>BTHU01000007.1:30208659-30636159 GCA_036184795.1 Tokudaia tokunoshimensis
GACTGCCATATAGCACCTAGGTTAAAGCTAATTCTAGAGCAGTGTTTTCAACCCTCCTAAGACTGTGATCCTTTAATATAATTCTTCATGTTGTGGTGATCCCTAATCATAAAATTATTTTTGTTCCTATGTCAACTAAATTTACTATCATTTTAAGCCATAGCATAAATATATGATATATAGGATATCTGATATTTGACCCCTGTGAAAGGGTTGTTCAACCCACAATGGGGTCATGACCCATAGGTTGAGAAGTACTACTCTAAATCATAAGACCAATTATTTATTTAACAATTTAATTGTTTCTAGAAACATGAAGCCCATGCTAAATGATAAATTCCTACAAAAGAAACAAATGAACATCGATAATACCGATAGACAGATTTTCTCATTTTTGAAAATGCATATAGTTAGACAGATTTTCTCACTTTTGAAAATGCATATAGGTAGACATATTTTCCTAATCAAGGTTGGAAGTTAATAAAAGGTAAGTCTTCATTCTCATCTTCAACATTTGATATTTTGTTTCATGTTGGTAGTCTTAATTTGATGCTTGGTTCTACATATCTAGTTTATAAACTAATTCTGTTGTTTAAATATTCTAGGATTGTGGAGGAAATTTAATCCAGCAACATAGCTGCTCTGGCAAGGGAGCACATCCAAAGTCCTAGTCTATGTGATCCAGCTGAAATACAAACATACCACATACCTTTAATTCCTCTGGCTAGAATACAGACATGTCCTAATATAAACCATTAATATTTAATAATGAATGTAAGGTTCATTTGTAGAAGGAACCAGCCATGTTTGAGAGGCAAACAAATTGATGAGTCAGGGAAAGATCTGACAAAATGAGTCAGAGATAGGATATACCCAACTCTCATCAGAAGAGCCCGGGAAAGAAGCTATTTAAGAGGAGTGCAGAGAGAGTCAGTCAGCTGGGAGTCTGAGTTGAGTTGAGTTGAGTTGAGTTGAGTTGAGTTGAGTTGAGTTGAGTTTGATAACTCAGTTGCAGTCAGTGCAGTCAGTGCAGTGCAGTGGAGCTGAGCTTGTTAGTGAGTTCATGTAGTGCAGAGCAGGTCAGCAAAGGCAGGTGAAGTGAGACAACGAGGAGCCAGAGGATTAGAACAAATTGCCAGAATTAGTGTGAAGCCAAGCGGAGCAATTCAGTGAGAAAGCGAGGGAAGCCAGATTGGATTAGACAGCTTTAAGAGGAGTGGGAAATGATCTTTACCAACCTTACATCCGACAGAGGGCTAATATCCAATATATACAAAGAACTCAAGAAGTTAAACTCCAGAGAGGCAAGTAACCCTATTAAAAAATGGGGTACAGAGCTAACATATATATATATATATGCCCTCTCTCTCCATATCGTTTCAATTTAGTACTTGAAGTTCTAGCTAGAGCAATTAGACAACAAAAAGAGGTCAAAGGGATGCAAATTGGAAAGGAAGAAGTCAAACTATCACTATTTGCAGACGATATGATAGTATACTTAAGCGACCCAAAGAACTCCACCAGAGAACTCCTACAGCTGATAAACGACTTCAGCAAAGTGGCCGGATATAAAATCAACTCAAGCAAGTCAGAAGCCTTCCTATACTCAAAGGATAAGCAGGCTGAGAAAGAAGTAAGAGAAATAATACCCTTCACAATAGCCACAAACCATATTAAGTATCTTGGCGTGACTCTAACCAAACAAGTAAAAGATCTGTATGACAAGAACTTCAAGTCTCTGTAGAAAGAAATTGAAGAAGACCTCAGAAGATGGAAAAATCTGCCATGCTCATGGATTGGCAGGATTAATATAGTAAAAATGAGCATCTTACCAAAAGTAATACACAGATTCAATGCAATCCCCATCAAAATCCCAACTCAATTCTTCATAGAGTTAGAAAGAGCAATTCAAAAATTCATCTGGAATAACAGAAAACCCAGAATAGCTAAAACTATTCTCAAGAGTAAAAGAACCTCTGGGGGAATCAGTATCCCGGACCTCAAGCTGTACTACAGAGCAATAGTGTTAAAAACTGCATGGTATTGGTACAGTAACAGACATGTAGATCAATGGAACAGAATTGAAGACCCAGAAATGAATCCACACTCCTATGGTCACTTGATCTTTGACAAAGGAGCTAAAACCATCCAGTGGAAAAAAGATAGCCTTTTCAACAAATGGTGCTGGCTCAGCTGGAGGTCAACATGCAGAAGAATGCAAATTGACCCATCCTTATCTCCTTGCACTAAGCTCAATTCTAAGTGGATCAAAGATCTCCACATAAAACCAGACACACTGAAACTAATAGAAGGGAAACTAGGGAAGAACCTTGAACATATGGGCACAGGGGAGAATTTCCTGAACAGAACTCCAATAGCTTATGCGCTAAGATCAAGAATAGACAAATGGGACCTCATTAAATTACAAAGTTTTTGCAAGGCAAAAGACACTGTCAAAAAGACAAAGCGGCAACCAACTAACTGGGAAATGATCTTTACCAACCTTACATCTGACAGAGGGCTAATATCCAATATATACAAAGAACTCAAGAAGTTAAACTCCAGAGAGGCAAGTAACCCTATTAAAAAATGGGGTACAGAGCTACACAAAGAGTTCTCACCTGAAGAATATCTAATGGCTGAGAAGCACCTAAAGAGATGTTCATCATCCTTAGTCATTAGGGAAATGCAAATCAAAACAACCCTGAGATTCCATCTCACACCAGTCAGGATGGCTAAGATCAAAAACACAGGAGACAGCAGTTGTTGGCGAGGATGTGGAGAAAGAGGAACACTCCTCCACTGCTGGTGGAATTGCAAGCTGGTACAACCACTCTGGAAAGCAGTCTGGCGGTTCCTCAGAAAACTGGGCATGACACTCCCGGAGGATCCAGCTATACCACTCCTGGGCATATACCCAGAGACTTTACCTGCATGCAATAAGGACACATGCTCCACGATGTTCATAGCAGCCTTATTTATAATAGCTAGAAGCTGGAAAGAACCCAGATGTCCCTCAACGGAGGAATGGATTCAGAAGATGTGGTATATCTACACAATGGAATACTACTCTGCAATTAAAAACAATGAATTCACGAAATTCCTAGGCAAATGGTCAGATCTTGAAAATATCATCCTTAGTGAGGTAACCCAATCACAAAAGAACACACATGGTATGCAGTCACTGATAAGGGGATATTGACCCAGAATCTAGGAATACCCTAGACACAATCCGCATATCAATAGATTTCTAAAAAGATGGTAGGAGAGACCCCTGGTCCTGGAAAGACTGGATGTAGGGGAACACCAGGACAGAGTAACGAGAGGGGGTTGAATGGAGAAAAGAGGGAGGGAAGGGGGCTTATGGGACTTTCGGGGAGGGAGGAAACGGGAAAGGGGAAGTGATTTGGAATGTAAATTAAAAAATAAAATAAAAAAAAAAAGAAACAAAGACTGTACTGACTACTGTCAGTCTCCTACAGGAATACAAGATAAAATATAAAACAAAAAGAGGAGTGGGAGCTAGAACATCTGATCTGAACTAGTCAACCAGAGTTCAGAAAGGATGAGCTTATTCACCAGTAAACCTCTGAAACTACAATTACATCAGGTGAATAAAAGATAATTTTACATAGGCTCATTCCTTTTCTCACTAAGTATTGATAACTCAAATAGTGTTAACATTCACTTATTTTTATTATTTATGAAATCACTTCCTAATATAAGTTAGCACTTGCTAACTAATTTTTCACTTGTTGTAATCTCACTAGAGTTCTTGTTTGATCTTGCACTTACCTACTGAATCTGCTTAAGCTTGTTTCTTTCATTCACTCAACAACCACATTAGTCATTCCACAATGCTGCCTTCCAACCTCTTAAGGGTCATGGTGACTTCATTCTTCATAAGCTGCCTCCACTGTGATACTCTCTGACTTATTAGTTATCTTTACTACCTACATTCCAAAATGAGAGCCCCAGTTGAGAATTATCCCATTCTCTGTGCTGGTTTATATGAAATGTTTTAAACTTTGGGTAATTTTTTTTGAAATATGACATAACTATGCATTCTAGGCTGACCTTGAGCTCAGCTCATGGTTCTCCTGCCTCAATCTCACAAGTACTGGTGTTAACTCATATTATTCTATTAAGTCATTTTCAATAGAATGAACATCTTGAAAAAACAACAAAAATGGGACCATAAATAGTTTATATCATACAAAAAGTCCTGTATAAAGTTTTTAAATTATCTATTACATACATCCATACATTAATAAAAAAAACTTTATTAGAATTGTTTTAAAACCCCCAGAAAAGACCTCCAGCAAATCCTTTTAAGTTATTTTATATTGATATATTATTATATATTAAATAAGTCTACAATCACTTTAAGGTTCTTCACACATTTTATTTCTATATGTGTGTTAATATAGATCTGTCAAAAAGTGACTTAGTATTGTTCCTCATAGTGTTTAGGAAAAAAACGTGTTCAAGGTAAGATGTATATATAAACTAGAAAAATAGCATTACTTTTACTCCAGAGTTTTTACCTATACCTTGTAAGTTATTGCCTTGGCAATTTTGGAGAAAACCAAATCTCAGTTTTGCTGACATGTACAGATGCAAAATTGTTAAACAAATCCAAGCTGAACTCAAGAATACATCAACTAAATTAGCTTTTTATGGTTTACAAGAACATTGTGTATCAATTACAAGTGCATTGAAAGAATATATGTAAAGTGTTCTAATAAAACTGTTTCATTAATATATTTGCCTACAGCAAGGGCTGTGTATCATTGAAAACAAATAATCTGTTGACATAAATGAGAGAAAATATTACCTTATCATATTGATATAATGAGCATTGTTTCATGATGAAAATTTTAAAGGAACAAATTATTTTAAGTTGTAAAAGATTAATATAGGTTTGTGAATAATTTATCTACAAACTGTGGCTAACATGGCAATGGGAACAAAATGAATACACATCAATTCATATGAAAAATTTTGTAGAGAAATCTTCATGACAAGGAAATAGTCATGCAGACTTTTAACACAGAATCCTTCTCAAAAACACACTAAAAGAAAAAAACTACCCAAATGGACAGCTTCATGAGAAGTTGTAAATATTACAACTAGGATGAAAGAATCTGAGAATCATGGGAGATGGAGGAATTCTGGATTAGAGATATGGCTTCATGTAGCATACAGCATCTTTGAAGACTTTAAGGCAGCAGTTTTCAACCTGTGGGTAGTGGCTCCTTGTGGGTCAAATGGCCTTTCCACAGGGGTTATATATAAGATAACCTACACTTCAAAGATTTACAATATGATTCATAACAGTTTCAAAATTACAGTTATAAAGTAGCAATGAAAATAATTTCATGACTGGGGGTCACCACAACATGAGTAACTCTACTAATGGGTTGCAGCATTGGAAAGGGTAAGAACCACTGCCTTAATGAAATCACACAGATAGCTTGGCATCAGAGACAGAAATGAATCTTATATCTCACTAACTTGAATCTAGGTATAGTGAGGCATGGTAACTGTATCATATCTTCCCACTTAAACTTATAGTAGCAAAGAAAGAAAAAGTAAAAATCTAAAACCTCTTCATAGCTTTACTGTCTAAAGCTTTCAAGAAATGTCTTAGTAAATGTTGATGGAAACTAAAAAGTATATTTCTAGCTACTTCATTATCATTTACATGTATTTCATTATATAGATAATCTTCTTGAATATCTTTTATTTATATGAAATATCATCCTACCAAAGAAACCATTTGCTGTATAAATTATATTATTCTCATGTCAAATAACTATAAAAAATAGTGATTAAGTTTTAAACCTTAAAACTACACTTTTTATTTACTTATTCAACAACTGATAATACAGTTCCAATCAATTGTGAATGGTAGTTTACTGTCTTTAATTCAACAATATATAAAGCAGGTCTTTGTAGTGTTAGTATATAGACATGCTCTGTGCTTTGTCTATGTCTGTGTGTGTGTTCTGTGCATTTGATTAGGAAAGTCAAGAATGTCGGCAACTTTTCTCTATACCTTTTGATATTGAGAGTCTATATTACAGCCTGGAGAGATGGCTCTGTGATTAAGAGCCAGGGTAGATATCCACTATCTACATGGAGGTACACAACCATCTACACCTCTAGTTCCAGGGAATCTGATGACCTCTTCTGACCTCCTCAGGCAACAGACACATGTATAGTACACAAAAACCCAAGGAGGTAAAACACTCATATACATAAATTTTAACTAATCAATTAATTAAAAATTTTTTTTTAATTTAATTTAATTTTATTTTTTTAATTTACATTCCAAATCACTTCCCCTTTCCTGTTTCCTCCCTCCCTGAAAGTCCCATAAGCCCCCTTCCCTCCCTCTTTTCTCCGTTCAACCCCCTCTCATTACTCTGTCCTGGCGTTCCCCTACATCCAGTCTTTCCAGGACCAGGGGTCTCTCCTTCCATCTTTTTAGAAATCTATTGATATGCTGATTGTGTCTAGGGTATTTTGAGATTCTGGGTCAATATCCCCTTATCAGTGACTTCATACCATGTGTGATCTTTTGTGATTGGGTTACCTCACTAAGGATGATATTTTCAAGTTCTGACCATTTGCCTAGGAATTTCGTGAATTCATTGTTTTTAATTGCAGAGTAGTATTCCATTGTGTAAATATACCACATCTTCTGAATCCATTCCTCCGTTGAGGGACATCTGGGTTCTTTCCAGCTTCTGGCTATTATAAATAAGGCTGCTATGAATATAGTGGAGCATGTGTCCTTATTGCATGCAGGTAAAGTCTCTGGGTATATGCCCAGGAGTGGTATAGCCGGATCCTCCGGAAGTGTCATGCCCAGTTTTCTGAGGAGCCGCCAGACTGCTTTCCAGAGTGGTTGTACCAGCCTGCAATTCCACCAGCAGTGGAGGAGTGTTCCTCTTTCTCCACATCCTCGCCAACAACTGCTGTCTCCTGTGTTTTTGATCTTAGCCATCCTGACTGGTGTGAGATGGAATCTCAGGGTTGTTTTGATTTGCATTTCCCTAATGACTAAGGATGATGAACATCTCTTTAGGTGCTTCTCAGCCATTAGATATTCTTCAGGTGAGAACTCTTTGTGTAGCTCTGTACCCCATTTTTTAATAGGGTTACTTGCCTCTCTGGAGTTTAACTTCTTGAGTTCTTTGTATATCTTGGATATTAGCCCTCTGTCGGATGTAAGGTTGGTAAAGATCATTTCCCAGTTAGTTGGTTGCCGCTTTGTCTTTTTGACGGTGTCTTTTGCCTTGCAAAAACTTTGTAATTTAATGAGGTCCCATTTGTCTATTCTTGATCTTAGAGTATAAGCTATTGGAGTTCTGTTCAGGAAATTCTCCCCTGTGCCCATATGTTCAAGGTTCTTCCCTAGTTTCCCTTCTATTAGTTTCAGTGTGTCTGGTTTTATGTGGAGATCTTTGATCCACTTAGAATTGAGCTTAGTGCAAGGAGATAAGGATGGGTCAATTTGCATTCTTCTGCATGTTGACCTCCAGCTGAGCCAGCACCATTTGTTGAAAAGGCTATCTTTTTTCCACTGGATGGTTTTAGCTCCTTTGTCAAAGATCAAGTGACCATAGGAGTGTGGATTCATTTCTGGGTCTTCAATTCTGTTCCATTGATCTACATGTCTGTTACTGTACCAATACCATGCAGTTTTTAACACTATTGCTCTGTAGTACAGCTTGAGGTCCGGGATACTGATTCCCCCAGAGGTTCTTTTACTCTTGAGAATAGTTTTAGCTATTCTGGGTTTTCTGTTATTCCAGATGAATTTTTGAATTGCTCTTTCTAACTCTATGAAGAATTGAGTTGGGATTTTGATGGGGATTGCATTGAATCTGTGTATTACTTTTGGTAAGATGCTCATTTTTACTATATTAATCCTGCCAATCCATGAGCATGGCAGATTTTTCCATCTTCT
The DNA here is from genome assembly GCA_036184795.1 of Tokudaia tokunoshimensis. Classification (NCBI taxonomy): domain Eukaryota; kingdom Metazoa; phylum Chordata; class Mammalia; order Rodentia; family Muridae; genus Tokudaia; species Tokudaia tokunoshimensis. The sequence goes on from BTHU01000007.1 coordinate 30,216,641, forward strand.
GAGGTCTTCTTCAATTTCTTTCTTCAGAGACTTGAAGTTCTTGTCATACAGATCTTTCACTTGTTTGGTTAGCGTCACGCCAAGATACTTAATATGGTTTGTGGCTATCGTAAAGGGTATTATTTCTCTTACTTCTTTCTCAGCCTGCTTATCCTTTGAGTATAGGAAGGCTTCTGACTTGCTTGAGTTGATTTTATATCCGGCCACTTTGCTGAAGTCGTTTATCAGCTGTAGGAGTTCTCTGGTGGAGTTCTTTGGGTCGCTTATGTATACTATCATATCGTCTGCAAATAGTGATAGTTTGACTTCTTCCTTTCCAATTTGTATCCCTTTAGCCGGGCGGTGGTGGCGCACGCCTTTAATCCCAGCACTTGAGAGGCAGAGGCAGGAGGATTTCTGAGTTCGAGGCCAGCCTGGTCTACAAAGTGAGTTCCAGGACAGCCAGGGATACACAGAGAAACCCTGTCTCGAAAAACCAAAAAAAAAAAAAAAGAAGTCTCATTTAATTAAAAATTTTTATGTATGATTTGAGACTTCCAAATTTCATAGCCCAGAGTGAGAAGATGGCTCAGTCAGCAAGAATGCTTTCGCTGTAAACATGGAGGCCTGAGTTCAAATCTACCATATTCATGAATAACACTGAGCGTGTCTGTGTGGGCCTGTAAGCCCCATGTTTGAGTGAGTGTATGTATGTGGAGTCAGGCACCTACTGAGGAATTTCGGGCCAGCCAGTCAGGTTAAAGTACTGAGATCAGGTTCTGTGAAAGACCCTGTCTCAAGGAAATAACATAAAGAAGGATTGAGGAAGACAACCCTTTCTCTTCTGCAGTCTGCATATGCATATCATACAGAAACAAATGTAAGTATGTACTGCACATGCATGCATAACACACACACTTATTTAATTTTTTAAGAAGTATTCCTTGCCATGTGTCAAGAAAATAGAAATTTACTTTCATCATGATAAAACATTCTGAGAGAGGGACCAGGGCTAAGGAAGTCTCTCAGGGGAGTGGCGAAAGTACTCAAATAGATTAAGAATGGAAAGGCTGTGAGAGAGCAGACTTCTCCTTGAGGCAAAGAGAAAAGTGGAAAGTGTGTGGAAAAGCTCAACCTGGTGTATCACCCTTTGCAGCAAAGTCTAAGAGGTCCTGCCACAACTATCCAGAGTGACAGGAAGACTTGGAGGGGAGGAGCCCTGCAGGCACTAAGCCATTAAAGCCTGGGGTTGAGGAAAACAGTAATTGAAAGAGTCTAATATCTGAGGGTCAAGATAGATGAAGCAAGAGGACTCAAGGAATTGGATAAGTCTTGAGAAAAAAATCAAAAATAAAAGAGAAAGTAAGAACTTTCAAAACAGGAACTATGACTTTAAGTCAGTGTCAGATAAACCTTCGAAAGAGACTGAGGTGGGAGCGCTACAGTAGCACACACTGGAGATATTGGCACCTGGCTTTTTCACCAACCTCTTGTGCTCAAGTCTATCATGACAAGAATCATTAAAGAAACATTTCTTCAAAGATGAGTGAAAAAGAATTCTCTGGGAGAATTGAACTTTGAATTTATTGTTTATCCAATAAAAATTAAACTACGTCTATGGAATATGAAAGCATGAGTTATGTGAAATGTCTTCACAGTTGTCAACATCATTACAAAAAGCATAAAGAACAAGTTATTGAAAACAAATTTCTTGTTTTATACATGTGACTCTGGCCTTGCTATAAGGTTAACTAAAAAAAAAAAATCTGCCATCATTTATTTTTTCCTCCTACATTTATGCACTTTAGTATTAAAGACACACAACTAGAATTATAACAAGGATCTTAAAATAGGTGGTTACTATAGATCATCGTAGTCCAAGTCCAGAAAGATAAATCTGGTACAGTCATACCGTTTGATGCACTCTCCAGTCTCATGTGTGCTATGTACTGTACTGAGACTCCTGGATGCTTTGTGAAGAGAGACAATGGTCACAGTACAAAAGAACATGTTTTACTTATATTTTATCCAAACTTTAGATATCAAGGATTCAACTGGCATGACTACAACATCCAGGAGCCATTAGTGATTCATCTGTTTTATTATTTTGAATTGTATCTCCAATCAACATGTCACTAGGTCCACTGGGTTTTTCTTCCTATATTTAGCACAATGCTGCCCACCACTCCAGTCTACTGCCAATATGATCACTTGCCTACAATATTGAACAACCTACTTCTTCCTATCTTGCTAACAATTTCATCCTCTACAATCAATTCCCTGTAAAGAGTTCAGATTGCTGGAAATGTTCTGGCAACTATAAGTTAAAAGGAAAAACAAATTGTCTCCATGACTTGACACTTGTATTTTTCATCATGCCTGGTCACAATTACAAGGAGTTCATAATCCTTATTAACCTGACCCTCTCTTATCTTCAAAATGACAAGTCATATTTCTCCAAAGGGGGAAGTAGAGTCAATATCAGCTCCTGTTGGAAAGTTCTCTGCAGACCAATACAAGACAAGAGGCATCTTTGGTTACTCAGATCACAAAGGAAGACAACTTTATAAAGACTACTATCTTTCTCCTGATGTTTTCTGTTTGATTTGTTTAGGATACACAATCCAGCTGTCTCTTCACAGTAGACTCAATAGGCAGGGGCTTTAGAGAGTACAGATGAATTTTACCAATATTGCTGAATGAATTAATTAATGACTGAATGACTAAGAGGAAAGATGGATGCAGTACAATTACTTCATTTCTGTTACTTTCTTCTCACTAGCATCTCTCATGATATTCCTAGTGTCACTCAAACAAAGCAAATCAGTCAGAAATCAGGTATTTTTGCTAGAAATGTAATCTTTAAAGAACAGTATGCACAAGATAGGCATAGAAATTAGGGGGTAAAAATAATAATTTAGGGAAAAAAACCTAAAACAGAAGCTTTTGGAATAGGGCAATGTCTCCTATGTTGGTTCTTCTCCAGTTAGAAGTATAAATGTATTGCAAGCTGGTACAACCACTCTGGAAAGCAGTCTGGCGGTTCCTCAGAAAACTGGGCATGACACTCCCGGAGGATCCTGCTATACCACTCCTGGGCATACACCCAGAGGCTTTACTTGCATGCAATAAGGACACATGCTCCACTATGTTCATAGCAGCCTTATTTATAATAGCCAGAAGCTGTAAAGAACCCAGATGTCCCTCAACAGAGGAATGAATTCAGAAGATGTGGTATATTTACACAATGGAATACTACTCTGCAATTAAAAACAATGAATTCATGAAATTCCTAGGCAAATGGTCAGAACTGGAAAATATCATCCTTAGTGAGGTAACCCAATCACAAAAGAGCACACATGGTATGTAGTCACTGATAAGGGGATATTAACCCAGAATCTCGGAATACCCTAGACACAATTCGCATATCAATAGATTTCTAAGAAGATGGAAGGAGAGACCCCTGGTCCTGGAAAGACTGGATGTAGGGGAACGCCAGGACAGAGTAACGAGAGGGGGTTGAATGGAGAACAGAGGGAGGGAAGGGGGCTTTTGGGACTTTCAGGAAGGGAGGAAACTGGAAAGGGGAAATAATTTGGAATGTAAATAAAAAAAACTTAGAAAATAAAAAAAAAGAAAGAAAAAAGAACTATAAATGTAAGCAAACCTCTATTTTTAACAAAATATTTTATAAATTTTATTTTCTGAGTTGAAATAATTTATAATGTCTTTGTTATATGGGTAGTGGATGTTTAATGACATACATTAGATCGAAATGAGAATTTTATTCTCCTGAATTGCCATAAAGGAATATAGCTGTTAACTCATAGGATACACACTGAGATTTCATCAGTTTCAAAATTGAAGGATAAGTAAGTACTTAAGGTTAAAATACCCAGTAAATAACTGCTTATCATCAATGGAAAATTGACCTTAGGAGATTTAAAAGCATTTCTTTGATTTAAATTTTAATTAAAATTATTTTGTATAAGTAGGCTTGAAAATAGTTGTGCAAAGTATTTGTTTTAAAACTTTCAAATAGACAAGCATGGTGGTTCACATGTGTAGTCCCAGCTACTTGGGAGCTGAGACAGACGGATTGCTTGAGTCCAGGAATTCTAGGCTTCAGTGAGCTATGCCAATTGATCTGATAGTTGCGCTAAGTTCAGCATCAATATGGTAACCTCCTAGGAGCAGGGACCACCAAGTTGCCTAAGGAGGGGTGAACCACTCCAGGTCAGAAACAGAGTAGATCAAAGACTTTCAAATATTTTAAATCATACATTTGTAATTATGTAAGTTTATCATCTGGATCTTCAGGAGTATACATTTAGTATAGTTTTGAAAAACAAACTTTTTTATTTTAGTTGCAAAGATTTTTTATTTGCTGACCAACTGCATAACATGACACAAACTTATTTCTTAATAAAAAGGATTTTAATCCACCTATTAATAATCAGGGCCTTAATGCAACCATCACATTCTGAGATAAACATGACATTCCTATTATATTACAAATTAATATTTGTTCTCAGAACTACTTCCAAAAAATCCTTACCAGACATAAACTGTGTAATAGAGGATAATTCCATTTGGTTCCAAGGGTGGTTGCCATGACAACATCACGGTGACACCAGACAACTGTTTCACGGAGAAGTTATGTGGAGGAGAATCAGGAGCTGGAATTTTTTTAACAAAGAATGACACATTTCATTAAATATATAAGGAAACTGTACAAATAAAAGTGTCCATATTTTTTTCTGATAAACTCTATGGTAAATGAATCATGTTCAGCACTTCTCTCTAGAGACAGAAGAACCTGACTGTTTATGCTCAGAAAAAAATGATGAAAGGAGATTTTCATGGTGCTGTTAGAACATCTGCTCCTGTGAGTCAATGGAAAATGTATTTCATGAGAAAATACAACACAGGTCTGTCACAGTGACTCACTGACTGTTTAAGACTATTTTAGTGAATTATCATTCTCTAATAAAAGCAAGTGTTTTATTTGGGTGAATAAATGTATCACATAGTAAAAGATCTCCCCAGAATGAAGCGTTAGGAGAAAAGATGTTATTTGTTCAAAGAATGATAAGCATAAATTTTGAAGGCACTGAGAATGACTGACCTCATCCAAACAAATGACTTTTCTCAGTCCCAGAAGTGTTAGAAAAAACTAGAGTAAGATCAAAATCTAGTCAATAAGTCTTTATAATTGAACGGATTTCACAGAAAATTCCATTATTGCAGGATAGCACACTAACAGAAAAAATGATTAGAATCGCTCTCAGTAATCTCAATTTTCTTACAGAAGAGAATAGCTTGCTTCATGAAATGAGGTCACTGAAGTGGCGACAACTATAGCTACCATTTCTGTTTAGTTCTGTTCTGCTTTATTTTCCCCCAAATGGTGCCACATTGGAAAATGTTGTTGAGTACCGACATCACATGAGTCTGCTTTTTTTTTTAGAGACATGTGTTTCCTTTGCTAAGAATCACTTCCAAGAGAATATTCTTTCTCTTATCAAAGCAAACCCTATAAATATTCTCTTAGCATACTTATAAAGTATAATTTGTGTTGACTTTTAGAGAAAAGGATATCGTCAGAAACTGGAAATAATTTAGATACAAACATCCAGAAACTCCACATTTTTGTTCTATAATAATTAAAAAATCTTGGGAAGAACACATGAATGTATGTGTGTGTGTATGTGTGTGTGTGTATGTGTATGTGTGTGTATCATATATATATATATATATGAATGATATGTATGTGAATATACATGTACTTTGGGCAATGCATATACATATCCATGTACAAACACACACATACACACACACACACACACACACACACACACACCAAACACATATGGATGTACAGACACACACAAACCCATACACACAACACAGTAAAAACTAAAAATAAATGCATCTTTTAAAAATTAAAATCATTTTCAACATAATCAATTCAGCACGTTAGATCATCAGGACACGTGAAAGGTCTTCTGCTGGTGAGCGCCCTCTTCTCACTTCCTCTTCCTCTATCTTCCTTCAGGTCCCAGCAGAAACACAATGCTCAGTTCTACTTTCCCCGATGTCCTAGAGAAACTTTAGTTCCTCAGTAGGCCTAGTAATTAATTTTTGGAAACACTTTCTACCATTAATTACAATTATAAAAATGACTTGTTTACCCATTTGTCAAACATGGGTCACATTTATACTGAAAGCTTTCTGACTCAAGGCCTATAACTCAGAAAAACCAGCTTCCTCAGGCTACTCTACATTTGGTGAAACTGTTGAAGAAGAGATGGAAGGGATGTTTGTTCTTTAGTACATGCAATGTGGCCATGAATTCAGGTGAACATTTGCCTTATCGGCCTACTTTTAATGACTTGTATGATTCAACTACAGAACAGTCTGCATTCGTCGAAAGAGATTTTGAATTGTCATGATTGAGATTTATTTTTTGATTAGGTCAGAACTTTAGATGAGGACTCTATACCCCACAAAGGAACTGCTAAAATTATTAATAAATGAGCAAGGTTATTCTTTGAAAAACATAAGAAAATACAGAAAATGTTGAAAATGCAGCAATCATAGTGAGTAAAAACAATGATGGGATAGTCTTGATCCATGACCCAAAGCCTTCAGAGACTTTGACAAGCTAATGTGAGCATCCAGGAGGCTTTAGTGTAGAAAAACACAAGAAGAAAATCATATAGGAGGGGAGTGGTAAAATGGAATTTATTATTTTAAGCAAAATTGGAGTGGTACAGAGAAAAACACGTTGTCCCTCGAATAGTGTCCACTTAATATTCTCCCTAATGTGTTACTCTACATCCTGAACTCCCCTAGGATCAATCTCCGGGCATGATGGGGCATCTTGAGAGAAGGAATGGAGAAAATATACCATAATCATGTATGCAACCTCCTTGCTGACCTAACATGGTAGTAAGGATTCCTTCTACATATAAAGCCAGTTGTTTCAAAATACGTGACATATAAACCATAAACTTCAAGTACTCTTTCACAACATATCCCTCAGGGTCACTTTCTAGTGCAATATGCGCCTGTGGTTTGCTGAGGTGCCAATAGAGAATGGGCCCAGCAGAAAGGTTGATCTTACTCAGGTTCTGCAAAATGTACAAGAACGTGCAGGAGGCAGAGTGGACAGAGGACCCCAGGAGAACGTGGCCCACGAAGTCAACTAAGCAGAGCACATATGGGCTCACAGAGACTGAAAGAGTAAGCACAGGACCTGCATGGGTCTGCACCAGGTCCTCTGTGTGTTTATATGGCTGTTAGTTTGCTAGTTTTGTTTTTGTCAGACTCATAACAGCGGAGTGTGTGTGTAGGACTCTTCCCCCATTCGGTTGCCTTTGTCCAGTCTTGATAAGAAGGCTTTTGCCTTGTCTTATTATATCTTGTTTTGCCTTGTTTCATTGTTGGTTCTTGGGAGGTTTGCTCTTTTGTGATGGGAAACAGAGGGAGAGTAGATTTGGGGGAGAGTAGGGACAAGCAGGGAGGAGTGGAGGAAGGGGAGACTGTGGGTGGGGCTTAGTGTACGAGAGAAAAAAATATTTTCAATATTTAAAAAGAACATTATCATTCAAGGGTAGTGCTGTAGTTAATTATCAGATAAGACTAAAAATATAGCCTGACTATATTAAGAAGCTAATCCTAGTTATGTAAGACATATTGAAAGTTACATAAATTCTAGTCCAAAACTTCTGTAAATGCCACAAAATTGATGGATACTGTTGGGACACACTATTCCACCTAAAACATGGTCCTTAAAAGTCTCCCATAAAATTGCACTTATATTTGCATAGTACTGTTTACTTCAAAGGTAAAAAAGACAGTGTTTCTATCTGATTTTATTCAATGTAAATCTATCTTTCGTACATGCTTTTATACCGTAACAATGAAATCTTTATGTGGTACTGGTGTTGTGTGTAGCTTATAGTTTATGTGAAAAAAAATTTTACTCTAGGTTTCATTCTGCATATGTCTCCAATCTGTGGACAAGTTACCACAAACATCCCAATTTATCTCTACAGGTTTCTTTGAAATGTTAAAAAGCAAAGTATTTCAGGATGCACTCTACAGTCTTACCATCTTCCTCAGTCAGTATGCTTATTGGCATACTCCGAACTCCTTCACCCTTGAGTGTGCTAGCAGACACCTCAATCACATAATGAGTATACTTTTTCAGTCCTAAACAGAAAGAAAATAGATAAATTAACACAGAGAATAGATTCACTAATAATATGCAAGAGGGTAACAGTGAAATGACTCTCAATTCAACACTCATCCAAAAGTAAAAGCTAAATAAGCTAGGATTGATTGTCGGACTAAAAATCCTACAAAGGAGCTGCAGAGATGACTCACTTCATTCAAATCCCTAGACTATACATAAAGCCAAGCACAGTATTGTGTAACTGTAACCCCAGTGTTGCCACAGTGAGATGGGAGATACAGACAGAACCATCCTCATAAGCTCACTGGCCATCTAACTTGACACATGCAGTTCAGAGGCCAACAATAAAGATACTACCTCCAATGAGGAAAAAAATGGACAGAAACACTCAACATTGTCTTCTAACCTCCACAAGAATGCAATGGGGCACGTGTATGCGCACACACACACACAAACACACACACACACAAATTCACACAACATCCCTTCTGTTATGAATATAAGATATAAGACTGTAGAAAACACCACACCTAGAGTATTTTCACATATGACTATCATAAATTCTCACGTATTTTGTTTAAAAAGTTATTATTCCCAGTAATATAAATAACCACGATTAAGTTATTTTAACATATTGGGTTAATATTTGGTGGTCATGCTGTCAATAATAAGGTAAATATCAAACAGTAGAATTGTACTTTACCTCCGATGGTTTGAGTCAGAGAAGTTGTATTTATAGTGCTTGCCTCATGGCTATTACTTCTCTTGAGGTAAATTGTGTATTTTTGTATGATACCATTGGGACTCTTTGGAGGAAGGAAGGATATCTCAATCTCTCCTGATGAAATGTTTTTGTAAGTAATATTTTCTGGTGCACTATCAGGCACTAGAGGGAAAAAAATGAAGATGTAATTTCATAAAAACACTTCAACCCTAAAATGCCTGAATAAAAGTTTCGCACAACTGCAAGAAGATATGTAAATGCAAACATTAAGCATTGAATGACAGTGTGCTATTCATCGTACTCACAGTGCAGTGTAAAGAAACATAGCAACCACCTACTGTAGCACGTGAAAGGTCATCTCAAACGAAACTACAAGCTATGATTCTGCAGAAGAACTTTATATAATTTTGGAGGAGCTTCAAATTCATATTTTTATTTTCAAACAATGAATACACTACTGATTCCCAAGTAATGTATGAAAAATAACTTGAGTCATTTTAACATAAGAGATTGGATTGGCTGCTGAGTCCAGTCAAAGAACTGATAAGAGCAAAATGAAAGCACATTCAGACACTCAAAACCCCACAGAAAATACAATAAACATATCTTAAATATGCCAAATTATAAACCAGACAGTGTAGGTTCATTTTGTGTGTATTTAAATATTTTTGAGATGATAGACAAGGGGGAATGATGTTTATTATAATTTCATAAAATATTGATATGCATAGTGATATGCATCATATGCATATGTGTGTTCCTAAAATGTAGATGTAGATGATATATATGTATACATATACATATGTATATATGTATATGCACATGATGTACATGCATATGTATATGATGTATATGATGCATATGTATATCTATATCTATATCTACATGTATATGTAGATATACAAACTGCTCAGTCTTTATAATGTTATGTATATGTATATGATCTCAGGGCAACTTTAACTATATTCTAATTATTTATCTTTATATCCACAGATAAGTGTTTTCTTACACTTCAAAAAAAAACATTTCTTTTCAACAGATGGGTACATTTTTAAAGAACATATGGATCAGAGAAGAATGCTCATGGTTGCAACAACAGTGGTGTAAAAGTCCTTCAGACAGCAGTAACAATAATAAAAATTCAAGGGAGCAATTAAACAACGCAAGCTAAGCATATGAACATTATTGCATTTTATGGTTCTATTATAAGGCTTTTTTCTCTCTGAAGTAAGGAATTTAACCTTCTTTTACTGGTATTGTAAATATAATAGAGATAAAATGACTACTTACAAATATAGAATAATAAAATCCAGAGATCCCTGAAAGCATAGATAGAGTGTCTTCTCCTCAGTGGGTGCCAGTTATGGGGTCTACTACAGCTAAGGCATTTAGAGAAAAGCTGATACAAGAGTGGAAAAGCTTTTAAAGTTTGATAAAAATTAAAATTGAATAAATAGATATCAGTAACAATGGCTGGCAATATAATCCTATTGTCTCTTTCAAAAATTCTAAATCTTTAGTTAGTTCTACCTGAAACCAATCTGCTGTAGGGACAAAAATATTCAGCAAGTACCTTAACTCTTCTATCTATCATCTTCTATATCTAAGTAAATGATTCTCAGATAGTGGATTAGCTTTTTTTTCATTACCCCAATAGCACTAGGGTTTAGGACTTGAGAAGCTATACTTATGACTCCTCTTTCTGAGTATATCTATTTTCTACTTCCTTTTTCCTAAAGAATCACTGATCCTTCTCAATCCTATTCCATCAGGCACCACTGAGGCACTTCCCTACGTCAAATTACTTCAACAGGTTGCATCATTAAGATACTCTCTTGATACCACCCTTTCAGAAATCTTAAAAAGTTTTATTACCCAAGGAAACTAGCTTTTTCTCTACCAGCTTTAGGGGTGTCAACACCTGCACAAATAGTATGTTCAATACCCTGAATTCTGTATCCTTTGATCTCTTTAACTCTAATAATATTTTCTTCTACTTCACTTTCAACTTGGCTTCCATGGCAATGCCTAAGAATTTGTGATTCAATGATTGTTAGTCCATCAGTCAGTTATTTCAATCTCCTACTCTTTTACATGCATTTCACCCTCCCTTATCTCTCCCCAAAAGCCAACAAACTCTCCCTTCATTATTCTAGCCTGATAAGTTTGCATCCCATCTCATTGATAGAGAAGAAAGGAAGAAATAGAAGAGAGAAGAAGAAGAAGAAGAAGAAGAAGAAGAAGAAGAAGAAGAAGAAGAAGAAGAAGAAGAAGAAGAAGAAGAGGAGGAAGGCTTCTTCTTACCATAAATCTGTATAAATTGTCCACCCTCCTTACTACTTTCAAAAGCCTTCATGTTTTTTCTAGATTACATTCCTCTGTCAATCCAGACTTTAAACTTAAAATGACTTAGAAATGAATGTGAATATACATGTACTGTAATACAGATCATGGTAAAAGTAAAATCAGCTTCTGTATATACTTACCCTCTCAAACATAGTTCCATTCTATCCTTCACTTAATATCTATATTTCTTGAAATTCTACCCTCTCTTACATACCATTATCTTTAAATCACAACCTCAGTTGAGCTTTCTCCCCACACCCTATACTCTATTTCAGTAACTAATAACATCACTTCTTAGCACAGAATCAAATATATGTCGTTACCTCTCTTGATTCATCCAGAACATTTGACTTAGTAAATAAGTGGTTTCTAGGTGCAAATAAGAGGGATCTTTCCCAAGTTTTTCTCCCACCTATGGGTGTCTACTGCTTAGGTCTTCACTGATTCTTCCTTGATCCCCCAATATCTGTAATCCATACTATTTTATGATTCTTGCCCTAGTTTCTTTCCCTCATCCTTGAGAGACTTCTTTTCCTTTGGCTATGTATATCAGAGACATGGCAATATCTGCCAACATATAGATTCTTTGAGACTTAAATGCATTTGTTTACTGGCCCTTTACAGTCACCTACCTAAAGGAATATTGAACATTCTCTACACTGACAGCTTCCTTGAATTTCTCCATCACAATAAATGGCACTATCTTTCATTCAGATACTCAGATGAACAAACCTCAGTAATTATATATTATTTACTCTATTCCCATATATAATGAATTCAGCATTATAAACCTTCCAAAAGTTTAATCATATCATGTGCATATATCAGTATTCTCCAATAGTTTCTTCTTAACAAGAATCATGGGACTTCCTAGAGTGGCACCAAGGAATCAGCTCTACCTATTTCTGCCCATTTCTATTTATACCTGAGAGAAAAGCTTACTCCCTACCAGGAACAAGAAAATTACAAATGTTTTGCTCTTCTTTAAACATAGAACATTTCTTCCTACTTCAAAATTTGACAATTTCTCATTCTATAGTACATTTTGTCTTTATTCTTCCTCATTTATATAATTATAAATGTCTCTAGGTAAATAAAACCTCCCTAGTGTGACTTGTTCTCTGCCTCACTTTTAAATGATCTCATAATTTTCCTTTTCATGTAGGTGCATGCTTGAGTGTGTGTGTGTGTGTGTGTGTGTGTGTGTGTTTATGTGTGTATATGTGTGTGTGCATGCATGGGTGTGTATGTAGGCTTGTGTGTGCATGTATGTTTGTGCATAGGTGAGTGTCCATGCATAGGTTTGGGTGTGTTTATACTTGGGTGGCTGTGTGCATGCTTGGGTGGGTGTGTGCATGCATGGCTGTGTCTCTGTGTGTGTGTTTTCATTTCTCCATAGAAAGTATTAGTATCCCAAGTCCCAGTGGAATTATGGATTATTTTCAGTGACTTTTCTCCAATGTCAAGTTTAAGAAAGAATAAATATAGCCAGACAGGACCTCCAGTGGCAGTATGGGGACACCAGCCTACCTACAGAACTTTTGACACAAAATAGGTCCTGTCTGAAAGAAATGTGGGGCCAAAGATGGAGAAAAGAGTGAAGGAATAGCTGACTATCGACAGGCTAATTTTTGATACCCATCCCATAGGCAGGCACCAATCTCTCATGCTATTAATGATGCTATGTTGTGCTTGCAGACAAGAACCTAGCACAGCAGCTTCTCAGAGACTCTACTCAGCAGCTGACTGAGACAGATGCAGATACAGACAAACATTGGAAGGTCGGGGACCCCTATGAAAGAGTTAGGGGAAGAAATGATGGCCCTCAAGGAGATAGCAACGCCACAGGAAGATCAATGGTGTCAACTAACCTGGACTTCTGGGAGCTCCTAGAAGTGGAACCACCAACCAAAGAGCAGACCCTCCTGGTCCGAGGCCACTGACACATGTCTAGTCAGTGGAAAAGGATGTGCCTAATCCTTCAGAGATAAGATGCAGCAGGTTGGGGAGAAGCTGCCCTCTCAGAGGCCAAAGGGGAGGAGAGATCAGAGAGGAACTCTGCCAGGGGGTACCAGGTAGAAGTCAATATTTGATTAATTAATAAGAAAACATTTTTAAAAGAATAGATATTTTTAAAAAATCTTTCTTGTGTATGCAATTCCTTCAAGAATAAGGGCACACGATATGGAATCCATAAAAATCTATTTAATGAGTGACTTAATGCCATTCCCAATTTAGAAAACAGGAAATTCACGTTCGTATCCAGTCAGAAGAGCAGAGTAACCTAACTGCAGATTTTCATCTCTCCTTCTTCTTCTCTAAGTCCATTCCCCCACTTCCAAGTTCAGCTCTGTAGCAGATCTCCTACTGTATCCTCCCCATCTTCTCTGTCCCTAGTCTCAGTAGATCACAAGACTTTCATCTCAGAACTCCTCATCCCCTAAAGACATCCCATCATCCCAGCACTCAATTCCAACATTCATTCCATGGGAACTCACAGGCTACTCAGGTCAGAGAAGCAGCAAATCTTCACCTCTCCCTCCTCTTCTCTAAGTCCAATCCCCTGGTCTCACCCCTAATTCTGTAGCATACCTCCTGCTAGGATCTCACTTTCTTCTTTGCCTCATCTCCAGTGGATCATACAGCTATTCTTCCCTAATCTTTATCCATACTCAGTCTGTTATCCTAGTCCCCAACTCCATCAGGCATTCCCTGGAATCCCCTCCAGCCAAGCATGACAGAGAAGCATGTAGGCCAGCAAGCCAGGCAGGCAAGCCTCAAATCTTCACTCCAACCACCTATTCTCATTGGGAACTCTGTAGCAGATAACTTGCTGGTGTCTTTTCTCATACTCTGCCCCCATTCCCAGAGAATTAAGCATATCCTACTGGAACACCCTGCTTTCTTTGCTCCTATGGATCCTCTCAATTGTCCCTAGTCCAAACCAATTCCTAACTGGCATCTCTGATAATGCTCATAACCTGGAAAAACATTATACCTGAAATCTCCAGTAGCAAAACCTGGCAGGATACTAGAAGAATCCCCTAGTAGGCAATATACAGCCACCATGCCTTCCTAAGAAAAAGAGAGGTAAGGAAAAACAAGGGGAAAAATTTCACCCAACAAAAACAAGACCAGATGTCAGCACTTAGAATTAAAATTTTCTCAGACCCAGTTGCCTAGAAGGTAGCATAAAAATACAATTGATAACATAATGAAAAAATGTCTCCCCTGGAACCTAGCAACATAACCACAATAGGCCTTGAGTAGCACAAGACAAAAACCTTAAAATACCTGTTGTGAATATGATAGATGTCCTTAAGGAAGAATTAAAAAATTCTCTTCAAGAAATACATGAAAGCACAGACAAGCAGTAGAAGTAAATGAATAGAACAGTTCGAACTTGTGTCCCCACGTGTGTGCACCTTATGTCAGCTGGTCTGCCTGAGACTCCCTGAGCGTGAACCTCAGTCCCCCGCATGGCCTCATTTCCACTCCGACAAGATAGAAGAAATGATCATGAACCAGGAAAAACTAACCAAACTACACACACAAGTGTGCATTGGTGGGAAAGGAACCGCTCATAGAAAGAAGAAAGTGGTTCACAGAACAGCCACAGCAGAAGACAAAGAAACTGCAGTTCTCCTTAAAGAAGTTAGGAGTAAACAATATCTCTGGTATTGCAGAGGTGAACATGTTTACAAACCAAGGAACAGCGACCCATTTTAATAACCCTAAGGTTCAGGTGTCTCTGACAGCAAACACTGTCACCATTACAGGCCACACTGAGACAAAGCCAGACAGAAATGCTTCCCAGCAGCCTCAACCAGCTTGTTGCAGACAGTCTGATTAGTTTAAGGAGACTGGCTGAAGCTCTGCCCAAACAATGTGTGGACAGAAAAGCACAACTTGCTCCTGGAGAGGATGAATAGGATGAAGTTCATGATCTAGTGGAGAATTTTGATGGGGCTTCTAAGAATGAGGCAAACTGAATTGAAACAACTCTGAAGAAAGGGGCACTTGCAGGAGTTACAGGAGCTACTATTTTATATCATGACTACTTTTTAAATTTTTTTTGTTTATTATGTATCTGATAAAATCTAGATCTCTAATATTTTTAAGCCCAAGCTCCCCAGACACTGCAGCTCTTTTCAGTTTTTGCTTATACATAATCCATTCTTTGCAGCAAATTAAGCTGAAGAAGCTGGGAATAAAGTTTGGAAAAGGTTAATAAAATTCTTTGCCTAGGAAGAAGAAGAAGAAGAAGAAGAAGAAGAAGAAGAAGAAGAAGAAGAAGAAGAAGAAGAAGAAGAAGAAGAAGAAGAAGAAGAAGAAGAAGAAGAAGAAGAAGAAGAAGAAGAAGAAGAAGAAGAAGAAGAAGAAGAAGAAGAAGAAGAAGAAGAAGAAGAAGAAGAAGAAGAACAAGAACAAGAACAAGAAGAACAAGAAGAAGAACAAGAACAAGAAGAACAAGAAGAAGAAGAAGAAGAAGAAGAAGAAGAAGAAGAAGAAGAAGAAGAAGAAGAAGAAGAAGAACAAGAACAAGAACAAGAAGAACAAGAAGAAGAAGAAGAAGAAGAAGAAGAACAAGAAGAAGAAGAAGAAGAAGAAGAAGAAGAAGAAGAAGAAGAAGAAGAAGAAGAAGAAGAAGAAGAAGAGGAAGAAGAAGAGGAAGAGTAGTTCAAGAACTGAAGTTAGAAGTAAATTCAATAAAATCCCAAACTGAGGAAAATCTAAAAATGAAAAATTTAAGAATTTGAAGAGGAACTTTTGAGGCAACCTTCACCAACAGAATACAAGCGATAGAAGAGAAAATCTTGGGCATTGAAGATACAATAGAAGAAATAAATTCTTCAGCAAAGACAGTGTTAAGTCTAAAAAAATACCTTCTGCAAAACACCCAACAGCTTTTTAAAACTATGTAAAGAACAAATCTAAGAATACTAAATATAGAGGAAGGAGAGGAAACTCTGGGTGAAGACATTTTCAACAAAATCATGGAAGAAAATTTCCCTAGCCTAAAAATAGATAAGTCTGTCAAGGTAAAAGAAGCATACAGAACACTAGACTGGGCTAAAAAAAATAAATTCATTTTGACACATAACAAAAACACTAAACATACAGAACAAAGAAGGAATATTAAAAGCTTCATCAGAAAAAGACAAGCAACATATAAAGGTAGGCCAATTAGAATTATGCCTGACTTTACAATAGATACTCTAAAAGCCAAAGGGTCTAAAAAATGTTCTAAGACTCTAAGAAGCTACAAATTAAGTCAGACAAGTACATACAACAAAATATTAAATTGCAATAAATGGAAAAAAAAGATAATCTATGATAAAACCAAATTTAAGCAATATTTATTTATAAACCCAACCTTACAGAAAGTGGTAAAAAGAAAACTTCCACCTAAAGATGTTAACCACACCCATAAAAACACAAGAAATAAATAACCCCAGATCAGCAAATCAAAAAAAGAGAAACACTCTGAACACATACATACACACACACACATACACACACATAAACAAACACATATATACACAAACACACACACACACAAACACACACACACAAGGAAAATAAGAAGAATCAGCAAACATTGCAAACTTACATCTTAGAACATCAACGGTCTCAAGTCTCCAATAAAAAAAAACAGACTAACAGAACAGTGTGAAAACAGGATCCACACTTCTGCTGCATCCAAGAAACACACCTCAGCTTCAAGAATAGACATCTCTTCTGGGTAAGAAAGTAGAAGAAAATTATTCCCGACAAATACAAATAAGAATCAAGCTGATGGGAACCCTGTCAATATCTGACAAAATAGAATAGAAATCAGAACTAGTGAGGCTGCCATCTTCACTCCTGCAACTGAGCAGGTTGTTACAGTCAGGAATGCAGGGAACACCCAAGTGTAAGATCAGTTGGGACTTTGTCCACCAGGGTCCCACCTGTTCTCAGGAGCTGGGCAGCACCACAACCATCTGTGCACCTATCCTGCGGGGGTGGGGGGACATCTGCCCTGCTGGGAGTCCCTCGGTTAGAGGGAGTCCCACAATTAGAGGTGAAGTCACCAACTCTGCTGCTGTGACTGAGCAGACAGGGGCAGCCAGGAACACAGGGAATGCCCAAGTATAAGAACACTTGGGACACTGTCCGCCAGGGTCCCACCTGCACCCAGGAACTGTATAGCGGCACAGTACACTGTGCCAGGGAAGAGCCAGTCACCCAGGGGTGCTGAGACAGGCTTGAAGGCATACAGGAGAACCAGCCAGAGAAGGCAGGACCAGCTAACACCAGAGATAACCAGATGGCAAAGGGCAAACGTAGGAACGTTACTAACAGAAATCAAGGCAACATGGCACTATCCATACCCCTACACACCAGAAAAGCTAGATCTGAATTTAAAATCACAGCTCATGATGCTGAGAGAAGGCTTCATGAAGGACATAAATAACTCCCTTAAAGAAATACCGGAAAACACAAGTAAACAGGGAGAAGCCCTTAAAGAGCTATAGGAAAACAAACAAAACAGGTAAAGGAATTGAACAAAACCATCCAGGATCTAAAAATAGAAGTAGATACAATAAAGAAATCACAAAGGGAAACAACTCTATAGAAAACCTAGGAAAGAAGTCAGGAGTCATGGATCCAAGCATCAACAACAGAATACAAGAAATAGAAGAGAGATTCTCAGATGCTGAAGATACCATAGAAAGCATTGACACAACAGTCAAAGAAAATGCAAAATGCAAAAAGCTCCTAACTCAAAACATCCAGGGAATCCAGGACAAAATGAGAAGACCAAACCTAAGGATTATAGATATAGAAGAGAGTAAAGATTTCTAACTTAAAGGGCCAGTAAATATCTTCAACAAAATTATAGAAGAAAACTTCCCTAACCTAAAGAAAGAGATGCAAATGACCATACAAGAAGCCTACAGAACTCCAAATAGATTTGGCCAGAAAAAAAATTCTTCCTGTCACATAATAATTAAAACACCAAATGCACTAAACAAAGAAAGAATATTAAGAACAGTAAGGAAAAAATATCAAGTAGCATATAAAGGTAGATGTATCAGAATTAACCAGACTTCTCACTAGAGACTATGAAAGCCAGAAGAGCCTGGGCAGAAGTCATACAGAACCTTAGAGAACACAAATGCCAACCTAGGCTGCTATACCCAGCAAATCTCTCAATTACCATAAATGGAGAAACCAAGGTATTCCATGACAAAAACAAATGTACACAATATCGTTCCACAAATCCAGCCCTTCAAAGGATAATGAATAGAAAAAACCAGCAAAAGGAGGGAAATTACACACTAGAGAAAGCAAGAAATTAATCTTCTTTCCATACACCCAAAATAAGATAACCACACAAACATAAAAATTGCATCAAAAATAGCAGGAAGCAACAATCACTATTCCTTAATATCTCTTAACATCAATAGACTCAATTCCCCAATAAAAAGACATAGACTAACGGACTGGATACATAAAAGGGACCCAACTCTTTCTATGAAGCCACAATGACTCTGATACCAAAACCACACAAAGATCCAACAAGGAAAGAGAACTTTAGACCAATTCCCCTTATTAATATTGATGCAAAAATACTCAATAAACTTCTTGCCAACCAAATCCAAGAACACATCAAAACAATCATTCACCACAATCAAGTACACTTCATCCCAGTGATGCAGGGATGGTTCAATATACAAAAACCCATCAATGTAATCCACTGCATAAACAAACTCAAAGAAAAAAACCACATGGTAATTTCATTAGATGCCGAGAAATCATTTGACAAAATTCAGCATCCTTTAAAAGTCTTGGAAAGAATAGGAATTCAAGGACCATACCTAAACATAGTAAAAGCAATATACAGTAAACTAGTAGCCAACATCAAACTAAATGGAGAGAAACTTGAAGCAATCCCACTAAAATCATGGACTAGACAAGGCTGCCCTCTCTCTCTTCATATTTATTCAATATAGTATTTAAAGTTCTAGCTAGAGCAATTAGACAACAAAAGGAGGTCAAAGGGATACAAATTTGAAAGGAAGAAGTCAAATTATCACTATTTGCAGATGATATAATACTATACTTAGGAAACCCAAAGAACTCCACCAGAGAACTCCTACAGCTGATAAAAAACTTCAGCAAAGTGGCCGGATATAAAATTAACTCAAGCAAATCAGTAGCCTTTATATACTCAAAGGATAAACAGGCTGAGAAAGAAATTATGGAAACGACACCCTTCACAATAGTCACAAACAATATAAAGTATCTTGGTGTGACTATAACCAAACAAGTGAAATATCTGTATGACAAGAACTTCAAGTCTCTGAAGTAAGAAATTGAAGAAGCCCTCAGAAGATGGAAATATCTCCCATGCTCATGGATTGGCAGGATTAATAGAGTAAAAATGACCATCTTGCCAAAAACAATACAAAGATTCAATGCAATCCCTAACAAAATACCAACTCAATTATTCATAGAGTTAGAAAGAGCAATTCTCAAATCATCTGGAATAACAAAAAACCCAGGATAGCTAAAACTATTCTCAACAGTAAAAGAATTTCTGGATGAATCAGTATCCTTGACCTCAAGCAGTACTACAGAGCAATAGTCTTAAAAACTGCATTGTATTGGTACAGTGACAGGCAAGTAGATTAGTGGAATAGAATTGAAGACACAGAAATGAACCCACACACCTATGGTCTCTTGATCTTTGACAAAGGAGCTAAAACCATCCAGTGGAAAAAAGATAGCCTTTTCAACAAATGGTGCTGGTTCAACTGGCATCTAGCATGTAGAAGAATGCAAATCGATCCATTGTCTCCTTGTACTAAGCTCAAGTCCAAGTGGATCAAGGACCTCTAAATAAAACCAGACACACTGAAACAAATAAAAAAGAAATTGGGGAAGAGCTTTGAGCACATGGGTACAGAGGTAAATTTCCTGAACAGAACACGAATAGCTTATGCTCTAAGATTAAGAGCATAAGATGGGACCTCATAAAATTACAAAGTTTATGTAAGGCAAAGGACACTGTCAGTAGGACAAAATGGCAACCAACAAATTGGGAAAAGATCTTTACCAACCCTACATCTGACAGAGGGCTAATATCCAATATATACAAAGAACTCAAGAAGTTAGACTCTACAGAGCCAAATAACTCTATTAAAAATGGAGTTAAACAAAGAATTTTCACCTGAGGAATACCGAATGGCTGAGAAGCACCTAAAGAAATGTTCAACATCCTTAGTCATCAGGGAAATGCAAATCAAAACTACACACCAGTCAGAATGGCTAAGATCAAAAACACAGGAGACAGCAGTTGTTGGCGAGGATGTGGAGAAAGAGGAACACTCCTCCACTGCTGGTGGGATTGCAGGCTGGTACAACCACTCTGGAAAGCAGTCTGGCGGTTCCTCAGAAAACTGAGCATGACACTCTCGGAGGATCCGGCTATACCACTCCTGGACATATACCCAGAGGCTTTACCTGCATGCAATAAGGACACATGCTCCACTATGTTCATAGCAGCCTTATTTATAATAGTCAGAAGCTGGAAAGAACCCAGATGTCCCTCAACAGAGGAATGGATACAGAAAATGTGGTATATTTACACAATGGAATATTACTCAGCTATTAAGAACAATAATTTCATGAAATTCTTAGGCAAATGGGTGGAACTGGAAAATATCATCCTAAGTGAGGTAACCCATTCATAAAAGTACACACATGGTGCACTCACTGATAAGTGTATATTAGCCCAGAAACTTGGAATACCCAAGACTCAATTCACATATCAATGATGCCCTAGAAGAAGTAAGAACAAAGTATTGATACTCTGGTCCTTCTTAGAAGGGGGAACAAGATACCCACAGAAGGAGATACAGAGACAAAATGTGGAGCAGAGACTGAAGGAAAGACCATCCAGAGACTTCCCCACCTAGTGATCCATCCCATATACAGTTACAAAACCCAGACACTACTATTGATGCCCACATGTACTTGCTGACTGGAAAAGGATATAGCTGTTACCTGAGAGGCTCTGCTAGTGGATCACAAATACAGAGGGAGCCATAAAAGAGGGAACATAAGAATAGACATCAAGAAAATCCAGAAAATCAAAAGTACATGCTTTAGAAACCTGCCCTGAGTAATTTGGGTGGAAAGAGGATAATTTTTGGCACATAGGACTTACCAAAGTTAAATCCGACAAGCAATTTAAACAGTCCTATAATACCTATTGAAACAGAAGTTGTAATTAAAGTTTCCTAACACCCCAAGCCCCAGTGCCAGATGCATTTAGCACAGAATTTTACCAGACTTTCAAAAAAGAGTTAATAGTAAATCTTCTAAATTTTTTTCAAAACTGAAACAGAAGAAACATTGCCCAATTTATTTTATGAGGCCACAGTTACCCTGATACCTAAACCACAGAAAGACTCAACAAAGAAAGAGAACTCATGAACATATTTATTCAATTTTATCAGAGATATTTTCCATGTAAATCCTCAATTTTATCAGAAAATGGTTATAATTTCACTTTCAACCAACTTAGAAATATTTTTATGCCTGCCATTTTATCTGTACAATTTTCCATGTAAATCTTCAATTTTATCAGAAAATGTTTTTAATTCTACTTTCAATCAATTTAGGAATATTTTTATGCCTACCATCTTATCTGTATAATTTTTCATGAAATAGTTTTAATGTGTTTTTCTATATGTTTCTTGAGTTTTATCAGAAATATTTTCCATGTAGATCTTCAATTTTATCAGAAAATGTTTATAATTCCACTTTCAATCAACTTAGGAATATTTTTCTGCCTACCATTTTATCTGTATAATTTTTCCATGAAATAGTCAATCTTAACGTGTTTTTCTTCATATTTCTTCAATTTTATCAGAGATATTTTCTTGTATATTTACACAATGGAATACACTACTCAGCAATTAAATACAATGAATTAAAAAAAAACATCCTCAATATGATATTTGCAAACCAAATTCAAAAATGCATGGAAAAGGTCATCTACTATGATTAAGTAGGCTTCACTCCAGAGATGCAGGGATGGTTCAATACACAAAAATAATTAAATCTAATCCACCATATTAAAAAAAACAGAAAGAAAATAAAAACCTACATTGTTATCTCTGTAAATGCAAAAAAGATCTTTGACAAAACCCAGCACCCTTTCTTTCATGATGAAAGTCCTGGAGATGTTAGGTATCCAAAGGACATAATACAACATAATAAAGGCAGTTTACTGCAAGACCATAGCCAATGCCAAAGTAAATGGAGAGTAACTCAATGCAAATCCACTAAAGTCAAGAACAAGACAAGGTTGCCCACACTCTCATTTACTCAATACAGGAGTAGAAGTCTTAGCTAGATAATAAGACATCTGAAGAGATCAAGAAGATACAAGTTGAAAATAAAGAAGTGAAAGTATCACTATTTTCCAATGCTATGATAGCATATATAAATTATTCTTAAAATTCTACCAGGGAATATTTAACAATTAATGACTGCAGCAAGAGGGAGAATTTGTCTTCATTAGGCATGTGTATCCAATATCAAGTGGTCATCCTTGAAATCATATACATACAAGCAGCACTAAACAGACTCAGCAGGTTTATTTATATATTTATGCATGTGTGTGTGTGTGTGTGTGTGTGTGTGTATAAAACAATAATAATCAAAGGGCAAAATGCTATGAATTTGAGGAGAGTAATGAAGTGATCCATGGTTGGAGTAGAAGGGAGACAAAATAAACTGTTCTCAGGAAGTAAAGGAAAGGGGAGAAATGATGCTATTACATATTTTTTCTTTTTTAGATTATAAATTTATTACAACATTTCTTCCTTCCTTTTCCTCCTTCCTAGCACTCCTATATACCCCTCCAATTCTCCTTCAAACCCATGGCCTCTTTTCTCACTGTTACCACATGAATATGTAGATAGATAGATAGATAGATAGATAGATAGATAGATAGATAGATAGATAGATGTGTGTGTATGTATATATAAACATCAAAGATCAACAAAATTAGACATCTACTAACAAAATTAGAAATATAAGAGGTAATATAAACAGACACCAAGAAAATTCACAGAATCAAAAGAAGATATTTTTAAGATGGCACACCATTGAAAATTTAAAAATTTAAAAAATGAATATCTTTCTTCAGATAGATAGATAGATAGATAGATAGATAGATAGATAGATAGATAGATAGATAGATAGATAGATGATAGATAGATAATAGATAGATAGATAGATAGATAGATAGATAGATAGATAGATAGATAGATAGATAGATAGATAGATAGATAGATAGGGAGATAGATAGGGAGACAGATAGATAGAGCTAGAGATTTCCATCCTGTTCAATTCATATAATGCTACATGTATGTGTTTTAAAGGATGACCATTTTACAGTAGACAACCAATTGGATGTTCTTTTTTGTTACAACATACCAACTTTTCTGTTCCCATCTTTCCTCTGTTTTCTATAGTTCTTTAGGTAGGGTTGCAGATTTTTTCATTAATACCTCATAAGCTTTATCTATCCAGTTTGCCAAGTTCATTGGTATTATCTTGGTCAATTCATAATTGGCCAGTCATGCTGGTGAAACTTTATGGGTGTAATTTCTGGTATTACCAGGAGATACAATCTCACAGTAAACTCTTCTGTCCTCTGGCTCTTAAAATATTTCTGCCTCCTCTTCAACAATATTCTCTGAGCCTTAGGTATTGGAATGCCTTGTAGATGTTTTATTAAGACAATTCTTCCTCACCTCTTAGTAGGATTCACCAAGTGTTGCCTAAGAACATTTGGTTTTATACTCACAGATAGGTTTAGTCTTCACTATCAGCAAGAAAACTTTCCCTTGCAATAGATAGAGACCACTACAGAAAACAACAATCAAAATGCAGAGTTGTGGTGCTCAGTTTCAAATCCACAAAACAGAACCAAGATCTAAGACTCAGAAAGCATGTGGAAGAGGAGACAGAAAGATTCTAAGAGCCAGGGGGTACAGTACAATGCTGTGACATCGTAAGTCCCAGTAATACTAGAAGGTGCACCCAACATGACTACTGAATGTGAGCTAAACAAGGATATAATACCTATGAACAGTCCAACCTGGGAAAGAAAACTCCATTACACCTTCCTTAACCCTCCACAAAGAACTATAACAACTGAGAAAATCTGGGAGCAAGAGAGGAAAGATCATCCCAGTTGGTTTCCTATTGCCAAAGAATCAAGCCTGAAAACCTACATAACTGTAATATTATATAGACTAAACTATTGAGTTTAGAAATAAATGTGAGTGGGGGATATACATCTCTATCTATATATAGATCTGTGTGTGCATGTGTGTGTGTATATGTGTGTGTGTGTGTGTGTATAATCTAGCTATCATTTATCATTTATACCAGTCATCATCTACTATTTATCTAAAATATCAATCATGTCTATCTATCATCTATACCTACCATCTATATCTATCCATTATATCTATCTATATATCTACCTATCTATCATCTTTCTCTATCTCACTCTATCTATCTACTATCTATATGCCATCAATCTATCATCTATCTATCTCTGTACACATACATGCAATAACATCTAGTACGAAAAGAGGCCATGGATTTCAAGGAGAGGCAGGAGGGTTTTTAGCGGGGAAAGGGAAGGAAGGAGTGATATTAAATTACAATCTCAAAAAAATTAAAAGATGGAATCATGCTTGGTACTTGAAAACTCGCTAACTATTTGGAGCTACTGAAATCATGTTTTTTTGAGAGGAACAACAACAAAAAAGACTCATTTCCTAAACCAACATTATCCCTAACTGAAATCCACAAACATTTGCCCTTAACCCATGGATAAGTGCAATCGTGACCATTCATCAAAGGACCTTCTCTTCACAACAGATAGAAACTATTACAGAAAACCACAACCAATCAATAACCATATTTATTGAACCTATGTAATTACATTTTAACTAAATTGTCACTCTTTTAAAGTAATAATTTTAATTATAATTATATCACTCCCCCTTCCACGTTAAAAAGGAAAGAAAATCCTCTAATTATAAGGGGTGGGGAAAGCTATTTAAAATGCCAAGGGGATAAAATTTTCATGAAGTATAACTTGAGACTTTGAAAGACACTTTGAGAAGGTGGCCCTCCAGTGTTCCTTGCCTACCATCAGTAACCAGGACAAAAATATATTCCTGAACTCAGCATGACAGTCTTCATATTTTATTCATTTATCCTTAGGATATAACCAGAGCTGAGTCGTCAGGCGGAGAAGTGACTCACTGATTTTTGAGAGTGGAGACAAGACACACTGAGAATTCTCTCCTTTAGCATTCAGAGTACTCCCAATGATAATAATAGCACAATGATATTTGCCAGTTGAAATAATCTAACAACAAGAGATATAATTTGATTTGTGATTATCATAAAGAATGTTGTAACAAAAATACCCAAAGACAATTTGCTTGCTATATAAAACTGTGAAGTACATAAACAAATTTAAAGGATTTATTTATTCATACATAAAAATTCATAGTATTCTGTTCAGAATTTGGTATAAATCTGTGCCATATTCATTAGTATGATTTAACCAAATCAAAAATGCTTAAATATTTACTTAAAGGGTTACACCAAAGAAAGATATGTGGTAAGAAGGAAAGAGAATCTGTTTATGACTGCAAAGGATTTGTTTTCATTGATTTTTCTTATGTTGGTAATTACTGTATACTAAGCACAAGAAAACTAGCCTCATTTGTAAACTTCATATTCTGTAATGAAAGCAAACCTACACATATCCACACTCATTCTTGCACACACACAAAGTCTGCTTGTATTGATCATCCCTATTTGAATTCCACACATTACATCCAAGAATAAACTCTAACGATCTAAACTTGACAAGGTTCTTTAATAGATTATTAACTCTCTTATTTGTAGTTATCAGCATTATTACATCAATGAGTTAACATAACAACAGTATACAAACTCTTTTGTGAGAAAAATATTTTAATAATATTATTAAATTCTGAGAATAGACAGAGTGCTATTTCTGAATTCATTCTTCCTCAGATGAGATCTTAGAATTCTTTTTGAAACACTTCTTATTCTGTCAAGGGAGGAAAAGCTTGTAGCTCTGTAGGAGCTAGGGAATCTCTCTGGTATCCCACTGTCTTCTATACAGGTGGCAAATGGGCAGGAGATATGAAAACTACTCCTTGAAGGGAGTGGGCCTCTTGGGCATTGAACACAATCCTCCATGAGCTGACCTCCAGCATCCTAGAAGGCTGTCAAGCCAGCTCTGTGTGACCCACTAGAACAGGTGGGCCTGGAAGCTCAGGGGTAGGTTTTCCCATCCACATTGTTATTTCATAGCTAGATCAGAAGTCTAATAAATGAACCCTGAAATGGGGCTCAGGAGACCTACCATCAAGCATTGGCTTTACATTATCCACTGTGATTTATTGGTTATTTTATTAAAATAGTCCAACATTGCCTTGTCCATAGAAAGTTCAACATGTTCTTTCAAATATTTTTCTAGAACTAAAATTCTTATTTTAAATTATATCCCAAGTTAAATTCTTGTATTCAATTATCCCTGCCTTAGAATTAAAGTCACAAGACAGATAATGGAATGGAAATGCATATACTTTTTCCAATACAAATTAAAATATCACATGCCTGCAATTTTCAGAAAACATTTTTTTTATAATTCATCATTAACACATGGTATAACTGATAATCACTTAAGAAGTAAAATATCTAATAAACATTCTACTTCTTCCAATACACAATAGAGGGAAACTATAATTTTCTTCCTCATGCTATGCATAGCTTAGATAGCCAACCACCACCATGAATTGTGAGCTCCTCACTACATTTTATAATTTTCCAGCATGTGCTTAGAGAGCAAAGTGGGCTTTCTATCAGTAACGGACAAGGTTTCAACTGCAGCTTTATCATCAGCCAGCTGGCTAGTCTTAAGCAATTAAATTCCCACCAATTACTATGAACTTTAGGGGGAAAGGAAACCATTTCCTTCTATACTGCTACGTGTAAAGTAGGTATTGGAACATTGTAAATGTTTGCTGAATGAATGACCCTCTCAGAGCCTTGGTTATTCATGATGGAAAACAATAACGTAGTGCTGTACTCTGCTCCACAATTAAGACAATAACTTATATGAAAGCCATGAACAGAACCTGTGACATACAACAGGCATCCAAAAACAAACCAGAAAAACAAAAAGCAAAAAACCAAAAAAACAAAAAAACAAAAACCAAAAAACAAATGGCCCAATGTAAAGTCAAACCAAGCCACAAAAGAACAAGTATCCTCCTACCAAAAAATCTGCCTTAAGGCTTAATATTCATAAAAGCAGTCAAGCTTGGCAATATGTAATCTGACATCAATTAAGTTTTGTTCAAGGGTATAACAGCCCTTGATGCTATAAAGTACTCTTTTTGTCACTCTTAGTAATGCAGCTGTAATTATGACCATCATTCTACATCTACAATGCTGTGACATCTTATTAAGTCTGTGTAAAAATCTCAGATTATTCCCAGTGTCGGTAAACTACCTTTCGAGATTTCTAGATTCTCCAAGTTCGAAGATTGAACTTCACATTTGTATCTGGATAGCTAAATGGGCTTGCTGATATTTGACTATTTGTGACCTCCAAAATGAGAACACTATGGAGTTCAGACAGAAGCTAATCAGTCTAAGCTTATTCACTTAAATGTGTAGATGTAACAGTAACTTTACAACTAGATCTTACTTAGCATACATTGCAGAATTGACCTGATGGTAATAATTGCTCCAATCACAACACAAATTATAAACCAAGATTATCAGACAAAATATTTGTCTTGTGCTAATTGCTCAATCACAACTGAAACTGAGATACAATTTTTTTTGCTTTTATTTCTATTAGTTGGGGTATTCTTCTTCTACACCTCTACCTGCCTATTCAACAAGTGCTATAGAATCCTCCTGGGCATATACCCAGAGGCTTCCCCTGCACGAAATAAGGACACATGCTCCACTATGTTCATAGCAGCCTTATTTATAATAGCCAGAAGCTGGAAAGAAATCAGATGTCCCTCAATGGAGGAATGGATTCAGAAGTTGTGGTATATTTACACAATGGAATACTACTCTGCAATTAAAAGCAATGAATTCACGAAATTCTTAAGCAAATGGTCAGAACTGGAAAATATCATCCTTAGTGAGGTAACCCAATCACATAAGAACACACATGGTATGCAGTCACTGATAAGGGGATATTAATTGAGAATCTCGGAATACCCAAGACACAATTCACATGTCAATAGATTTCCAAGAAGATGGAAGGAGAGATCCCTGGTCCTGGAAAGACTGGATGTAGGGGAATACCAGGAGAGATAAGCGAGAGGGGGTTGAATGGGG
This sequence comes from Tokudaia tokunoshimensis, assembly GCA_036184795.1. Classification (NCBI taxonomy): domain Eukaryota; kingdom Metazoa; phylum Chordata; class Mammalia; order Rodentia; family Muridae; genus Tokudaia; species Tokudaia tokunoshimensis. The sequence goes on from BTHU01000007.1 coordinate 30,245,389, forward strand.
AACAGGGGGATGGAAGAGGGCTTATGGGACTTTCGGGGAGGGAGGAAAAGGGAAAGGGGAAATCATTTGGAATGTAAATGAAAAAAAAAAAGAATCCTCCTATCGACTCTAGGTTCATCAAGACTCAGGCTGAATAAGTCTTCTGAGTGTGTCTCTGTTAAAGTCTGCAGACACATTGGATGAGTCTTTGGTATTTTTTAATGGTTTTTCATTTGAACAACTCACTGATTTTTATTAAAAGATCCTTTATACAGGAAATTTGTTTTTAAATTTTTAAACAGCTAAGCCTATTCCTTATATTTTTTTCCAGAAAATGTGAATAAATTTCTTTTACACCAAAAATAAGAATGAAGGTTTTTCTTTGTCTTATAAAAATACAAACAACAAGGAAACTGTCAGCTATGTTTACTACATAATTAAGAATTATTTAGCAAACAAACAGTAAACCTTACCAGTCTCTGAAGTCCTTACAGAGAGTAAGGAGGATGACTGATTGCCATGGCCAAGTCTGGTATATGACCGGATAGAAATATTATAGAGTGTGTAAGGTTTCAGGTCACTTAAAATTATGTTTGTGGTTGAGGAGTTCTTTATGAACAAGGTGTCTGCGTTTTGATAAAGCACCTCATAGGCAATAATGATCCCATTAGGTTTTTCAGGTGGGGACCACTTCAAGCTCAGTTCACTTGGAGACACATCAGTTACTTTGACATCTTGAGGTGATGATTCTGGCTCTGGGAAGGATAGAACAAGACTTTAAAACATGTGCTTTTTCATGCTTTCACTGAACCAGCCATGAGGTAGAGTCAGTAAGAGAATTATACCCTTTCTTTTCTTCTTTTCCTTTCTTCCTTCCTTCCTTTCTTCCTTCCTTCCTTCCTTCCCTCCCTCCTTCTTTTCTTTCTTTCTTTCTTCCATCCTTCCTTTCATCCTTCCTTCCTTCCCTCTTTCCTTCTTTCCTTCCTTCCTTCCTTCCCTCCCTTCTTTCTTTCTTTCTTTCTTTCTTTCTTTCTTTCTTTCTTTCTTTCTTTCTTTCTTTCTTTCTTCCATCCTTCCTTCCTTCCATCCTTCCTTCCTTCCCTTCTTCCTTCCATCCTTCCTTCCCTCTTTCCTTCTTTCCTTCCTTCCTTCCTTCCTTCCCTCCCTCCCTTCTTTCTTTCTTTCTTTCTTTCTTCCATCCTTCCTTCCTTCCATCCTTCCTTCCTTCCCTTCTTCCTTCCATCCTTCCTTCCCTCTTTCCTTCTTTCCTTCCTTCCTTCCTTCCCTCCCTCCTTTCTTTCTTTCTTTCTTTTTTTCTTCCATCCTTCTTTCCTTCCATCCTTCCTTCCTTCCCTTCTTCCTTCCATCCTTCCTTCCTTCCCTCTTTCCTTCCTTTTTTCATCTCTTCCTTCCTTCCTTTTTAAATTATAAATATACTTAATATTCTTACCGTCTTCTGGAGTTCTCACAAAGATGTCATTTTCTTCTGACAGAGAACTTTCCCCAACATGAGTTGAGGCAGCAACCCTCATTTTGTATTTTGTATATTTCTTCAACCCTAAAAGACAACAGAACTATTGTTTAAAATCTTCAAAAATAATTTTCTTATATTAGTGTCATTTGCCATAGGGCCAATGTAAACACTTTACTAAAAGAACTGGCTTTCTAAGTCAGATCTCATATACTCGTATTCTCCCAAATTCCTTGAGCTTTAAGGTTTTCCATACAGATGATATCAGTGATCTTTCTTGTAATGTTAAGGCAGTAACCTAAAGCTGGAAAAAAATAGAGGTTTTGGCACACACACCCTGTCAATTGAATTGTCTCAGCTGATTTTCAAGTGAGTTCATTCACTCAAGTCTTCAAAAATACATTATTTCCTAGGTTATGTGTATGCCTGTAAAAAGCTTTGATAATATCCTTTTTAATTTGTGTGGATAGATACAGTTAAAGAAACCCGTTGTATTGTTATTTCCATAAACATTTCTAAGATATCCATGTAGCACACATCAAAAAAATCTGGAATATGTCCTGCAGCATTTTAGGTGTATAGAGTACACATTGTCCATAAGAAGAGTGGGAGTGCAAAAAGAATCACAACTTTTCCTTCTACCTGTGATGAGAAAGCTGTTATCTACAGTTGTCATCTGGAAGGCTCGGTTTGTATCCAATTCCATTGCATAGATTGTATAATGAGTGATTTTCCCATTGGGATATTCTGGAGGATCCCAATATAATAAAATAGATGAAGAACTAATATTTTTATAGTTTATAATTTGGATGGAGCTTGGCACTTGAAAAGAAGAATGAACAATTAATTGGAATAATAAAGCCAAAGTATTAATCACATAAATAGTATTTTCAAACAATTGTTTCAAAGGAAATGCATTTGTACCTTGCTCATGTGTCCTAACAGTGAGAACCGTTGGTGGTCCTTCGCCCATGATAGTGAAAGCAGATACGCTAATCATGTGTTCAGTGAATGGTACAAGCCTCCTGATAACATAAGACAGCTGTTCAGCAGTGATGTCAGTAATATACTGATTCCTGGTGGTTACTATTGGAAATCAAGAAGAGAAAAGCAGATATTTGGTTCTACCATCAAAATTATTTTTTCTCAATGAAACCTAGCAATTCATGCATTAATACCTTCATACAGTCTCATATACAAAATAGTAGATACATGACTTCTAATAAATATGAACATTTTATGAATTCTAAACTCCCCAATATCTATAAACATCTTGCTCTCATAATATCATTTTTTAAGTTCTCATACATTGTTTTAGAACATGATAGCATTATTTTGAGAAAAATATAACATTTCAGGAAAGACTGTCTGAGGGGTTTTGTTGTTCTTTTGCTTTTCCTGGAAGCAAACACTAGCAACAATCTAAGAAGGAAACATTATGAGCCAACACTAAATTTTAATTGCATACTTTAGGAAATGAGCATTTTATTTGGACTCAAAATTTATTATACATTCATTAGTCCCAGTGATTGCTTAATGCAAGCATTCTTGCTTAGTATTTAACTGACACATGTGTATGACTACAAAAAAGTCTGAGATATTTAGTTTATTTATAAAGTTCGCCTATGAATTTTTAATGGGGAACTAAGCTAAGTTTGAAGTATATAGGGGAGCACCTGTGGGTCTTTTAGATTTTAGTGCTGCCCCTGTTAGCTTTGCAGAAGAGAAGTAAAGATGTGTTGACTGAAATGTAATTTTCTTTTACTAATTCTACCATGAATAGAAGAGCATAAATTTTTTCTCTTGGGATGAGGCAAATATCAGATCATAGAAGAGGCCATGAAATAAATACTATTCCTACCTAACATTTTATAAAAATCTAAAGAAACACTAGAACCCTGCATCATCTAACTACATGCCTTCAATTTGCCTTATATGACACTCTCCTTTTAGAAACAATAAGCTTCACTGACCCCAAAGAGCAAGTGTGTGCACTAATGACATCACCACATACCAGGGACACCTACACCTGTTTATTGGACCATGCACTAGAGTTGTAACTTTCTGACCTATTTACCTTTAGTGACATTCGAAAACCTATTCGTCAAAAGCTGCAGAGACTTCGAGGCCTGTAAACGACTTGAAGATATGTTAATCCCTCCCCATCACACCTGCTTTGGCAACTGTAATAACTGATTGTCTATGCAGCTCGGCTAGAAACTCTAGGGTGCTACTTTCTCTAAGAAGAAGGTCAAATGGGTTAGAAAGGGCCAGCCACTGCTTGTGTGGCAATTCCATTTGTTTCATGAGGGTATCCGACAGTTAAAAAGAAATATCTGACTCTAGCCCGTGGACCATTAATAACATGGTTGAACTCTGAGCTTGGGTTCATACCTCGGCTAGATATTGGTTTCAAGGCACTTTGGAGAGAATTAAAATTTTACCTACCAACTGGTGAACTTTGGTCTTCAGCTCTAGTCCTGGCAGGAAAGTCATGTGGATGACTGTTGTATATGAATGAAGCCAGGGAGTGCAGGTCTGAAGACATCTCTCCCGATCCTTCATAGAATCCTATCATTGGGTCTACTAGGTTCATTATTTCTGGATACATGGGGTTGTTTATGTACTGTAATTGAAAGTCAATATTAACAAAGAATGAAACTCAATCAGTACTTCATGACTTAAAAATTTGTCACTTTGGAATTATGCCTTTTAAAAGAAAATAACATCTATAACTATTGTGTTCTTTACTTTCCAAGGTTTTGTTCTCAACTAAAACCCTGCACCATGGTAACATAATATGATCACTCTAGTGCTTATTAGATTGAAACTTTATTTCGGAGAAAAAGAGGTATTGTTTTCAGACGTGTATTGCTTTCTTTGTGGTATAATTAGATATTTTCATGCAAATGTTTTATAACTGAAATACTTCAAGTTCTCATTCCACAAATATTCTGAGCATATTACTAAAAAGAGTTTTGTTTCCTTCTCTAAATATCTTCACTTGTACACACCTCATGAGTTTCTGCTTGCTGTCAATAAGAGTAATATTACAATTTATCTTTAATCAAATGAATTACAGACAAAAAGCAGTTTTCAAGGTAATAGATTTCCAAGCCAGGTTTACAGTACACCTGTCCATGGTTCTAAGGTATATTGTCAGTAGCTGTCTTTGTTTACATCACACAATGCAATGCATATATGCCAAATCCACCATGGGAACAGATACCAAACTGAAAATATCAAGCACAGATTGCTTGTATGTCGTAAAGATGGGGGCAGAGATGTGACTTTCCTTTGTGGATCCCCAACCTAGTATAACGGATCAAAATAAGAGAGGAAATATGCTTCAGTCAAATGTCTGTATATAACCTTAACTTAAATGAGTTTTAACCATTAGTTTAAAAATTGATTTAAGAAGCTGAAGAATCACAGAAACATGTGGACTTTGGATTCTAATTTGAGCATAGTGGTCAACTTAGGCGTTAGAGATGAGCAGAAACATTTGGTTATAGTGTAGATTAGATGATGTCAAGACAATACCAGTAATTTTCCTAGTTGTAGTCATAGGGTGATTATATGAATGAAATGTATATTCTTTAGAGATTCAGGTTAGGTAGGCATACCAGAGCTAGAGTGATATGTAGCCTGGAGTTCATTCTTAAATAGTTGGAATCAACAATGAGAACCAGCTGAGGGAACACTCACAAAGCTAATACTTGCTGAATCCAGGTCACATTGATGGGGTTTTACCATGTATTTTTCTCCACCTCCATACCTCTTTGAAATTTCCCAAAGTACACCTTTTTAAAGAAAGTATTGAAAAAAAAAACACCATCTTTTTAGTGAACATTTTAAGTTCTGCTTCCAGACTCAATTCTGCTTATCACCAATTAAATGCACTTATGCTTTCTAAATTAATAACGAATTAATTGTCTGTGCTCTGATTAGTCCTATGTACTCAGACACCTGCCTCTTATTTACCTCACATGTTTTGAGTTGTCTTTCCTACTGAAGCCAAAACCGGCTTTTCTTTTCCTTGCTATCATGAATGTATTCGGTATTTTTAAAGTAATAGTAATAGTAGATGCTCAAGAAAAAGAACTCAGAAAGTAAAAAAAATAAAAATAAAAATGCAGTAGTTCAATTAATTTAAATATCTACAAAGCATATCATTTAAATGCCAACTTTTCCGAGAAGTAAAAGATGGGGAAATGATTTAAGAACTTCCAGCCTTCCAAGTAGCAGTACTGAAATTACTAAAATCACCCAGAAGCTAGGAAGACGACTGAGAATGTGAAATGCTTACTGCGCAGCCAGGAGGAGCTGAGTTCAGATGTCGCTAGCATGCACATAAATGCCAGGCAGCAGCGCAGCCTGCCTGCAAATTCAGTGCTCTCGGAAGTTGCGACAGGAAATCCTCAGAACACTCTGCCTAGCTAGGCTAGCTTTCTCAGTGGTCACTGGGTTCTTTTCAAAGACCTTACCTCAATACAAAAAAAAAACAGTGGATAGAAACTGAGGGGATGCTGACCTTCAATCTTGGGTCCCAACAAGCTTGCGAACATATACATACCCCCATACATATGTGAATATGCATTCACACACGCATATGCAGAACAGAAACAGTACTAGGGAGACAGGCGGGTGCAGCACATTTACTGATCAGCCAGCATGGCCCTTGGTTCAGGGAGAGACCCAATCTCAAAACTAAGGTGATGACTCTTTGAAGAGGAATGGCATCCAGATATCAACCTCTGCTATTAGCCTCCAAATGAGCCTAGATTGGAAGACTCACCCATAGCAGATGCACGCTCACATACATAACTATCACCACCACCACCACACCACCACCGTCATCGTCATCATCAACAACATCTTTAATCTTGGCCACAAAAAAGTGTTTTTGGGAAAAGTAGAGGACACCCATAGGACACTCATAGTAGTTAAAGAACCAAGAAAAGAGAACATGGAGCAGTACAAAGTAAAGATTTTTCTGTCTTCTTACAGCTCATGTGAGCTCTGACTCCACAGGGAAATGGAGGAAGGTAAGAATCACAAACATGTAATTCAGAAGGACTGGGTAACCCAGCCAATGGGCTATGTCGGAACCACACGGCCACGCCCACTCTTAGTCACGTGCCCTTTGAAAAATCTACCAGTTACAAAGCACTAGGGATGAAACTATGAGGTAGCACAAAGAGCGTCACCTTCAACTGTGATTTTTGCATTAAATCTCTCAATAGCTTCTACCACATGCCGAAAAAATTATGGCGGGGCAACTGTCGCATTCCATCAATGAACCAAAATGAGCCTACCTGTGGATAAATTTTGTGCCATTTTGAAGTGAGAGTTGACTTGCGTGCTGTTGACTCTGAATCTCATCCCAATTCTAATTTTCACTGGAAACCCTATCTTAAACCAGGCAATGAATTGAACTCTGGTTTCTTATCAACCAGGAATGTCATAGATTATCATTAACCATTCCATATTCAGAACAGTTCTCACATAATACTGGCCCTTTTAAAATGGCATTAGGTTATATGTTGGGTTTTCCTAGAGAGAAAAAACAGAGCCAAAATGACTAGTTGGAATTAGACTTTAAAAAGAAAATGAACGGAAAGGGGAAGAAGGAAAAAGTTAAAAAATCAGGAGATAAGAGTGGAAAAATAAAACCCGTTGCAAAACGTACAAGTTTGATGCTTACTGAGTGCAAATGGCTAGACTTAGAAGTGCTGATGTTCAGTATCATATAATTTTGTTACACAAGTCTTACTCTGTACATTAATGGATGTTTAACAGCATCCCTGGCCCCTACCCACTAAAAGTATATCCCCAGTTGTTACAAAGACAACGTCTTCAGAGATTACCCTATGTTTAAAATAAAAAAGTGAAGTTGTCTCTACTTGAGAACTACCAAGTCAGGGAATGTCACTATCCATCAACATGAAAGAGCTAGCATATGTTAGGGAGGAATCCTTGGAATTTATGTGAAAGAACTGGAGAGTCTGCCGAGTTAAATTCCCAATCCACCTGAATAAACCAACTTGATTTTACATGTAATAACCTCCATTGCAGCAAGTGGAATTTCTATCAACTTAGACTCATTGGAGTTCTGCTGAATTGAATTAATGGATTGCTTGACTTATTCTTAAGAGATTCTCCTATTTCAATATATCATCTGTGTTGCTGTTGAAAAAAAAAAGGAGTAAAAGGAAAGTTATAGTTAACATGTCTGAAAGCATCCTAAAGGATGCTAATTATAGACATTACTTTGGTGAACAAATACTTCAGGCTTTTATCAGGTTTTTCTCCATTTATGCTTAATTCTGCTAAGGTAGTCCTAGCTATGCCATCTCCTCTGTACCAACTAACTAGGCTCTCACCTCTGGTTCACCAGGCAAAATGATTGATATACTTGAGAAAGTTGTAGGGTGAAAAGAAAAATCATCAGAACTCATTTTTGAAATCTATGATGCTAGCAACCAACTGGAAAAATGCCTCAGGCTTTACCAAAGTGTGATATTCAAGTAATCATCATTTCATGGAGGGATAAGTTTAGAGACCCTCAGACCAGACCTATATGGTATCCAAAGTAATTAATTTTAATCTTTGTTTTAAAAGGACAAAATTTACACTAATGGAGAAATTAGTTCTGCTCCAGGGTGTTCCTATCGATACAGAACACTGTGCTCAGTTTGGTGAAGGGCTCCTTGCCACACTGTGAGATAAACACAGGAGAGGGACTAGGTAACGACGAACTGGAAAGCAGAACTAGTGAAAAGGGGAAGCTATTGCTGAAGAAAACTGTGTCCACCCACAATCAAAAGTTAAATCTCGATGTCGTTGCATTACTGTACAGGATAGCATTTTAAGATATCATATGTCAAATGAGATGCAGAACACTTGTGCCCAGGAGATATCACTTGGTCACACTGATCAAAGTTTAGTTCTTGTCTCTTGTCATTTGATCAAGTTAATGAAACTGGAGATAGCAAAGTGGGTTAGACTGGATTTTCCTGGTTTCTAATCCCCAGGAAGCACAATAATAAATATTATCGCTCTAGAAAGCTAATGTCATCAAGCAAATACCTCAGTTCAACACAGGAAAAGAATAAAAACTTCTTATTCACCTCTATATTTTGGGCTTATCAGAATACATAGAACCTTGCAGTTGCTAAAAACAAACAAACAAAATTGGTGTGTCTGTAGTGAATAATGTTCAATGTGTCAGAGTGTGTTGGCTAGCAGCTGCTTCTGTGGTGCTTAATAACCCATCACCACAGTTGGTGAAATATTTAGTAGAGCCCGAGTTTCCAATTATTGACTACAAATATTATAGATGAAATTAAAATACACATTGAGAGATTGAAATAAATGTCCTCGAGCCCTGGCATTCAGAGTTCAAAGATATTTTTCTAATGTTTGTTTAAATATCAAACCTGGTATCCTAAAGATACTTCATATTATTTTAATAATCCCTATGGATAAGAAACAAGAAAGTCACTAAGGGACAGTAGAAAAACATTCCAGTGACCATGATGATCCAGTGAGTCAGAACGCAGAATACTTTTGTTTCTTTATAATTTCACCATTATGATAGGTGCCCCATGAAAAAAGTTGGGGTAACAATACTAATAAAAGATTATAGCGATAATATCAATGCCCTGTTCCTGCCTTCCCTTCTGAAGACTTCATTCCTAAGCATTTGAAGCACCTCTGATTTGAGTTCTGTGTTCAATTTCTAAAATCACTGAATAAAGTGCCTATATTCTGTGTTAGATTCCTTTGCCTATGATAGGGAGGGGCTAGATGACTGAGATACTTACACATCTTCCTCACCACTTCTCAAATCTCTTGCTTTTATGTTCATAAACTCAGTAATATACTAAGCACCAGAGCACACGTGAGTCTGCAGTGAGCATCCTCTCAGCTGGCCCTCTCACCATCTACGCCCTGCTGTCATGCTTCCTACAGTCTCTTTCCACTCCTGTTGGTGAGATGGGAGCTGTTATTGCTACAGAGATGATGGGATGTAACCACATGACCTTCCTTTGCTTGTTTGATGAAATAAAAGGCCAGACTGAACAGGACCTAGGCAAGAAACTATAGTATATTCAAGGAGTAAAAAGTGGCACCAACTAAAACAAAAAGCCAGTGGGAACTCAAGGCCCTTAGTTCTTCAGCCAAAAGAAAATTTACTCTGTCGAAACAATGAACAAGCCTTGACAAGAGTCTCCTTCAGTCGATCTCCAGATAAGACCACACCCCAGCAAACCCCTTGACTGCAGAATTAGGAGACCCTAAGCAGAAATTTGATTAATCTGTTCTGCACTCTGGCTGTCAGGAAATGTGATAGAACAGGAACCCAATCTTTGAAGCTGCTGAGTTTGTGTCAATAGTCTCTCAATGGTGGGAAAACTAACATAAAGAGACAACAATGGAGACTCAGGAAAGGGACAGCAATGCTGGGTGAAAGGGAGGACAGAGGACTGAGACAGATGTGCAACTGTCATGCTCTGAAGGTCAAAACAAATGGCCATGTGACTATTGAATATTACGGAGAACGTAAGTTGAAAAAGAGTCTAGTATTTTAAACTTCATGAGTGGAGGACAGTCGTGCCATTATCCTAAAAGAAAATATTAGACACACATGAAATAAATGCTCATTTTAAAGTCCTCTGATTCTCTCCTCTTAAAGAACAATTTTCAAAACAAAAATCAGTTCAAGAGATGGAGTAAGTTTTAGCCCATAGCTTGTTGCTTAATCAAGCCATGTCAGCCTCTCTTTAGACAGCATCCTTGTCACTTGAAAATTATTAATTGCCCTAGCCAACTTTCTTCTGGGTAGCCTATGGAGCCAGCATCCTTTCGGTCACACATCTGTATAGCTAGGACCCCAATTTATCCTCTTGCTATCTGTCGTTCTATTATTCATTGGGGGAGGGGTCATTTCGTTTGATTTATCTCTTATTTTGTTTTAGGGGGTAGAGTTTAGACACACTTGACCCCTGGTAGAATCACACTAGGTAGAAATTCACAACGCCAGAAATAAAAGGTAGGAAACATTTAATCAGTGATTACCAATAATCAGTTGGTCAGGAAGAGGAACCAATGATTGAAAGTGTGAGATCATCTTTTTTTAAGCAGGGGCTATATTCAGTGTACATGCTGACACACAGCAGTAATTTGGATACCTGATATCAACAAAAGAAATAAACAAAGCAACGACGACATGGGAAAGGGTTATGAGATGTAAGAGAGCTGAAAAAAGGAGCTCCTGAATGTCCCTATAAATACATCAACAAACAGTAAGGACAGCTGTGAGCACTGCTAACAGCTTTAATCATTTAAATCTAACATATTGCAAAGTTGCAGTATATAAAAGTAGATGAGGAAATAAGCAACAATTGATATTAAAAGCTGTGAAGTGCTTCTCAGCCATTAGATATTCTTCAGGTGAGAACTCTTTGTTTAGCTCTGTACCCCATTTTTTAATAGGGTTACTTGCCTCTCTGGAGTTTAACTTCTTGAGTTCTTTGTATATATTGGATATTAGCCCTCTGTCGGATGTAAGGTTGGTAAAGATCATTTCCCAGTTAGTTGGTTGCCGCTTTGTCTTTTTGACAGTGTCTTTTGCCTTGCAAAAACTTTGTAATTTAATGAGGTCCCATTTGTCTATTCTTGATCTTAGAGCATAAGCTATTGGAGTTCTGTTCAGGAAATTCTCCCCTGTGCCCATATGTTCAAGGTTCTTCCCTAGTTTCCCTTCTATTAGTTTCAGTGTGTCTGGTTTTATGTGGAGATCTTTGATCCACTTAGAATTGAGCTTAGTGCAAGGAGATAAGGATGGGTCAATTTGCATTCTTCTGCATGTTGACCTCCAGCTGAGCCAGCACCATTTGTTGAAAAGGCTATCTTTTTTCCACTGGATGGTTTTAGCTCCTTTGTCAAAGATCAAGTGACCATAGGAGTGTGGATTCATTTCTGGGTCTTCAATTCTGTTCCATTGATCTACATGTCTGTTACTGTACCAATACCATGCGGTTCATCATCCTTCGTCATTAGGGAAATGCAAATCAAAACAACCCTGAGATTCCATCTCACACCAGTCACGATGGCTAAGATCAAAAACACAGGAGACAGCAGTTGTTGGCGAGGATGTGGAGAAAGAGGAACACTCCTCCACTGCTGGTGGAATTGCAAGCTGGTACAACCACTCTGGAAAGCAGTCTGGAGGTTCCTCAGAAAACTGGGCATGACACTCCCGGAGGATCCGGCTATACCACTCCTGGGCATATACCCAGAGACTTTACCTGCATGCAATAAGGACACATGCTCCACTATGTTCATAGCAGCCTTATTTATAATAGCCAGAAGCTGGAAAGAACCCAGATGTCCCTCAACGGAGGAATGGATTCAGAAGATGTGGTATATCTACACAATGGAATACTACTCTGCAATTAAAAACAATGAATTCACGAAATTCCTAGGCAGATGGTCAGATCTTGAAAATATCATCCTTAGTGAGGTAACCCAATCACAAAAGAACACACATGGTATGCAGTCACTGATAAGGGGATATTGACCCAGAATCTCGGAATACCCTAGACACAATCCGCATATCAATAGATTTCTAAGAAGATGGAAGGAGAGACCCCTGGTCCTGGAAAGACTGGATGTAGGGGAACGCCAGGACAGAGAAACGAGAGGGGGTTGAATGGAGAAAAGAGGGAGGGAAGGGGGCTTATGGGACTTTCGGGGAGGGAGGAAACGGGAAAGGGGAAATGATTTGGAATGTAAATTAAAAAAATAAAATAAAATAAATAAAAAAAATAAATAAAATAAAAGCTGTGCAGTAACGGGTAGAAGGGTGAATTTCGGAAAGAACGTGTATTTGTTTTGGGAAGGAAAGTGAATATCTTAAGACTTGTTAATGGTAATCATTCCCTCTATTCCTCACTGAGGTCACATGTGACTCCTTAGGAGATTCTAAAATCATAACAGTGCTCTTGAGGCAGATATGGAGGCGAATGGGGAGAGAGAATACCTAATCTGAGAGATAGCACCATAAGAAAACAAGATAATCACTGGGGCTATTAAGTCATGGGTTTTATCTACTGAGTTCTACTGCTACCCTTTAGGACATGTCGGGGAGCATTATAAAATGGGGACGCATGAGCTGGTGACACAACTCAACTGGTCACAACTGTCTGAAAAGCCAGAGTGCCTGAGTTCAGATCTCAGAACCTACGTAAAAGCTGAGTATGATGACACGACCAGTGTTTCCAGTGGTGGGGCGAAAAGAGCTAGACGTATACAGATCCCTGGAAGCTCCTGGGGCAGCCATCCTTGCTCGTGCAAGAATACTCTGGACCAGTTAGCCATCCTGCCTCAAACAAAAAGTAGAAGTCACATAAAGACTTCTATGTGAGTGCATGGTACATGTATACATTTAACACACATACACCTCACATGTAAACACACTCAGGCACGTACACACACATGCACACACACACACACACACACACACACACACTTTAAAAACATGAAAGTAGAAATTCTTTATAGGTTGACTTGTCTGAGGTCACAATTGTAAAGCACAGGACAGTCAAGGCAAACACCCAAGGCCCCTTGGTTTAGACCTGGTGTATCCACCATTCCTCATCAACACCCTAAAGTGCGGCAATGACCAACCACATGAGAAAGTAGAGTATCTGAAATGGATCCGATATGACAAGAATTTATCCTCCTGCCTCCACTAAGATGAGAATAGAATAGCTCTTCTTATTAAGAGGGTGTAGGAGCTGAGTGCTGAGTAGATTGAAAGGTGAAAGGCCAAGGTTACTTCCAACAAGTCACAAATATTAGCACCGAACTTAATACATGTCAACTACAGTGCTGCTCTCTTTACACACATCACCCATTAAACACCCATTATGGACCCTTGGTTATAGGAACTCCTGTAATTCCTAAGTCTCAAGTTCAAGAGTAAGGCCACCTTCCCCAGGATTAAGCCATCAATAATGGCAGAACTAGGCACTAAGCTCTAACCATTCTTCTTCTGTACCTACATACTTAACCATTTCATCCTCTCATAGACAGGACCATATTTAAAGAGATTGAACAGTTCTAATTATAAAGTTCTTTCTCCTATGTTACAGGACCTCCAACTGGCCTTTCCAGAACCTTTTAACTTTTAGAGAAAAACAGGTGTGTCTGGCTAGTCGACAAATGGCATTAGCAAATTTGGGAAACTTGTCACCTGGTTCAAAGAAAACTAGGTATCTATTTTAAGATGTTCTCTGCAGGGACAAATGTTTAAGCTTCTGCTCTTTGATGAGATGCCAACTAGAATATCAGAAAACCTACAACTCAACATCCATTACACAGAAGAAAGGACACAAGATAGGACTGAAGTTTAACCTGGGGATGAGAGGTCCTGAATAACTACACAGCATTGAGTACCATGATGAAATCAATGCCAGAGGTAAGGAAAGTCTGGTGCCAGAAATAGAGGAACTGGAGAGAGGGTAGATAACACTAATACAAAGAATCGCTATTCGAAACTGAAAACAGCAGAAGTTAATTTCTTTTTTTTTATTTTATAAGATTTTTTTATTTACATTCAAAATCATTTCCTCTTTCCCGTTTCCTCCCTCCCCGAAAGTCCCATAAGCCCCCTTCCCTCCCTCTTTTCCCCATTCAACCCCCTCTCGCTTCTCTGTCTTGGCATTCCCCTACATCCAGTCTTTCCAGGACCAGGGGTCTCTCCTTCCATCTTCTTGGAAATCTATTGATATGCGAATTGTGTCTAGGGTATTCCGAGATTCTGGGTTAATATCACCTTATCAGTGACTGCATACCATGTGTGTTCTTTTGTGATTGGGTTACCTCACTAAGGATGATATTTTCCAGTTCTGACCATTTGCCTAGGAATTTCATGAATTCATTGTTTTTAATTGCAGAGTAGTATTCCATTGTGTAAATATACCACATCTTCTGAATCCATTCCTCTGTTTCTTAATAAGCATCACATATGTTTCTAATGACTGATTAGAGGGGGTTGAATGGGGAAAAGAGGGAGGGAAGGGGGCTTATGGGACTTTCGGGGAGGGAGGAAACGGGAAATGGGAAGTGATTTTGAATGTAAATAAAAAAAACTTAGAAAATAAAATAAAATTAAAAAAAAAAAGAAATATGTTTCTAATCGTTGATTGCTGCTCTGGTCCTAAGTACACAGCCTTAGCATGCCAACACAATGCTAGAAAAAGCCTAGGGATTTTAAGGGTCCTCACTGGTGGCTGACTGTCTTGGCCAGGATAGGACCTCAGAAGCACATCAGCTGCCTACATTCCCCAATAGAGACAAAAGGAGAAAATAAAGTAGCCACTGTGCTCAAATGCAATGTATTAACAAAGACCAAGTCCTCTCGTATTAAATGCAACACTAGAATTTCTTTATATTTAGTTACATGTTTTCAATAAGAAAAGGCAGTGCTGAGGCTGTTAGGTTCTTGAGTACAAATAAGACAAAATTATTTGTAGACAGCAGTCTTTTTTGGCAACTGTTCTCAATTACAAGCCTTTGAGACAACATTTAAGTCATCATCAGAGTTTGCAAATAACATATTAACTGGATGAGAATAATAAAGGTCACATATAGAAGTACCATTAGTCCCGTGTGATGTTCCAATAGACATTTTTCATATGAAAGAGAATAGTAACACTTAACTAACAAGGCCTGAAATAAACTGTGATCTGCCTAACATCTCAACATACCTCAATTTATTTTACTTCCTGGCAGCCAGTTTGTCAAGACTTAATGTAGAAATTTGACAAATCGGCCAAGTTGCCAGTGACCAGAACGAGCAGAATGGGCCCAGCAAAACAGGAAATGAACGTGTAATACCTCATCTTGTCCTGTGAGCAGAGTATTTTCCAAAGTGACTCCTGACTCGAGGACAGACACTTTCACACGGTACTGGCTGATGAGTCCATTTGGTTGTCGAGGTTTCCTCCAAGTAATTCTTATTTCTGTGGCCTCTACTTCTGCGATCTGTAAATCAAACACTGCTCCTGGAACTAAAAAAGTATTTTAAGATAGAATTAGAGTAAATACATTTTCCAAATGCAAAATATCCCCTAAATCCTTAGCCCATGATATTCCACGTATAAATAGCTCTGGGAAAATTGACTAGAATAATTACTAACATATTAAAACTTGACTGTGCCAAAAAGATCCCTTAAATGCATGGAAATTTAAAACTAATAGCATATGCATTCTTCTCAAAATATGAGGAACAGGATAACATGGAATCATTTTCCCCAAAGAAAAAGTAGTCACACTGCTCGATCGGACCACATTGCTGAAATAATTTCTGGACTTGAGAGATGCTCAGGGCAAGGCAAGGGTGAGTCAAACCACTTCAGCCTGACAACCTGAGCTTGAGCATTTCAGCTGGATTCACAGCTCACAATGAAAGGAAAGAAAGAATAGACTCCGGAGTGTTGTTCCCTACCCTCTACAATCACAGCATGGCATGTGCAGGCCTCCAAAAGTTCATACAACAACAATCTTCCCAGAGAAGCTCTTTATAAATAATTAATGCCTAGTCAAAACCTTGAAGTCTTTACAAAAAATTATTTGAAAATACCCCAAACCAGTATCAGGCATGCTCAGGATACATTGAAATATAGTTGACACATGCAATTAACTGTCTCTTAATTTAGTACATGAACTTGTGTGGAGACTCAGTTGAAGTATGTCTGCTGAGTTTACAAGTTAACCATGTGAGACCAACTTTTAGGAGTCTTCACTTTTTGAAGTGGGGAAAAAAATAGGAAAAGCAAACAACTGTTTAATGTAAAGCACAGAGTAGTCAAAATAAGATTTTTGTATAATGTGACCAAAAATGAGATCTAGACAACCCAGTGCCTTGAAGACAAGGAACCAAGGGTAAATAATGCTAAACATTTCACCGTGTTTGTCAGTAACCTGACGGTATCCCTCTTCCTCAACTATAGTATACAGGGTTTTTATCTTTTCTTCACCCCCCCCCCAATAAGGTTACTGTAAGATTCAGAATCAAATGAGCTTCTAAGCTGCAAGTTCAAAAAAGAGAAAAATAATATGAAAACATCTCCCTTTATGGTCAAAATAGAATAATCTATTTTGAATAATCTTATTTCCTTTAGCCATTGCACAGTGGGCTAGGGCTAGCAAATTTCAGTTAGAAGAGAGGCACACTACTGCAGGAAGAAACAGAGAAGGACTTTCTAAAACAATAGATAGAAGCTGAAAATAATGTCACAATTCCCATAAGTATTGCTATGATCAGAGAATACATTCCTGTCTAATTCAAACACATAGTATGCTGTATCTATGTAGCTTTGGATCCCAATAGACTGTTATTCTTTGTTTCCATGAAGTTATCAGTACAGAAATCACCTAGATGATGTAAAAATGCAAATATTTCTAGTTACTTTTTGACTACTTTATGAATGAATTCTGGTGGTGAAGATTCTAGTATCTAACATGGAAAAAAGTTGTAGTCGAAAGTGGGAGGGAAGCCCAAGGTCATTCGCTATAATTTTGAGTCTGTAATGGAGTTTAGTTCTTCAGACTCCTCTCCCCTGCCGATGTCCAGATCTGGGGAAAGCATAAAATTTGGTCTAAGAAAGATGTTAGGGAAATAGTTATGGGGTAGGATCTGATGAGTCACTCATCACCCCGAATGTGCTTGTCATTATTCTAGTCACCTAAAAACAAGAGGAAGAGGCAGAGAGCCCTCTCTTCCAACAGTTCCCCTCTCATAGAAGTTGTATTGTTTCTAGCACTTATGTGTCTTTCAATGTGCTTACCTCTGTGCATTATCCAAGGAAAGAAAAGCTATAAACAGAGCAATAGACACAGCAAAACCTCTCTTTTCCTTCTTCCATACATCATTTTGGTGTTGCTGTGTAGCAAAGATCTTAGACAGCATTGTGTGATATAAATCACAGAAGAGACCAGGCATTTTTCCACTAATTTATATTAACATATAATTCACAACTGAACTTTTTATTTAATCAGTCCATAAGTCTTCTCTTTAAAATATAAACAAATTGTCTCTTCTTCTTTTTGAAAGCATAGTAGAAACACATTGAACCTATCAATTCCATAGAAAAATGCAAAAGGATTATTATTACTGTCTCTTAATATGTTAGCCACACTTAAGAATAAGAGCAGACAACTTTATGTATATTCATCAACAAAACTTAAAACCTACATCATGACACCAATGCATCCTATTGTAATTCAAGTAAAGATTAAGGGGCTACTTTTTTTGTTCAGACTACAAAACCTTAGTGGATGAAGGAAGTGGAGCAGACAGCACCATCTTTTCTCTTTAGAGAGACACTTATCTTGTATCTCATACACTCTTACAGAGAAACCAGAGACCTGTGGATTAGGTTGACTCTTTTAAGAGCGATACAAAATTAAAGAAAACTAAGCTCGCAGGGCAATTATTCACAGTGCAGAATCAATTTGGAGTTAGCAGCAGAGTCTGAGTCATTTTCAAGACAATGTATTTGTAAGTTTCGTGGACAAACAAGAAATAGTACAGACACAAAATTAATGTGGGTAAATTCTGGATCATTTGAAGGTTTTAGAAGAAAAGCTATTAGAAGAAGTGAAATGGGATGATCATATTGTAGCAAAGAAAATACATGAGGAATTTTTTTCCATAATTAGATCTAGTCAAATCAAACTTCTATTTAAAAAGCTTGGAGGGAACCTTAAGATTAAAACCCACTAAGATTCATAAAAAAGACAAAGTGATGAGACTCTCCATGGTTTGCCAATAATTATATGATATATGGAACATTGGCTGTTACTAAATTACCATTTCCCCTCCATCATCTCTCCTCTTGCCTAAGTAGATAAGCACTCAGTAAAATCGAAGTGATGTGTGTATAAAAACCTTAGGTATAGATCTTCTAGGACTAGTATAATAATATCATAATTTTCTGATAACCAAATCGACTATGGATTTTTGAGACTCTGCGTTAATGAAATCAACCACACTGGGATGTGATAGATACACTGTTCTCTGGAAGAGGTCAACCAAGCATTCATCTATGAATACTTGAACATTGGTAAGAACCCTAGTTTTTTTAAAGGTGATAATTTTGGAGAAGTAAGCTTGTTCTAACTATTTTAAAACAGAATGTTAAATACATTTAAGATGCAAGGCAGTGGATAAATAATGTTAATTAAAATACAACACACCTTTTTATAATAGTAAATAATAAAGAATAAAATTCAGATATCAAGTTTTACTTGACAGTAGCTAATGCAATGGGCTATTTCATTGCCTCATGCAGTTTCAGGACATTTTTTCCTTGTTTTTTCTCTGTGTACCAGCCCTGGCTGTCCTGGGACTTGCTCTGAAGAACAGGCTGGCCTCAAACTCACAAAGATCTGCCTATCTCTGCCTCCTGAGAGCTGGGATTGAAGGCAATCATCACCATGCCTGGCTAGTTTCAGTAGTCTTTAATGGTACAGTCTTAGTTATTGGGAGTAGGATTAATTAATGTCAGAAGGTGAGACATGCTACAGTTGCTAAAGTATAAATGAAACCCCTTCCTTCACCTGAGTGAATGGTCATGGAGCCCCAAGATGGAAGGTGAACTTGAGCAGGAAAGGCTCTTGCCTTTCCAGGCTTCGGTGGGGCTCCCTATAGTCAGTGGCTACCCTCTCATAGCCTCCAGAATGTAGTCTCTGAGATAAGCAGCTGGTGAAGATAGTAAGATAAAACTGCTTGTGCAGTTTGCAGGACAAACTGCTTTTCATATTCAACCAAAAAGAGTCATCTATTCAAGACAAGTTGATGTACAACACAGCTCATTTGAAAAATCTACAAGAGGGTGCTTAGGAATCTATTCATTCGGTGAATAAAAGGTGACTAAATGAAGGGAAATACATTTTGAAGGACAACCAATCCAAGCAAGGTAGCATTGTTGGTTGCAACACATCATCTAATTCTTAATCTTAGCCAAATGCTGGAGAGCAAGATCAATGATAAGAAACAATATTTTTATTTGTCTTCCTTTATTTCCATGCTGCAGATTGAACCTAGTGTCTAACACACGCTAAGCATGCACTCTGACACTGACCTACATCCCTGCCCAGACAATTATCTAAACTTGTAGACCAAGTTTTAAAGCCCCCAAGACAGATTTGAAAGCAGGCAAAAGTTTGAAATACATTGAATTGTATAATAAGACTAGAAAATAAGGTTGACCAGATGGCTCAGGGGTAAAAGCACTTGTGAATAAGTAGGATCACCTGAGACTGATCCCAGACCAAAGGCAAAAAAGAAACAGCCAAGCACACACCTGCAAATGGTTCTCTGAACATCTCCACACATGCCCCTTGGCACAGAGGCATGTAACACACACACACATACACACACAAACACGCAGCACGCATACACACACACACACACACACACGCACGCACAAACATACCAAATAAATAAATGTTTAAAAACAATAAGGGACGGCAGTGGCGCACACCTTTAATCCCAGCACTTGGGAGGCAGAGGCAGGCGGATTTCTGAGTTCAAGACCAGCCTGGTCTACAGATGAGTGGACAGCCAGGGCTACACAGAGAAACAACTCTGTCTCGAAAAACCAAAAAAAAAACAAAAAAAAACAAAAAACAAAAACCAATAGTGGGTCAAGAAGTTCTTTGAGAAAACCTCTGCTATGTTTTGTAGCCATCCAAAAATGCACTTAGCTTTGTGGGAAATGCTCAAAAGCACTTTTTTTGGAATAAGTTGGAGAAAACTTTATGGAAATCACACAAAGCAAAGGCTCTTTAGATGGTGCAAGACATTAAAATCTCAACATCAACAAATGAAATCCTTTCCCTCATGCGTATACATTCCCATTTTAATCCGCTTATTCAAATTATACATATGTATAGCATACATGCATACACGTAGATTTTCACGTGAAATGGATAAACTTAATGTTTTTGACAGTCGTTGAACAACAGAGTATTAAGATTTCATTTTTTTCTTTAAAGGGACAGATGAATAAAATTTCCTGATGGTTGCTGCCCTCTAATGGTCTAATTCACAAGTGATAATGTAGGGAATGAGTGCCCAACTGAATACAGTAGGTAGGTGCATGCACATATTTGTTTATATACATTCTCAGTTATTATATGTTAGCTACCACACAAACTCAGGAAACTTTGTCTAGTGTTAGTTTATTCTGAAACAAGGTGGTTTTTATGGCACTAATTGTATCTAAACAGCAATGAAGCCATTGAACAAGTTTAGAAAGAACCAGGAAAATGTAAATCATCCTTTAGCAATAGGTTTCACCCAAAATATTGGTGCTTAAAAAGCATACTTATAGTTTCTTGAGATATATCATTTTAAATGTGCTGAAACACAAAATGTGCTGAGAACTTTGTATTTTGTCCCCACCAGGAAGCCTTAGCAGTTCAGAAAATGCCTCATCAAAATATATTGTTCTGGGTGGTAGAAACATAGGGACTTCTCTGGAAATGACTGATGTGAGAAAATGCATTCAATGTCTGCTTGGTACAGTAGTTAATCTGTGCCCTGTGTTGAATACTGTAGTTAAGCAGTATTAAATGTGTGTTATTAATTTAAGACTTCTTGGCGTTTTGTTAAAACACCACCTTGACTCTGCCACATTGAACATGGTCCTCTTAAGTCCTTTCCCTTAAGAAGCTTGCCGCAGGTTTGACATTCTAGAGCACACAGATTCAGAATAAAGTAGGTAGTAACTTAACAAGGAAAATAATGGGATTTAAGTACACAGAAACCAAATTACTCCTTAAAATTACATTTTACCAACTCAAAAAAATTCACAAGCATTTCAAAATCATTGCATTAACCCTATAAAGGAGAAAGTTCTTACCATCTGGGGGAGTGAATACTGAAAGATTTGACTTGGGTCCAACCCCAGCACTGGTTTCTGCAGCAACATAGACATCATACATTGTGAATGGTGTGAGATGAGTAAACACAAACCGGAGGTCTTTTGTACTATTATCCAAAATCCTTCCTGAAAAAGCAGAACAGACTCATAGGTTTTATGGTTATTTTATGAAATACATAATCATTTCATATCAAGTATAGAAGCAAGGACAATAACCAAATTGTTAAGCAAAAATTTTGTTATTATACATAAACACATTTGAAATATTTGCTTTAGTTTGATACAGATTTAAAGAGTAGAAACAACATGGAGATCTTTGGGTGCTTAAAATAACTTTTCTTACATTGTGTCCCCATTTTATTTTTAATATACTTAAATGGGAAACAAAGGCAAGAAATTTAGTTCATTTGGAATACTGTTTACCTAACACACAATACCCTGGGTTAGATCCTCAGTATATAATGACAAGGAGCATGAAGGTGTGTATGTAATTTAAGATCTCAGAGCTTGGAGATGGACACAGGATGGTCAGAGAGCACTATTTTTCTGACTCCTTCTATAAAGTCCCCAGACTTCAAGCTAATGTCCACCAGCCTTGGTCTACTCCCTTTCCTTCTGTATATGATGTATATACTTCTGTATATGGCTCTTAACTCAACACTACCATTTTTGTGTGTGGTGATTTTATTAGCCTCACAGATAAAAATTAAATTATGAAAACCTGTTAAATAATTTTCTGATCATAAACATCATCATTACCAATAGCTACAAAAAATGTATTGTCTGATTTTCATGCACCTCCTGCCATGAGTTTCTATCTGAACTCCAGTTACTTGTGGACCTGGGGCAACTTCACTTTCACTAGATCCACCCATCAAAGGGTCTTACTGCTGGCTGTGATTTTACCTTGTTTTGACTCTCACTACTGATGCGCACTCTTTATCCACTCATTGTCATTGCCAGGAGCAATTGCCTCACAAAAACCTTCAATGTTCTAAAACTATTCTTGCTGATGGAGGAAGAGAAAACCCATGGCTTCCAGCTTCCATGATGTTGACCCTGACCACATTCAAAATGAGACCTAAATTGGTGTCTTACATTTTCTCAGCTTCCATAGGCAAGTGGACTGGTCTTCTCAATTACTGACTTAGCACTTTCTCTTTAGACTTTCAAAACCTTCTGTCCCCTCCTCAGCTTTAGGTAATGGTCATCTTTCCCATTACATTTAAATACTTAGATCAGTAAGAAATTGTCTGCCTGAACATTCTCTCTAGCAGAACACTGCCTTACTATAGACAAGTTATATTTGTAGGTTAATCCAATCCCTGTATTTAGGAAAAAGACCTTACCTCTACCACCAGAAGCAACTTTTCATCAAAGCTTATGTCAGTTTTCCTTCTGTTTCTCATTTTTAGAAACCTACTAGTATTTATGATTCTTAATAAAAATATAATATTCAACTCTGCTTACACCCAGCCCTACTTCCCTCTCATTTGCATTTTTTAATATTCAAGCTTCTGGTTAAAAGAAGGTATATATTATCCAAGAGTTGAAAAATAATATCTAATAGAAGAGATGTGTGTGAGTGTGTGATTGTGGTGTGTAAGTGTCTGTGTGTATGTGTGTGTGTGTGTGTGTGTGTGTGTGTGTGTGTGTGTGTGTGTTTGCACTGAGGCACAGGAAATGAATGATCCTTTACATTTAGGACCTCCACATATTCCAGATTTTTTGGTTGGTTGTTTGTTTCAAGACAGGGTTTCTCTGTATATCCCTGGTTGTCCTGGAACTCACTCTGTAGACCAGGCTGGCCTCAATCTCAGAAATCTGCCTGCCTCTGCCTCCCAAGTGCTGGGATTAAAGGTATGTGCTACCACTGCCCAGCATATTTCATATTTTTAGAAGCAAAAGTTACTTAGAAATGAGTCTACTCACATGATGCCTACCACAGACATTTCACAAAGAAAGGATTTGCAACCTTTAAGGGTTTTGTTTTGTTTTGTTTCTTTGGTGCTTTCAAATAAACAAGAATATGAGAATTTATGTTATTTGATCATTGCCTGAATTAAACTTTGAAACAGTAACTCTGGGATCTCATATTCAGTAAAAGCAAAACAAAACAAAAATTGATAATTTATTTACTTCCTGTAGAATATCAGAACTCTGCTAGTTACCTCTGACAAGAGTATGCTTTTTTATAAGTCTTCTTTTTTATAAGTTGGAGAATTTTTTACCATTTAAGGCCATGAACAGCATTTTGAATAAACTTTTCACAGCAGATTAAGGCTCACAATAACTTTGCACAGTGTATAGACAGTGTGTCCAGAGAGCGCTGGTGATTGTAAGTCGATGGTTTTATCTAGATGGAAACCTGATTTGTCACAGTCTAAACTTAATGCTCTCTTAGCTATTATTTTATCTACATGTGAGTCATAGATGAATGGCAGTGCAAAAGCCATGCCTCTGATGTCTGCTCTGAATTAAAACCCACTGAAGAATAGTCATTTGAGGTTTAAAGCATAAGATCTAAAGAACTTGATTTCCTCACTAATCTATTACTTATATCAATTTAGGGTCTTCTGAGAAATTCATTTCTTTTCAGAGTTAGAAAATATCCATGTATTTAATAGATTTCTTCTAAAAAGTAAAAGCAAAATTAACTGAGTCTTACCTGATGGCCCATATAATTCAACTCTGTAACTAAACTTTCCTGTGACAATTGATGGTGGCTCCCATGAAATTGAAAATGCCTTTCCTGTGACATTGCCTGTTATACAGTTTTGGGGTGGTCCTTCAGGCACTGAAATTATTATAGAGAAATAAATATATAATATATATTAAGATAAAAGAGATTCTCTGTTAAAAACAAGTAATACAATATAAAGCATAAAAAGCACACAAAATACAAATGATGCTTATCATGAAAAAAAACAGAATAGTCTAGAACTAAACACTTTGAATAAAGCATACAAAAGATCAGATTAATCTCTTTTGACAGTTTTCTAATGTGCTAGTACTATATCTGATGGTGCAGTTGTCTTTATTCCACAAATTATTATAATTCTTGCCAATATCATATTGTCCTAATGTAGCTATATGCATATTACTTATGTATAGTCATACATAATATATAATACATATATTCAATATATATACATATATATATATTTCAACTAATGTGGATAATTGGCTTGAGAAACAATTTTTCTCTGGTGGACATACAGGTAGAAAGGTCAAACTTTTATGTTTTCACGTCAGTATTTATCTTTGTTCTAAGAAGAAATGTATAATGTACAGATAGAAGGTTTTAATATAATACTGGGAAGATAAAAACTAATAACATTTAAATTTTCAAACACATTAAATGTGTTTGTATATATTAGTTTGTTTTATTGAAATAAATGGCACTGAATATTTACTCAAAGTTCTTGTCCAATAAGTTTCATTTTATATAATTTCTGTGAAATGATTTTGTATTGTATAGAGGATAGAAAAGAAAATATCATTACAAAGATTCAAATATAGTTATTTAAATCAAGAAAATAATAGTTTCATACTAACATGAAAGAAAATAATAGAACCTGACATAGATGCCTTTGGGAAAAAAGATAATGTTCTTTTGTAAAACTACATTACACATAACTTTTATAACATATATATGGTATTATTATGTATACTGAAATATCAGATGCATACAAAGTTCATAACAGCAATAGTAATCTGCCACGTTATATGTTAGTATCCACATAAACACACGTATAAATAAATTATACTTAGAAATATGACCTCTTGGGGCTAGAGAGATGTCTCAGTGGTTAAGAGCAATGACTGCTCTTCCAGAAATCCTGAGTTAAACTCCCAGCAACCACGTGGCACCTCACAACCATCTGTAATGGGATCTGATGCCCTTTTCTGGCACACAGGTGTACATGAAGATAGAGTTCTTTATATACATAAAATAAACAAATAAATCTTTAGAAATATAACCTCCTAAAAGTTAAAGGTAATAATGATATATAATTTCAGTTCTTCAGTCCTTAAATCCCAACACACAGAAGGTCATTAGACTGCCTATGTTTCTAAGTACAGTTTATTTAATATATGTATTTATGAGGATACTAACATAATCTGACAGGTTAGTATTGATATTATAAACTTAGTATGCACCTGATATTTCAAGGAGGAAAAACACTGTTCATAAAGATATGAGTAGTTATCGATGCTGAAATATTAATCAATATTGGCTCTGCTGTGTCAGGTAGTATCTTGTAGCTCTGGTAATAATGGTGTCAGTGAGGAAGACTATAGATAACTAAGTTTTGTTGGAAAAGTATAGACAGAAGAATTATAGAGGTCATGAATTGATAAATGTCATTCATACTATCTGAAGAATCCACTCTTTCAAATGTCTTTCTTTTTGATGTTTAATTTAGCACTGAAGATAGTCCCAGTGGATGCCCTTTATCTATTATGGGAGAAAGAGTTACTTAAAGGAAAGTAAGGTTAACTACAACAAAATATTCTATGGACAGAAAGAAAGATTATTCTATACATAACTTCGTGCCATTTTCTCTTTTTCTAACAAAATCAAGCCATACCTGATTCTGGTGTCCTAACAATGGTACTATCAATATATCCTGCTTCAGTTGTAACGGCTGAAACTTCAAAGAGATACGTTGTGTATGGTCTCAAGTGAGTCACCACAAAACTGATGGGCTCTTTCCACACAGAGCTGATCTTATTCCGTGCCAATGTGCTGGATAAATGTGTAGTACGAAGTGGAGGTGTAACTCTTTCGAGGGTTGGAGACGGGCTGGTGGTACTCCACAGAAAAGAGTCACTGTTCTCCTAGTGAGGGAAAGAAAACACAGTAGGAGAACTCACACGCTATCTGTAGGTAAATATAAGAACACTACCCATTTATTTTCTTTATAGTATAAATATTATTTCTTAATGTCTGTGAAAAATTTAACAAATTAATTTTCATAAGAAATTGATAGATTTTTAATGTCTATAACATTAGGATAGAAGCTAATGTCTATTATATTAGGACAGAATATATCTACTGTATTCATTATACTTCAATCTTGAAATCCTACATAGAGTTTAAAGTAGGATAAAATGAAGATAAAACATCAGCTAAATCATCAATAAGAATTTTTAAAATTTATGATAGCCCAATAGAGCAAAACCCCTAAGATAATTCCAATCTGTGTTCTTAACTGTTTCTATCATTTTTAAATCATAAGTACTTAAGTAAAAAAAAAAAAAAACAAAAAATTTACCTCCCCAAATATTAGGATACATATGCATGTGTGTGTGTGTGTGTGTGTGTGTGTGTGTGTGTATTCAAAAGGATCTTAACTGGAAGCAAAATATTTTTAGATTTCACTAAACTATTTAAAACAAAATAAGGTTTGGATGTTTCTCCATCAGCAATAACATGATAAAAAATATCCCAAAGATAACTTGGGGAAGTAGGGTGTGAAGAAATACCATAGTATCTCTGAAGGTTTCATATCAATGACAAAATTGGCAATATGTTCACAAAGATATACCATCAAGCAGTTCACCAGTTTAATCTAACATTGCCTATATATTCCCCTACAGGTACTTTCCTCTATGACACATGGACTTATGGCCTCTATGCCAGTAGGGATGACACGTTAACACTTTGGTGACTTATAAAGTGTCCTCCTAACTGGAACACCCAGCCTACCACATAGTCTATTCCCACCTCGCCTTCCTCCACTGCCAAAGCAATGCTGCCCCATTAATGAAGTCTTTTGCAGTAGGCCCTAGAGATATTCTCTTCCCATCTGTAATTTGCACCCCTGAAATAGTTTCACAGAGCATGATGCTATAGCCCAAGACTATAACTTTTCAAAATATGAAAACTTGAATATGTAAAAGTAATAAAAATTTTGATGTGTGACATGTGTTACACCACACTCACGTTACATTCAGGTAATTTCCCAGACAAAATGTCCTCTACTTTGATGGAGACATCCTTCACTACTATGCCACTTCTGGCATGTTTGACACTGATCTTGAAGCCAGTGATTTTGCCATTCGGTTGCCGAGGTAAATACCAAATCAAGTTTACTGCAGAATAGTTGAGAGCTTCCACTGTGAGGTTAACCACTTTACCCGGAGCTGGAGTAGGAAAGAGTTGGAGGAAAAGGGTAAACTGTTGTAAAATTTAAAACGCTGCTTATGTTCTTCAGGGATATTAAATCTCCACCTGACGTGAAGTGAAATAAGCAATATCTTGAATAAAATCAATTTTCTAACCAACTATGTGTATATATATACATATACATATATATGTATATGTATGTGTATGTGTGTTTACTTGTTTTACCTTAATATGTTTTACAAAATGTGTTGAACCATGTGTACATATTTCAGAATTGTTGGTCCATCACATCTATTCATTCAATGAGCATTTAAAATACATATGAAATTATTAGATCAATAGTTTTTATGAATAAAAAACAAGTACGGACTGAAATTTTACCTCCTTAAATACTTTGGAATTATGTAGGCACTGTAGAAGTTGAAAAAATAATAAACTCAAAATAGTAGCCAAAATACACAAAATTCATATCCAAAAATCTTATAAATATCTAGTGCCTAACATCAAGTAGATAATCAATTAATAGGTCATGATTTTGTATTTTGAGTTTTATATGCCTTTCCCCAAATTTCTATCAATTATTATCTATAATGATAATCTCTGTTTAGTTTCCATGACAATCATATTACATCAGAATGAAAAGAAGTTGTGCACATAAAATAGGTATACAAATAAATAATGAAGATCTTTCAGACTGTAGAATAAAACAAAAATGCTTGCGGTAAGATTACATCCAATAATAATGGTGACTAGAATTAAGACGTTAAAAGGTTAGAATTTTCATTGTGCCTAAACACACCAAAATCTGTTTTGTAAAAGAAATATTCAAGAATTTAGGTCCTAAGAAGAAAGATTCAAAACAAGTTAGACAATGAGAATGAAGAAAGTATAAACCAAATGCATTTTAATAACAAAAGTAAGTTACCACAGTTACTGAGAATGATTACTAATAGATAAAATAATAAGTGGAAAATTTTCTTAAATAGAATTGATGAAATAGAGTTGAAGAATTTGTTCAACATTTAATATTTAATTTATTTTGGGGCATATGAAATACAATAAAATAAAGGGGTTAAGATTGTTAAACACATTATACTGTGCAACTGTAAAATTATTTCTTTTCATGAAATTAATCCTTTTTAAAATTTTCTCATTGTAATGACGTGAGTATTCTTGAATATTCATATACCAGTGAAAGATTGCACACAGATACATTTCCAACTGGTCCTTAAAAGAGTTGTAAAGAGCAGGGGTAGGGGTCTCTCCTTTAATCCCAGAACTTACACGGCAGAGGCAGGCAGATGTCTGATTTCAGGTGAACTTGGTCTACAGAGTGACTTCCATGACAACTAGAGCTACACAGAGAATCCTTGTCTCCAAAAACCAATAGGTAGATTGGTTGGTAGGTAGGTAGGTAGATAGATAGATAGATAGATAGATAGATAGATAGATAGATACATGCATACATACATACATCATAGATACATAGATAGAGTTGTAAAGAAATGATTAAATTGAAAGAATTTATAAGGTAACTCCTTTGTTACATTCTGAAGCTTGGTTTTCAAACCAGAAAGACATAAGCATTAATCAAATAGCAAAATGTTAAATCTTTATGACTTCCTCTATTTAAATATTCTTCAGAATTGTATCTATCAGCATGCCATTGTTTGTAGATTTTCTATACAAAGAGTCCGTACACCTTGAACCAACTATAGGTTTACTATAAAGTTCCAAAAGTCTTACATATCAAGATTTTTGACCTGTATATATACAGTTTTTGTTTTTGATTTTGGCTTTTCTATGAGACAGGGTTCCTCTGTGTAGCCCTGGCTGTCCTGGAACTCACTCTGTAGACCAGGCTGGTCTCGAACTCAGAAATCCACCTGCCTCTGCCTCCCAAGTGCTGGGATTAAAGGCGTGCGCCACCACCGCCCGGCTTTGTTTTTGTTTTTGGTGTTTGGTTGGTTGGTTGGTTTTGGTGGTTGTGGTGTTTTGAGTTTTTGTTTTGTTTTGTTATGTTTTGTTTGCTTCATTACTATTTAGACATTGGGATATAAGTTGCCTCCTTAATATTTAAGTCTGAAATAAATTATATATTTACATGAAAAAAGTAATTTCCCTAGGGAGTTAAGTAGTGGGCTTTTAATGTTGGTGGACAGAATATTATTCATTCAGCTTGGTTTCACTGATTAATTTGTTTGTATTTCTCTTAAGACTACCTTTTTTCCCAGCAGAAAACAAATTTCTTCTCATTTGATAATTACACATTCAATGTGTAGAATTTAACATATCTTAAACCAGCAATTTAATTGCTGAGTATACTACACATTTTTTTTCTATACTGACTATTGTATCCTCTTGATTTACCAGGATCCAAGTCCAATTTCACAGAGCATATACAACATCCATAATGGAAAAAAATCATAGACATTATTGTATAGTCTTATAATATACCTGGCATATTATTTCACATATTTGTTTATCTTATTAGAATATAAGATCCATGGTAAATATTTGTTAACTGGAGAAACTATTGTCTGATTAACTATTTCTCTTTATATTCATTTGATTCTAATGGGGTTACAAGGTATTTCAGTCATCTAAGGAGGAAAAGAAAATGCATTGAGCAGCAAGATTTGCAGAGTGGGTTAAGACCCTGGATACACTTCACAACAGTACTAACAGGAGATACTGGCAGATTTAGACATTACTTGGAGGAAGGAACTTGAAGATGATATCAAAGTTCCTCTCAGGCACACGAGGAAAAAAACTGCATCAACTGTTCGATGATGACTGAGTCTTACAGACTGATATGCTGATCACCGAAGTCTGCATTTTCATGTCTGACATCACAAAATGCTTAGATCGCCGGTGCTAATGGTGAAAGAGATATAAGCTTACGTGGAAAAAAGCTGATCTACATCTCTAGATCGTCATAGGGACATATATGCATGGGAAGAAATATGGATGAGTCGTCAATTAAAATAGAGTGGTTTGCCTGAAATAATAATAGATGCTTTCTCATACTATTTGTGTGTGTGTGTATGTGTGTGTATGTGTGTGTGTATGTATGCATGGGTGTGTACATGCGCCTGTGCATGTGTGTGCACGTGCATGTCCGTGTACTGCATGTGTGTATGTGTGTGTGTGCTTTCTGATGTTCCCAATGATGCTTAGATAGAAACTTTTTTTTCAGAGTACTTTTACTGTCTCAAATAACTAAAAGGATTTAAACAGCCTCTCTCAACAATTTCATACATTTGGCATCATATTTTCATTACATTCCAATTGTTCAAATGATAAGCACTCGTGATTAAATTAATTAGAATTAATGACTTATGAAAATTACCGCTTTCTGCAGTTTGAAAAAGAAATGGGTCACTAAACACTCCAACGCCAGCACTGTTTTCGGCAGCAACCTGAAACAGACCAGGGGGTTTCATATTCAATTTCTTTACTTTCTCAATACACAGAATCTTCAATAACACAATGTTCACTTCACCACAAGGAAAGTTCTAAAACTATTTTCCCGTAATTCTTACAATATTCACCAACTGGAAAGCAACATGTTGGGGGCGGGGGGAACATTTCATTTAACCAAACTAGACAGTAGTATGGCCGACATCCTTTAGATGAAGAAAACAAAAACTGGATGAGAGAGAAGTCAGTAGGCATGACCACATTCATACAAGAAATAATAACACATAATACACCATGAATTCAGTTGAAATACATGTTCTAAAACTCAGACTATGCCAAGTGTATGTACTATTCATAAAACAGGCTATATATATGGCATTAGAGCTTAAGGTTCACACTCTATATAACTGGGTAAATGTGTAATCAGAAAAAGTGTAAGTGAAAAATGAATATGCTTGATTAACAACATAGAGTACAGAGTCAGAATTCAACGGGCACACAAACAACTTTTTATTTGCATGATTTAGTGGTACAGTTCAATAGGCAGAGAAGACACTGAATGGATTTGAAACTCCTAAGCTTTTACAAAATATATAAATGGAGCCCTATGATCTTGTAGTTCTTCCAAAGATGGAAAACTTTAGGCAATTTGCTCAATTCTTCTAAGGCACATGTTTTTCCCATGTTTGACTGAGAATAATTTACCTGTGTCACAGAGTTTTTTCAAGACTAACTGAAATAATATACATAGACCACTTTACAGGCTTTCCCCATAGGTGTTAGGTATATCAAATGTACCATGCCAAATTCCCCCTTGGAATTCATCATTAGCTAACATTTATTTGAGGAGAGCAAATGTCACAACATGATTTATGAAGTGTGAGATGAAATATAGGCTAGAGGCTTCTTAATAAACCTGAAATAAGAGAATTCAGAGAAATAAAATGCAAACTCATAAAAAAGAGATCTAAGCAAAACTAGTCTGGGCAAATCGACATTCTCTCAACAATCGTTTCTTACATCACATTAACTTTAGTATTTATTTATTATGCCTAGGTATATATTTTATGATGCAAGTTAACTTAAATATGCATGTCTTTGTAGGAAAATATGTTTTTGAGTTTTTAGGTGTCAAAACCCTTCTTGCAAAATCTCTCCTATGGTGTCTGATCATTAGGAAAGGGCAGCACAGTTAGTAAGGCCACAAATCAGCTTTTACAAGTTTTCTTCTCTATGCTCACTCATTTTCAAAACTCAAAGATGTATGTGTTAGGGCTGGTGAGACCAATGGCTCCAGGTGCATATGTAGCAGAGGATGGCCTTGTTGGACATCAATGAGAGGAGAGACCCTTGGGCCTGTAAAGGCTTGATGCACCAGTGTAGGGGAATGCCAGGACAGGGAAGCAGGAGTGTTTGGGAGAGTGAGCAGGGGGAGGGAGGAAGGGATAGAGGGTTTTTGGAGGGGAAAAGAGGATAACATTTGAAATGTAAAAATTTTCATTTTGAAACCGAAAGTAATTACTTTAAACTCAATTTGCTTTCCATGGAAGATATTAAGCTAAAGTTTTTTTTAATGGATAATATGTAAATATTTATCTACCTATAGAGAAGAAAAAGATTACTAATACTTCCCCAGACTTTGCATATGTGTCTGAATGTTGAGCATGAGACAGCTTGTCACTCTTCAGTGGCTCAATTCATTCAACTAGCAGACTTACAAGGTGGGCGAAACTCTCACTTTCCTCCTGAATTTACTACTTCAATACTCAGTGTTCACTCATGAAATATTTACCTTAATCTCATATGTTGTTCCAGGGTTAAGGTTAGTGAGAAGAACCTCAAGACTGTCTGGCTTCGCTCTCACTCGGGTATAAGCTGTCTGCATCCATGGACACACTTCCTTGTATTTAACAACGTAAGATACGATTCTTCCATTTGGGTTAGGAGGAGTATTCCACGAAAGAAGAATCCCAGCAGAGCCAACTCTCTCCCCAGCCAGGAAGACTGGAGGCCCTGGTTCTATTTTTAAAAATTCATGTTATTAAATGATCAAATAATTATTCCATTTCCACCAAAAAAGTAAATTTTAATATTTTAATACTTTCAGAAGTATTTATAAATGTAAACTTTTGAAGTTCCCAGAAATCAGTATGAATGTATTCTCCCTACAGCATTGGAAAAAAAAAAAAGACTAAGTTATCTAAGTAATAGATTCTTTTCAGTAACACCACAAACATTCCTTTCCAAGAATGTAAAAAATGAAATGCTATAAAACACTATATGCCAAACATACTTTTGATGCCAAATCATTTTTGTTTGTTTGTTTGTTTGAAAGGCTTTATTAATGCAGGGCTCACCTGCAAGAAGTAGGAAACCAAGAAACAGCCTTACAAACTCAACAGTTTTTTCCTTAAGGAGTATAGTGAGTTTGTTTTCTTGACTCCAATAATCCAAATGTCACCATTAACAGACTCTCTAATCGACTTCACAAACAAAAATAATTACCTTTTCTCTTTGAAAGTGAGGGAAACAAACAAGATTCCCAGGAGGAGACTAACAGTAAACATTTTCTTAACTTTCCATTTCACTTTAATTACCCTATACTGATTTCACACACACAGAGCAAACACTGTCAATGTAAATATTTCTATCCACCAGAGTCACAAGAACTAAATACATTTAATGAAAAAGTAAGTTAAAACAGGAACTTACTTGACACATTTGTTGCCAGGGTTCTACTCACGGGCGAACTGTAAGTTGTGGTAGAAATTGAAGAGAGCATTGTATCATACCCAGTGCCATCGAAAGAACCGGAAACATCAACCTAGAATGCCAAAGTTACATACCGCATTATTTCTGAAAAGCGAGTTAAAATAATCAATCTAGCATCATTTACAGAGTTAACACTTTTCTGCCGTACTGTCCAAAATAGCCAATACAAAGTTGCTTATCACTATAAAATATGAATTTGTTATATAACTGTTGAGTAATCCAAAATAAAATGAGAGCTTATAAAATGTCCTGGGTTATCAGACTCTAAATCAATATTTCTACCTATGCCAGCTCTTTGTCAACATGGAACACTACCATCTTCAAAACATCTACAGCCTATCACTGCAGTCCCTTATTTTTAAGAGAACATGTAAATTACCTGTGACTCTGAAGTTCTGATGAGAGGGAAAAGAAGAAAGAAAAGAAAATCCATCATTATTACATTTTTTTTCTAGCAGTACAATCACATTGATGGCTCTAGAGAGAAATGTTGCCTGCATTAATGATTTAAAGTCAGAACCTCCTGGCAACTACACAATTAATGAGCCTGGATTACTCAATAGCACTGCCCTTTCTTTGTTAAAGTATTCATGAACTCTTGGATGGATGGCTGTAGGTTCAGTGTGCGCACACACACACACACACACACAGAGAGAGAGAGAGAGAGAGAGAGAGAGAGAGAGAGAAAGAGAGACTCCAGGATGCTGAAACTTACACTTTTTAATTTGACATTGATATGCTTTTGTCTACATCTTATGCTTTTAAAAACCTCTCAAGGAAGTTTTCATAGTTTAGGAGTGTCGTACAGGAATTTCCTGCCAGGACCAAATATAAATACATGCAGGCCGGCCAAGTGCAAGAATGAAAACTATACCTGATATTCTCCACCTCCAAGATCTGTGATAGTAACAAAGCCACAGCCAGGAATAAAATCCACCAGAAGCGTTTCCCCACAGCTCACAGCAGGCTCCAGGGCAGAGGAAAGCATCTTGTAGACATCATGAAGTCTTTGTGGTTTTCAGAGTTTTCCAGTTCTGATACTGAAAATTACAGTTTCAAATACAGTTATTTTTCTTAAATAGACCAAAAAATTGAAACTGTTGCATTTTTATTTTTTTAAATAATTAATTTGTTTATTTTTTATGCTCCATATTTTATTCCCCCAACCCTTCCCCGCCCCCGTCCACCCTCTGACTGTTCCACATCCAGTACCTCCTCCCCACCTTGTCTCCACGTGGATGTCCCCACCTCAGTCCACCCTCTGACTGTTCCACATCCAGTACCTCCTCCCCACCTTGTCTCCACGTGGATGTCCCCACCCCCTCTCCCCTGACCTCTAAACTCCCTGGGGCCTCAAGTCTCCTGAGAGTTAGGTGCGTCATCTCTGAATGAACACAGACCCAGCAGTCAATAGTGACTCCCAAGTGATGTTTATACACAGATGTTAAGAAAGTGTATCTTCAATGACATTTACTTTCTTAATTTTTAAATATAATTATAGGAGCTAATATATGAATTTATTTTTGTTCTTATGATATTCCTTAGTTTATATAACTTGTTGGTTAATTTGCTTATTTTCTTTTTAGAGTTTATCTTCTATATGAACATTAAGATCATTTTAACATTCAATATAAACTACCTGATTGACAAAGTAGTTTCCCACAGAAGAAAACTGGGGAAAATATGACAGAAATTCATATATTTCAAATTAATATTTACATACTTTTTAAAAGTTACATACTTGAAATGAAATTAGTTTTTAAATGATAAGTACTGATTGTATTCCCGATTGCAATCACATTATTCTACCTTTGCTTACTCTCGTTTCTGCTGCCTGTAATCATTAACCAGAACTTCCACACACAGGGCATTGCCAATGAGTTATATTTGTGTTCTGCCTTACCATTAGAGCAGATTTCTAACAATATTGGCAGAGGAAGAGAGGTGATAAAGCAAAACTTGTCAAAACACACCTGATACAGACCCAACTGAACACCAAAGGACAGGGTCTAGAAGGAATCTCTAAATTCCATTTATCATTTCAAAACTCCACCCCTATAGATGATTTGACAATGGTATAATTAAAAATGTAGACTTCTTAATAAAGTGTTATGCACTCATGTAAATTTGGAGGTATCATGATATAATTTTTCAGTATTTTTCTTATTTAGTGTGTTTGTGTGTGTGTGTGTGTGTGTGTGTGTGTGTGTGTAGTGATTTGACTAAAAATGTTACCCATTGACTCAGACATTTGACTATTAGCTCCCCAATTGCTGGCACTAAGTGGAAAATCTTAGGAGCTGTGGCTTTGTGAAAGAAAGCATGTGTCTGGAGGAGAGTTTTGAGAATTTAGGAACTCTCTATTCCTGGTGCATACTCCCTGCATTCTCCTTGGGGTAATAGATGTGAGCTTTCTGTTAATGCCATACCAGCTGCAGGATTCCAGGATTCCCTGTCATGATGGTCTTTCATCTCTTAGAAAACTGTAGGCCCAAATAAATTCTCCATTTTGTAAGTTGCATGCTGATGTATCCTCATAGCAATAGAAAAATAACTAAGGCAAGGTATGGTGATGGTCATGTATGGCACAGCACACATTTGAAGGTCACAGCATAGTTTTTGAGAGTCAGCACTTTCCTTCTACCAAGTTGGTTCTAGGAATCACATTCAGATCATCAGGCTTAGCATCAGAAACCTTTATCCAGTGAACTAAATTTTAAGCATGGTAATATTTTGAAAGATTTATCTTCTCTACAACACCTTCATCTGATAATGCTTTCTTTTTTTATTGGACACACTTCCTCAACAGTTTATGAATTTTCTGGGCATTCATTTAATGAGACCTACTACTTACAAATATTCCAATCATATTTTTAAAAGATCAAAGTAAATGCAACTGGTGATTAAATTATTTTGTTGTCACTATGGGCTGGATCTCTTCTGGGTCATTCTGTTCATAAATCCAACCTAAGTCCTCTACATTTTCAAATTATAGAGAAAAATGGCTACTAAGATGGATGCTTGGAATCCCTACACTTGAGAGGCTGTTCTAGTTTCATTCTGTGGCTGTGATAAAAGCTCTGACAAAAATTGACTTGAGGAAGAAAGAGCTTATGTGAAAATGGAAAATGCAGAACACTCCTAACCCAAAACATCCAGAAAATCCAGGACACAATGAGACCCAAGAATAATAGGTATAGAAGAGAAGGAAGATTCCCTACTCAAAGGGACAGCTATCATCTTCAACAAAATTCAAGAAGTAAACTTTCCCAACCTAAAGAAAGAGATGATCACAAACATGCAAGAAGCCTACAGAACACAAAATAGATTAGACCAGGAAAGAAATTCCTCCCATCACATAATAATCAAAACAGCAAGTGCACAGAACAAAGAAAGAATGTTAAAAGCAGGAAGGGAAAAAGGTCAAGTAACATATAAAGGCAGACCTATCAGAATTACACCAGACTTCTCAACAGAGATTCTCAAAGCAAGAAGATCCTGGGCAGATGGCATATAGACCCTAAGAGAACAAAAATGCCAACCCAGGTTATGATTCCAGCAAAACTCTCAATAACCATAGATGGAGAAACCAAGATATTCTATGACAAAACCAAATTTAAACAATATCTTTCCACAAATCCAGCCCTCAAAAGGATAATAGATAGAAAACTCCAAGACTCGGAGGGAAACTATACCCAAGCAAAAACAAGAAATTAATCTTCTTACAACAAACCCAAAAGAAGAGAACCACACAAACATAAGTCCACCTCTAACAACAAAAATAACAGGAAGCAATAACCATTGGTCCTTAATACCTCTTAACATCAATGGACTCAATTCTTCAATAAAAATAACCTTTTAGAACAAATAAAATACAAAAGGGAAGGGCAGAGCACCACTGCCAGAACCTTGATATTCTCATTTCCAAAGAATATATGCAAATTGGAAGATGTGATAGCCCTCAGGAGTGCAACCAATATTCACACAGATCTATCAAAACATATTTAAAACATGAGAGACTATCAAGTTCCATTTATATTTCCTATGTAGCAAAGCTATCTGATAAACCTCAGATAACACCTTTAAATATTTCTGTGGTTAAACCATAGGTTGGGCATAATATAGTCTATGACTGATAGATAACATAAGTAAGCTTAAGAAATGCATAACAAAAAGAACTTTTTGAAAGCTTATGACACACATATCTAACCTCACACTTGCTAGAGATCTAGGGATGGTATCGATGAATACAATTATTTCTATGTAAAATGGTAAATGAAATTAGGTAATTTTACCCAAATCTCATGTGAATAAGTTAAAAAAAATCAGAGCTAAAATTTAGACCCAATGTAATGTCTTCAAGTTTTAATCATTCACATACCCTGGGCTAGGCCATGAAATTGCTCATTAAAACTTTGAGGATGGCCATTAACTTTAGCTATTTCCAGTTCTGAAATCTGAATTATCACTGTTATTCTTCTTCACTCCATGCTTCTAAGTTGAAACAAAAACAATTATATTAATTTTATAAGTTTAGACGTTATTTGCTTTGATAAACAAACTGTTGTGCTTCAGAAGTAAAAGTGGTTTCCTGGGCAGACAAGCTCATCCCTCTTCTGGGAAGAGAACTGAATTACTGAAGAGGGAAAGGCCGGAAATCTGCATGCATTTCAGTGCTTACTGACTTGTAGGCATCGCTGACATCATTCCTTGCTTGTCTGGAGTGGGAAGATAAAGGACATGAGTAGAATGTGAGGAACCTGAGTAGCAGAAAGTAGCGCAGAATGACATGTAGAAATTACCTTAATGGGGTGCTACATTGAGATACAGTGAGTCATATTAACACATTAATGAATAGTAGAAGGAAACTAATTTTATGTAATCTAATAAAATGATGTAACCTTTTAATAGAATAAAAACATACAGTCTTCTTAACTCTTAGAAAGCATGTAAAGAATGCACACCCATCAGAACACAGTTGAAGAAAACATAATTTGAGCCTTATTTGAACTTCCAAAGGGTGTTTGGAGACCTGGGATGATAAATTTTATATGAAGAGAGAAACGATTTCAATTATACAAGTGCACTTCACTGAGCAACTGGGATACTGTTCCCTAATTCATTAAACTTTAACAAATAATCTCATTGATTGCAAATGACTTGGGTAACCGTTAGTAGCATAATGCTGTCCATAATAATAATATGAATTCTAAATATCAATATGCTTCTAAAAACTGTCTTTACTTAATAACAGATACATATGTTTCTATCTCTGAAGAGCATATAGTGAAACACCATTGTGTGTTTATAAATTCCATCTAACAATGAATAATTTCAATTGGTCTCCATGTAATACATGAAAAGTTCAATCCACATGCCATTTGATTTAAAATGTAAAATTTAAAACAGATATACAGGGTAAGAAATGAGAATCCTTTACAACTAACATTAAAAACTTTTAACTATCTCAGAATACCTGTACTGAATACAAAAATGAATTGAATCATTGTAGAAAGGATGAAATCTTTCATGAACGATCTATTATTTAGGATGTTTCTGTCTCAAGTGACATTTACAAATGACAAATAGAATGCCCACTCCTGACTTTGTGACCTTGCTAATATAGAGTATCCTGTCCTCTTTTCTGAGTCTAATGCTACCGGTTAGTGAAAGGTCATTTCAAGTTCAACACATCTCTGATAATGTCACTCAGAATTAATATCTGCTTTTCATAAACACACCAAACATACGTGGAAATGACTGTGTATGTGATGTTTAGTTGCCCAGCAAATACTTATTGAGCTCATACTAAAAGTGTAGCGTGATTCCAGGAACAAAGTTGCTTTGCCAAAACAAAAAGGCTTCTGGTTGAACTT
Organism: Tokudaia tokunoshimensis; assembly: GCA_036184795.1. Taxonomy (NCBI): domain Eukaryota; kingdom Metazoa; phylum Chordata; class Mammalia; order Rodentia; family Muridae; genus Tokudaia; species Tokudaia tokunoshimensis. Next base: position 30,285,013 of record BTHU01000007.1, read on the forward strand.
CCAGTGTTGGTGCCTACTGACAAATGACTATGTAAATAAACAAATAAGATAATCAAATCACAGATGCACTAGAAAGAGAGGTTTTTATCTAAATTTGACAGCCAGGGAGGAAAATAAAATTGTATTTGAACAAAGAGAGCAATGATAGGGAAAAAGTTAATCAAATCTGAATGTGGAATGCCCAAGCAAAGTGAATATGCTTGTCATTTACGGGGGCGTGGTTGGATATTTGAGGAACAAAGAGTCACAAACAGCTGCTACATAGTAAATCAGTGGGCTGGAAAACTAAATAAAGATCAGCTATGAGAGGTCGCCAAGACCATAGTTCAGCTTGTATTTGAAAAGCAAGTGGACAATTTTAAACCAATGCTATATGAATGGCAAGGAAGTCCAAAATGGCACTCAGTTGTTAGAAGGGAGGTTCCTGTCACCTAAGTTGTTGGTCTTGGTAAGAAAGAGAATGGGAAGAAATGGATGGACTTAGAATCTGCTTTAGAGGTTAAGATGGCTTCCATGCTCTTGAAACTAAACAGACTAAATATTTTTTTATCAAACACTAGGGTTGTGCCAGGAAGTGATTGTGAACTCCAAAAGACCAGCAAGGAGCCTATTCTGATGTAATTGCCCTAGGTTCTCTTTATTTAAGCTCAAGCTTGAGCCACTCCACCTTTTCTGACAAAGCAGGCCTGAGCCTAGTTTCAGGCAAGCATTTGTAGAGGCAAGAAGAGTGTATCTAGCCTGGTACCCTTCTGATTGGTAGGCTGTTGTGGCCTTTAACATAATTGACTTATCCTGGGACCCAAGCCACAAACTTAACTTCTGCTTTCCTCCTGATTGGTGGTTGTTAGGAAATGAAGTGTCAGGGGCAGGCTAGCAACCTGAAGGTGCAGATTTGTTGGGAAATAACCTGGAAACTGGTGCTAGGTGCCAGTTTGTTAATTAACTCGAGTTCCACATTAGGTCAAGTTCTCTAAGATAGAGTCTGAACCCAAAAGATCTGGTCTCTCACTAGGGAGATGGTTCACTTTCTAAAATATGTAATGAGAATTTTGGTTTCTTTAAAAACATAGAAATGTTATGGGAATATATTTTTTTTAAAACCCCAGGTTGTCCACAGAAGCAGACTATGATTTACCTCACGCTCTGGCAGGGCACAATTTTGTCAGGTGCAGATAGTTTCTGGAAGTATATAATGTATGTAATTCTAGAGACTCCTGAAGGGATATAAAAAATGCTCAAGCCTTGCGAGTAGGGGCTGCTGCTGTTCTTGCTGCTGCTCTTGCTGCTGATGGTTGCTGCCATTGCTGGTTCTTGTTGCTGGTTGCTGGCTGTTGGTTGCGGGATGTAGATATCTAGATTGCCGCCCTCCAAAGAGCTCAATGCCCCTAACCAGCAGGGAGTAGTCTGACAAGATCAATGCCCCCCCCCTTTCCTCTAGCCTTCTTTCTCTCCTACCTGATGTTGTGGGATTGGAAGGGATAAGGGTGGAAAAGGGTGGTCCATATAGGAATCCACGAAGTAGCCAAAAGTCAGGTAACAAAAATATTCTTTCTCTTGTGCATAACCACAGTTCTCAATTCATCAAACAAACAATGATAACAGCAGAAGAAATTCCCATCCTGGAATTTGCAACCTTGGCATTTGCTGAGTATCATCTCACTGAACTTTCTCAACCAGTCTGTAAAACCTTTTCACAGGTAGGCAACTAGGATCAAAGAATAACTAGTTACTAGTTATATATAACTAATTATAGTGAAAGGTTTTGCATTGGACATGAAATCAGAATTCAAAATGTGGAATCCCTGGCTCTTCCACACAATCTACCTCACCTTGTAAAAATCACATATAGACTGACCAGAGATTAGCATATCATAATTTCATCAATCAATATTTTGTAGTTATCGCATGGAGTCTTGAAAAGAGGAAGCTTTGTTAAAAATAAATCACTGCTTTCTTTAGTACACAACTCTGGGATTCTATCACTAAACACTTTTGTGTCCTCAAGAAAACAACATGATGTGGTTAGCATTTAAGCATCTACGGTAGCAAAAGACATGCTCATGGAACACAGTAAGACTTAAAAAATAAAAACGTTTTACGAGACTTGTTCAAAAACTATAATTTCATGCTGATAATATCAGACATGTTTCAAAGAAGATGTGGGATTCGAGCTGTGCTTCAAGAGAGCAATTTTTGACACACTTCCACTTTACTATTAAAAATACATGACAATAGTTATTCTCTATGGCTGTGTCACTTGAGTGCTATTTACTACCTTGGCTATTGACTGCTTTTCAAATGTGTATCATGTGAATGTGAAATGAGTTTCTAACACAAAGTAGAAGCCAGATGTGAGGTAGTTAATATGAAAGCAGAATTGATGTGAATAAAGTATTTCAATAAGTTTAATCTTAGCAGTTATAATTTTTAATACATACTAGGGTAAAATGTATTACTTAAATTATCTCTATTTCTTTTTAATTTTAAATTTTCTACCAGAAAATTTAAAGTTTACTATCTCTCATCTCTGGTTCATTTCATAATTCTATTGAACAGTAGTGATCTGATATAGTGTAGATTTACTCCAGTTTCATAAAATCCAGGATAAAAAAGCTGAAATGGCAAAGTTCTGTGAATATTCTATGTCAACTGATTGGTTGTTTTCCCTCTTTTGTCTAAACTTACAGGGAATTCTTTCTGGTTTTAAATATAAGAGCAAATGGGTTATTGTTTTGTCTATTTGTTTTTTTTGTTTTGTTTTTGTGCTTAAATGCAAACTCCTTTTCTTCTCTGATAGTTCTTGGCTTCTTGAAAATCAGGTAAAAGCTTCCACATATATTTGAATATCAACCCAAGCAACATTTTATTTTTATTATTTTTCTCCTTTTTTGAGAAAAGATCTAAATGTAGTTCAGGCTTGTCTAAAATCTCCCAGGTAATGGAATTGTGAAAGATGACCTTTGGCTTCTGGTGTTTCTGCTTCCATGTGTCCAGCACTGGAATGGCAAGTGTGTGCTACCATGCCTAGTTATTCAGTCCTGAGACAGAACCTGGAACTTCATGCACAGTAGACAAGCTATCTACCATGGAGCCACTGTCTGAAGTACTTTTCTGTTGGTGTCATAAAAACACCAGTCAAAATCAACCTTGGGAACAAAAGATTTATTTGGTTGACAAATTATAATTCATCATTGAAGGGAGCCAAGCTTGGAACTCAAAGTAGGAGCTTGAAGTAGAAACCTCAAAGGAATACTATTTCCTGGCTTGTCTCTAGGCTTACATTGCACTGTAATCCTAGACCCACAGGCATAGGGATGATACCGCCCACAATGGGCAGTGCCCTCTAACATTGTTTAATAACCAAGAAAATATTCCACCAAGATGCTACAGGCAAATATAATGGAGACAATTCCTAAATTGAGATTCCTGGGTGTCAAGTTGACAACCAAGATTAGCCATACTACAGCCGGCCTCTTTCAGACCAAACTTGCATTGAGTTACCTCTTTTTGATAAAGTTATTTCTCCACTGATGAAACAAGTCAATTCAAGCCAGACTAGGTTATATTAAATACAGGTTTATTGGGAAGCTGCTCTTAGGCAGAAAACTTCACTGGAGAAAGGAGGGAGAGAGGAGAAAGAAGAGAGGAGAAAGGAGAGAGGAGTGGGGCTGGAAAGTTCAGGGTTGGAGCAGGGTATGCCAGGTAGGGACTGAGGGATGCTGGGAAAACCTGATTGTCAAGTCAGTTTGACATAAAAGATGCACCTCTGTCCCTTGTCCTGGGGTCCAAAATCATCCCAGACTTCTGTTGACTATTAATGAGTTAGAGTGGTGTAATTGTCTATGACTATTTTCTGCTGACACTGGGACTCCATTATGCAGTGGTAGACAGAAATCTGGAAGGTTGGCATAGTCCAAGAAGAGCTGGTTATTTCACTAATGTCTGGTTGTGGGACCATCTGTGAGTAGTAGTGTGTAGGCCCAGTTGCAGCAGTCTGTGAGGCTGGGCCTGAGATCCTGTGGGTAACTGTTTTGGAGCTTACTTGGATGTAGGTTTTGAGAGAACACCTAGATTAGGAGCAGAAGATAAAGTTAAGGGGTTTAGAGAGAAAAACATTTTTTGGCGGGGTATACATTTGAAACTCTTAGGCCCAAGATCTTGGTAGTTGGAGGAGGGTTGATGGGGTCTCAGAGCCAGGGAAAGGGAAATAGATCCCACCCTCAGGAATAGGCAGGTAGGGAGGGAAACAGTCTGTTAATTGACAGTACTTATCTTGAGTTTCTTTGATTGTGGGAAGTGGATTTGTGTAGATTCCCTGGAGCTTACAAAAATATTTTTTAAGTTTACAAAAAGATGAATCCTTCATAATTTGTACTTACCAACCTCAAAACACCTTCCTAGACTTTTAAACACTTTCATAGAAACTTTTAATACATATATACGTGTGTGTGTTAGACTATACATTATATATATATATATATATATATATATACCTTATATTATTTCTGTAATGTGTATTTTCTTCTAACTGAAATTATTTTTTATTCCCATAATATATTTTAGTTCTATTTATTTATTTATTTATTTATTTATACCTCCCTACTTCTAAATGCATTTGAGGGATCACAAAGAAAGATATTAAAAAATACTGTGGAAGACAAAATATACAACCGCAAAATGAGGCAAGCAAAAACTAAAGGTTTCACGCCCACCTGAAAGTTAGAAACTAGATTAAAACTGCACATGTAATGAGATATGAGCCACTCTGAGCCTTACCCTACACTTGGGACATGTGCACCTGGTCGGAGTAGCAACCTAAATACACAATTCCATGCTGGTGTATAATAAATGTTCAAACTGCTTATTTTCCACATGATGTGACTATGGTTGCATTTTTTTATTAGATATATTCTTTATTTACATTTCAAATGATTTCCCCTTTCCTGGTCCCTCCCCCCTGAAATTCCCATAAGCCATCTCCCCTCTGCCTGTTCCCCAATCAATCCCCTCCCACTTCACTGTCCTGATATTCCCCTACTCTGCTGCATCAAACCTTTCCCGGACCAGGGTCCTCTCCTCCCTTTGACGTCTAGCAAGGCCATCCTCTGCTGCCTATGTGTCTGGAACTATGGGTAACAACATGTGTACAATGTTTTTGTCCCTGGGAGCTCTGGGAGTACTGGGTGGCTCATATCATTGTTCCTCCTATGTCGCTGCAATCCCCTTCAGCTCCTTGGGTACTTTCTCTAGCTCCCCCATTGGGGACCCTGTGCTCAGTTCAATGGTTGGCTTAGAGTGTCCCCCTCTGTATTTGTCATGCACTAGAAGAGCCTCCCAGGTGACAGCTATATCCAGCTCCAGTCAGCAAGTGCTTGTGGGCATCGATAATAGTGTCTGGGTTTTGTAACTGTATATGGGATAGATCTCTAGGTGGGGTAGTCTCTGGATGGTCTTTCCCTTAGCCTCTGCTCCACACTTTGTATCTCCTTCTGTGGGTATTTTGCTCCTCCTTCTAAGAAGGACCAGAGTATCCATACTTTGTTCTTCCTTCTTCTTGGGCATCATTTGATATGTGAATTGAGCCTAGGGTATTCCAAGCTTCTGGGCTAATATCCACTTATCGGTGAGTGCATACCATGTGTGTTCTTTTGTAATTGGGTTACCTCACTTAGGATGATATTTTCCAGTTTCACCCATTTGCCTAAGAATTTCATGAATTCACTGTTTTTAATAGCTGAGTAGTATTCCATAGTGTAAATATACCACATTTTCTGTATCCATTCCTCTGTTGAGGAACATCTGGGTTCTTTCCAGCTTCTGGCTATTATAAATAAGGCTGCTATGAACATAGTGGAGCATGTGTCCTTATTACATGCTGGGGAATCCTCTGGGTATATGTCCAGGAGTGGTATAACAGGGTCCTCTGGTAGTATCATGCCCAGTTTTCAGAGGAACCACCAGACTGATTTCCAGAGTGGTTGTACCAGCTTGCATTAAGCCCTTTCCCTTGCCACATGTCAAGTTCTAAGCAGAAGTCTTCTCTCACAACTGATCAAGCATCCACACTAGAATGGGCTGTATTACAACCCCACCACGTAAAGGGATATTTTACTTGATTGTATATGTTTGGATCAGGAGTCCATGTCAATGATGCTCACATGTTGGAAAAGGCTAAACTGAATCCAATACTGCAATTCAAAGACACTGTTTTCTAGATTTTACATTCAGGGACTTCTTTTTTCATAAAATACTAATAGGCATAAATGACCAGAGCATTCAGAAAATATTGGGGATTTTATCATAATAACACCGTGGGTTTTGAGTACTTTTCATACTCTCAAATAGTTTCACACTTGGTTTTAATAAGGTTTCCTCACCTTCTTAAGAATAATTGTCCTTATTTTCCAACTGGGAGCTTAGCTGTTTTTGCCCAGGGTTGCCGAATCAACATGGGACCAAGTCTGGAATATTATTGAGACACTGAGACACTGTCCATGCAAACCGGTGCTACTTCTCAAAGCTGTCAGCATCCACATTTAAGTCCTTCATCTCTAACAAGATTTTTGGCTCTAAACATAGCTATTTTCTTTCTTTCTAACCCTGTAGATTTTAATTAACTCCAATGTGAACTTACCAGTGCTGACGGTGATGACGGTCAGACAACCTCCTTCTCGTTTCTCTTAGTCATACACTAATTAAAAAGTCCATCCCTGGAGAAATGCTACTAGATCAGAATGTTCTCCAGGTTAATGAAAAGCTACTTATTAAAACATTTACTTCAGAAACATTTGGGAAACTATTCTCTCACACCATTGCAGAAACAGCTTTATTCATGCTCTATTTTTTTCATTGTTTATTATGAAAACACTTTTTATGGCTAAGAAGCAGTGGCTAAATTATATTTTCTTCATTGAGAAATTTCATTTAAATCAAAATTTCATATAATCTGTATGAGCAGGAAAACGTCTTGAATTATTACTTATTTACAGTGTTAATACTGTTGTGTGCTGGTATTAGCTGTTCTGATTTCTTACGATAAAAAGAACATGAAGTTTGTTCTAGTGTTTGTTTATTTAAATACATTGACATAGCATTCATATACCTGTTCACACATATAATGCTGATACTGTACTCTAAGTAAGTTAATACAATTACTATTCAATATTGACATATCTTTTAGTGGAAGACAAAATATTTTCTTTCATTTAGCATTCACAGGATATTGAACTATTGGCTTCATCCAGCAATCCTCCTGAAAGCCAGTTAATAGTTCCTACTTTCAGCTTCTATTATGGTTCATAAACTCAACTTCACTTGGGGCTATATCATTTAAGACACAAATAATAAAATCCAATACCTATAGCAGAAAGTACCTGCTTTAAAACAGCCCCCAGACACTCTCATCTTTTTTGCTAACTCTCTAAGATATTTCTTTTGCTCTGCCTAGCAGATATGAGAAGTTGAAAGTTGACAGAGAAAAACCTAAGCAAGATCATTTTAAACTCTGAAGTAAAAGTCATATGTGTCTCAGTAGTAGTATATCCAAACAGCCCCAAACTTCTAAAGTGCAGGGAATACATTACATCTTGTAGGTTGTGCAAACAACCTCAGAAACATGAAATTATTAGTACATATTTTAAATAGATTCCAAACTGTGCCAAAGTAAGTCATCAAGAAAAGACAGAGAAGTGAGAGGGGGTTGAATGGGGAAAAGAGGGAGGGAAGGGGGCTTATGGGACTTTCGGGGAGGGAGGAAACGGGAAAGGGGAAATGATTTTGAATGTAAATAAAAAAAACTTAGAAAATAAAAAAAAGAAAAAATTATCCACAAAAGACATGATTGTACAATTATAATAAATCTGAAAATATCTTCTGATAATTTACCAATAAAAAAAGAAAAGTAATTTAAATTTTTAAAAAATGACACCTTTCCTTCATAAAAAAAAAAACCTTTAACATAATGAATATTGCATATCTTTTTGCCTCCTTAACACTTCTCTGCTTAACAAAGGACCTGAATTGTCAATACACTTTTCTTGATTTTATTTTGAATACAGGAAAAGAACACCAGTCATGGCAAGTACTAAATCCATAAATCCCACAATGTCAGAGTCAATGACAAAATAGTTGTTTTCATAGATATTACCAGTTGATAATTTTACTTCACTGGATACATGGCAACTTACATATTCTGCATGCTTTTTCGGATCACCTTTATTTCTGGTGATTGCCACAGCAAAAACTGCCATCTGCTGATGTGAGAACAGTGTCCCATTTTCAGCTTAATGGAACAAAGGAGAAATTAAAATACAAATGGAGAATGTGGCAGACAATGGGCAGTTAGCAACCCCATTGTCTGGCAGCACACCCTCAAAGAAAGCAAAGAATGTGGAAATCCATCTGGGGAAGGACAGAAGAGGAATCACAGACAATGCCCACAATATAAAACTGGGAATAGACGAATTAATCATTCTTAAAGAGCCAGAGAAATGTTTGAATATTGAAGCATGTAATATGCTAACAGTCTTTGGACCTGGGTGTATTTCTTGAATGCTTGGAGGACTGTCATTAAAGCAGTTTCAACCCTAATAGAAACAGTGTACAGGTGGCTAGATACAGGACGGAGAACTGGGCTGCTTCCTGTATGTATTTCTGGACCTATCAATTCAAAGAATCAGTTAGTTAGGTTCGCTTTAAGAAGGACTTCACAGCTTACATGAGCAAAATAGCTCAGGCATATTAAGTTTCATTCCTGTCTGATGTAAGAATGCAGCAATATTGGTTTCAGCATGAACAAATCAAATTTAATTCCTCCAAGTGCCCTTAATAATGTACCATGAAAGCGGAAGCACAGTTTATGCCTGTGATTTCATAATGCTGAAAACTTCCATCAGCTACTTCCAGACAATGTCTGGGGAGAGCCAATCACCCTGCTTTTATAGATGTTCACTGGGACACCAGTCCTATATTCTAAGATAAACCACACAAATAACAAATTATTCTTGGACGTTTTCTAGCTGTTGTTGTTTTTCTTTTATCTTGTTAAAGAAAATAAAATGAGCAGCAAAAAAAATAATAATAATAACAAAGTTTATCGATCAATCTATCCCTGTACCCAAACTGAAAACATTTGTTTATTATATTCAATATCAATTTCTGAAATTTTCTAATGAGTTCCAATTAATGTGAGCCCCTTGAAATACCATTGCAAACATCTAATAAGGGAATAAATATAATACTCAAAAGAAAAGAACTAGACTACAGTTTTGTGAGAGTATGAGCATAGGCTAAAACAGTGGTTTCCAACCTGGGGGTTCTGACCGTTTGGGGATTGAACAACTCTTTCACAGGGGCTGCCTAAGACCATCAGAAAACACAGATATTTGCATTATTATTCTTAACAGTAACAAAATTAGTTATGAAGTAGAATCAAAAGTAATTGTATGATTGGGGGTCACCACAACATATTAGAAGGTAGAAACATTAGAAAGGTTGAGAACCACTGGGCTAAACGAAAGGCCATATGTGTGGATGAAAAGATGATCCTCTCTGTATTCATTATTCACCAAAGAAAAGCAACTTTTATCTAGTATAATGTAGTGTACTCTTTCACCACTTTGAAGATCTCTTCTATCTTTTAAAAGTTCAGAATTATTTAGGAAAATGTCAAACAGTAGAAAATCATCTTAAACAGTTATTTTTGCCAACCTATATCACCTATTGATGTGTATATAATCAAGACTTACATATTTTGAGAGGAAGGATGCTATGCAAAATAATTTATGACATGAAGAAGGGAAATGGAGAATTCTAATATTAAAAGGGCATAAAATTTGCAAGCAACAATAATGTGTGTGTGTGTGTGTGTGTGTGTGTGTGTGTGTGTGTGTGTTCTGATGGGGCCCAGCAAGATGCCTCAGTGAATAAATGTGCTTACTATCAAGGTTGATGATCTTAGTTCTATCCCTGGAACTGGCACGAGAACAGAGGAATAAAACCTGCAATTTGTCTTGTGACACTCACTCACATACTGTGTTATTCCTGCTTGCACATGCATATACAATAAATAAATGCAAATTGAAATATAATGAGATGGCAATAACTATACTAAAATACTATCAAAATAATGAGGTTTGATGGCATCAAATTAGTGTTATATTATGGAAAAGCACTTTAAATAGAGCTAGAAAGGGCCATGGTTTTGAGAGAGTGACAAATGGTGATAAAATGGCATGTGGAGAGGGAAAATTTTACGAGAAAAATGATAAAGAGACTGACAAACTGTTTTCAGATTTACATTTTGTGGACATTGTGAGATTTTGCTGTGGCATTTATTATTCTTTACCCCTCATTTGTACAACTATTTTGATTGGCTATTTTATACAAATTTTATATACTTCAAATCCACAAAACTAACATTTGCAAAAATTTAAGTGAGTTAAAGAAAAAGAAAATCGATATGATTCATAAAATGCAATTATTTGGTATATAAAAAGCATTGCGCCTTAACACTAATTTCAAATAGTGAAAAGACTAACAAAACTGTACCAGTTTTGTATGATCAAATGGTAGCGTGGAGACCAAGCACAGACTTAGACTATGTGAAATGCAGCCACAATTGCAGATTTTACAGTTGTATAAGATGCTAAGAAGAGGCCCTAAACACAGGAACACAATCTACTTTTTATAATCTGCTTAAAATTAGTTGCCTTTCTCACTTTTGGATTGATAAAGTCACTGAAAAAGATGTTAAATTGCAAACTGTGCTTTGTTAATGGACAGATAAAAATTCTTCAATTTCATAGTGGGGGAGTTCTCCTTGCATATTGGAACCATGAAAGTCCCTGCAATAGGAAAAGAAAGAAAAAGAGAGAAAGAGAGAGAGAGAGAGAGAGAGAGAGAGAGAGAGAGAGAGAGAAAGGTCCCCACACTAAAGTGAGACTCTTAAAATGACTGTGAAAAACAATCTTGAGCATGCATTAAAGTGTATAGAACTACTACTCATTTGATACTCTGCACAATCCAAAATCAAGAAAATGGTTGGGCATAGTGGCATATACCTGTAACCACAGCAGTGGTGATGATGGCTGGGGAACCCTTGTGAGGTCAAAACCAACTGTTTTACAATGAAACAGAATGTCCAAGAAAGTTTGTACAAGTCATAAAGTGTATGTTTCTACTCTAGTCACATAATACATATTCTTTAGCTTTGCTCTACTGATGATGGAGAAAAATTGCATCCTGTTTCCCGTGTCAAATGTCAAGCCTATTTCTAAGGATTTCTAAGTGTCATCCTGTTTTCTAAACACAGCTTTCTTTGTCCCTTCTTCATTTGTAATACGTAAGGCTTCAAATAGTCCAGCAAGATTTTAGCATTACCACAGCTTTCACAGGTCCTGGCAATCTGAAGGCAGCTGGGATCTGAAAGATTAACAGGAGCCACTTACAATGAGCACTTTCTGTGTTTCAAGAATATTTCTGTTCCTTTTGTCTAGCTGATGCTAGAATCTGTGAGACTGTCAAGTATCTGTGCATTATACTTCTATATCAAGATATGAGAAGTAACATTCTCAGAGGTTATATGTGCAATGTACCTAATCCATTTTCTTGTTTCTGAATAGTATTCTCAACAAATACGATTCTATAATTTCTCCGTTTTTTATCTTCTTAATTATTATACAAAGATTTCTGATGTGAGTGCTCAAAGGAAGTAAGTAAAACCTGGTTCCTGATTTCAGAAAAAGAGATCGCTAACTAGAATCCAAAATGCTAGAGCTGAGCTAGAAACATGCTAAACAATTAATTCATAGATAAAAATGATCAGGTTTATTCTTAGTAAAAAAAATTCCCAGAGTTAAAGGTATTTTTGTTTGGATCTTTTAAGAGACTACACCTTTCCCAAATGACTGTGTGTGAAGATGAAGGAATTCCAGGGAAAGATAAAAACATAAATAATACTTAAAGCCCAAAGTGGGCACTATGTGTGCAGTAGTTCCAAATTCTTTCAAATCTTTAGTTTCTCTGTGCTCTGAATTTCTCATTCTTAAATACATAGGTAGTGTCTACATCGACAAGATAAATAAAATTAATTCACAAAGAACATGCTCTGAGCAGTGCCTATGATGTGGCAGGCAATCAAGGTAGTTAAAACATGGGATGTTCAGAAGAAACGAATAATTCTGGGCATAGAATTGCTGCCTCTACCATAACTGTCTGCGAGAAGCTCTGTGTGCTAGGCCAATGAGGTCGGACTACATCCCGAAGGCAACAGAGGTTTTGAACAGGCATATCATTTCATATTTAGAAACATGGTCCCGGCAACCGTTTGCAGGTAGAATTTGTTTACATCTCCACACTCTCTGACCCCTGGTAAAGAGCTTTAACTCTCTTTTGTGCTGTTTAGAACAGATTTGAATCTTTAGGTGATTTCTGTTTATTTTACTTTTCTTCAGGTAAGTTTGTATTTCTGTTCTATTTGTGGACTGGTGGAATACATCATTCAGTGTTTTCCTTAAGTCTGTCTTTCTTGTTTAGCAGATTCCTTCTTCTAAAAAAACATATTTTGAAAAGCATTGTCTCACACTAGAGAATAGCTGTTGCTTTTTATCTTTTTTTTTAACTTCTCTTTGTAACATCTGGTATAATACAGTGGAAATTATTCTAAGTTCTTAAGTAGCTGCTAATGCTGCTCACCACTCTACCCAAGGGCCATACCGTGTGGACAAATTTCCACACCGTCTATAATTAACATTCCAAGACACAAAATCTATGCAGTATCTCCATCCGTTCATCCAGCTGTGACTTGGAACCTTCTTGCCTTTTCCATCCTGGGTGGTAATGAGGAAGTAAGTGGTCAATAAACTTCCCATAACACATTCCATATGATACCTATTGGGTTTCAAGGTGCATTTACCAGACTTTCCCCTCGCCAATTATATTTTTTTCCATCATTGCTTGCTTGTCTGTAGGTTTTTCTCTTTAAATTCCATACAACCCTCCTCAGTTACAAAGGCCTTATATATAATAACTATGGCTTTGTCAAGGCTGACATCCAGAGGCAAGTAATCCATCTGGATTTGTGGACAATGCTTTGTGAAAGCTTCCAAATATATCTTGAGCAGGGATTAAGGGACCCAAGGATAGAAAATGAATGGCCAGGATAACCATGGAACTAATTGTTGCCCATACTCTGAGTATTAAAGAATTTCTCTAAATGAAACAGGAAGTGGACATAGTCTAAGGTCAGTGTTAAAAGTACCTGAAGTGAGTCCTGCCTCTGCCTCTGCCTCTGCCTTCCGCCTCCGCCTCCGCCTCCGCCTCTGCTTCTGCCTTTCACCCTGCCCCTGGTGGATGAGCATAGGGTTTTTCACTTATCCTGGGAAAGGGACAGACTGAAAATCAACCAAATGGAAGCAAAGTTCTGACTTGCCTTCAAAATACCTGGCAATTTATATTATTCTGATAATAATAATAGTAAACATTCATGTACTACTCACAGTTTTATATCCTTTTGGCTATGAGGTCTAGCCTCATCTATCTGTATTAAGATAATAACAATATCAATGATTTTTATAAATTTTTCAATATGAGATAAATAGAACTAGAATAAAGCAAAGGTTTTTAAATTATGGGCAATACAGACTGAATCTGAGGGATGCAAGTTCTATCATAAAAATAATTCCACACAAAGATGGAAAAAAGTGGAACCCAAATATCAGTTCTTTTATTTCTTTCTCTAGATTATAACTTCAGTGGAGACCACACAGACATCACAATGTCTTTTCTTCCCACTTTGCATGGCCACCGCTCCTCAGGATTTCCATTCCTCTCTGCCTGAGAAATAAAAATCACAAGCCCATGGCTTACTGACTTCAACCAATGTCAAAGTTCTTAATTATGTTTACTCCACATCATTCATAAGACTTGTCATTCCCATTTCAGTGGAATGGAAAGTGTTTGAAATGTTGCAAAAGGTGTAAGCTGGCAAATCATGGAACTGGAATTCTATTCCAGGCCATTTAGCCTCAAAGGATCTACTCATAAGCACTTCCTCCCAAGAACACATTTAACAGCATAATCATAGCTGGAGATCCAGTTGTGTTGTTTACTTTTGAGACAAATTAGAGATACACACAGGCAAGTATGTTCCAATAGGAGAGAAATTTATAACACAGAGATGTGAAACTGCACTTTTCTTTATATGATGATTCTACTATTGAAAATGTCATTATAAATGCCATTACAAATACTAATAAGTAAGTGTTTATCTATTCCAGGGTACACAGGTCAAAAGTTAAGTCTTTTTCTAGAAAAATTTCAAAATCCTCATCTTAAAAAGAATGTCAAAATTTTTATATTTCAGACAGAGATGGACTAAAACATTTTTACCTGGAATCCTCAAGTTAATGAACTGCCATGACATTTTGTCAGGAACAGTATTGTAAAATAATGGCCTCAAGGTCTTATATGTTTTCAGAGAGAAGTCAGGGAAGATCAGCATCCTCTAACCTCACACTGCCAATAAGTAAAAGACTTAAAAAACCAAGTTACTTCACCTCTGCGCTGCTTGCCCATGGGCATTTATTTAGTGTACTGTTATATAGACACTGGATAATTCTTTATGATAATATATAATTTGCAATTGTTTTCTCTTTTACAACTAAAATGGTTTTTCTTAAAATTCCACAGGGGAAAATATGTCAGCACATAGCCTAAATCTGGTTTCAGTGGTAGGCAGTAAAATGGAACACACTGTTTGTTATCCGTTTACACAATTGGTACCCAGCTTCTTGGATCCATTCATTTTTTTTAATTGGTCCAGCAAGCTCTTCTTAAGCATCACTAACATGTACCCAACTACTCAGGCTAAAACCCAGACCTCTAGCTTCTTTCAGAACAAGCATTATAGAGCTTAGCCCTTGTATTTAACAAACTGGAGAATAGATGGATTTTCCTTCGGTACTGTCCAGGCCCTTGCTTACCAAGTCTTTTGCCTGGATTTCTGAAATATCTTTCTTGACAGGTTTTCTGCTTGTAGCTTTCCCCCTTTATAAATAATTTTACACACACACACACACACACACACACATACATACACACACACACACACACACTCGGGGGGGGGGGGATATTTTGAAACAAAAGTCAAATTATGCAAGACTGTAAATGGTTTCCCCATATCTAAGAAAAATCCCCAAAGCATTGACAGTCACAGTCTTAAGATCTGGCCCCTGGATATCTCTGCACAATTACCAGTTCCCCTGCCTTTCTTCCTCCTAAGCAGCCACTCTACCTGAAGACACCAACTGTTCGTTGTTTTTTTTCTAGATCACAGTCTTTGTGCTTGCAATCATGCCCAGAATACTTTTCTATCATGTCCCATGCTGGTACCATTTTATCCTTTAAGAATCAACTCAAATGTCTCCTCTTTCTTGTACAGCCTATTTATGGTACATCCCTGGGTACATCCCCATCTCTCTTCAATTACCCCCTATATATCATTTTTCTTTTTATCTGCTCCTTAAATTTATAAATCTACAAATCACAACCAACAAATGTTATTTCACTTAAATTTTCTGTGATTATTTATTGGATACATTAATCATGTCAGAAACCATGAAACATTTTTGTTATTCCCAAACATTTTACATTGTCAATATACACAATGTTAATAATCTAATAAAATATGTGCTCTTATCTCCCCTATTTTTGAAAATGCAGAAAATTAAGGCAAAAGCATGTTGAATACATTGCTCAAAATTTACTCAATCAGTGAAACTGATATTCAAATCCAGGGAAGACATTTCTACTTTGAGAAGTTATGGGACATTTTCAGGGAAAAAAAACTTTACAAAATAAAAAATAAAAAGCAGGGGCTGGAGAAATGACTCAGCAGTTAAGAGCACTGACTGCTCTTCCAGAGGTCTTGAGTTCGAATCCCAGCAACCACATGGTGGCTCACAATCATCTGTGGTGAGAACTGATGCCCTCTACTGGTGTGTCTGAAGACAGCTACATTGTACTTAGATATAATAATAAATCTTAAAATAAATAAATAAATAAATAATAAAAAGCAAATTGCCCCAAGTTCCAAGTTAGGGAGCTACCTTGTTAAGCCACACCAAAAATATACCTGAATACATGCAACCTGCTATTGTAAGAGTGTATCGAGGAATAATTACAGTACCTTCCACTTAATAAATATCTCATAAGTGTGGGAAGCATTGGAGCCTCATCTAGAATGCACTGATCAGTTACCAGCTCACTCTGGCCGCCATGAATCACCGTTGTTGTTTAAATAGTGGATGCCACCTTAAGGATGAAATCATCAGTCTTGAATCTATCTACTTTCTTTACAAAACGTTTTGTGACATTACTTGAATCTGACACCGATTAGATTTCAGTGTGGATCTCATGGGTATCTTCTAAAGGTTTCCACTGAAAATATAGACTGTTTCTTCCAGGTTTCCAGGTTTGGCAGAGTCTTTCTGAGGTAGAACAATCCCTTACAGAAACAGGTGAAAAGATGAACGCGTCTTGGTTTGTTACCATTTTTTCAAGGCGTTGAACAAAAATATCCCAATTCAACATTAATTGAAACTTAAAATAAACTTAACAAATCCGTATATGGATATACCTTGAAAAGACTCTTTGGAGTTGGTCTTGTGTGTTGTGTTTTCAGATGCTGAGTTCTGTGCCCCAAGATCAGGTTGCAGTCCAGACATGAGCATAATACTGATCAATGTATTTGTAAAGAATGCTCCCCAATAATCTCTGCTTGGCTAACAAAAGGCTAGAGCCTTTGACTGGGCAGGAATCAGAGAAAGGCAGGACTTGTGATCAAGTAGGGGGCCTCAGGTAGGGACAAGGAGAAGAAAAAAGGTAGGGGAAGGAGGTCACCATGTGGCAGATGAACCATGAGCGTGTAACCAAGAGGAAATTGCCTCAAGGACACATGTGGATCAGAGCAAACAGAGCAACATTCAGTTGGCAAGCAACATGGGGCCCATGGCTCAGAGGTAGGTTAGAATAGCACAGAATCTGTCCAGTGTAGGCTTACAGTTTATTAGTAAAAATACCAAATTTCTCTGTCTTTTATTCAGAAGCTATACGGGCTAGAGCAGGGTAGAACCGTCCCTCAATAAAATTACTTCAACATAAACTCACGTTGAGAGAAAAAGAATATCTTATTATGTGGCACATTAATTAGCAAGACTAAATGTAAGCATCATGATTTCACAAGAGCTGGACTACAAACCCTCAAGTCCTTGGCAAAGTCATCAGTCTTGTAAAGAGTATCATCAAATCAAAGCCCCCATTGTTGAAATGAATCATTCTTTTATTAACTGTGTGTGCACACTCTCTTTAGCCATCACTCTTCCACCGTGGCAGAATGCATCTACAAAAAATACTCCTATCTGTGGCATTTATTTTCTAATAAATGTGTAGAAACTGACAATAAATAATGCATAAAATAAAAAGAGTATATTATATAGTACTTTATCCATGAGTCCTAAAGAAAAAGGTGAGGCAGAATGAATGGCAGAATAATTGTATTCTGAGGGAGTAAGCCATCATATTAAGAAGAGATTTGAGGAGAAGGGTTCATGGAAAAATAAAGAGTTTTTAGCAAAGTGTTTAGGGAGGTAAGGAAGCTAGGTACATGTGAAGTTCTAGAAGAGGAACATTAAACTTTTTTTTTTAATTTACATTCCAAATCATTTCCCCTTTCCCGTTTCCTCCCTCCCCGAAAGTCCCATAAACTTAATAAATACACATGCAAAGGCTTAAAGTTGAAGATTACCTAAGGCAGTGGTTCTTAACCTGTGGGTCGTGGCCCCTTCGGGAGGTCAAAATGAGCCTTACATGGGGGAGGGTCACACTTTAGATATCCAGCATATAATTATTTACATTACAGTTCATAACAACAACCAAATTACAGCTAACAAAAATAATTTTATGGTTGGGGGTCACCATAACATGAGGAACAGCATTAAAGGGTCACATCATTAGAAAGGTAGAGAACCTTAGTTTCATATTTATTAAAAAGCAAATTCCAACTTTACATGATTTCCCTGATTTTCAAAGTTATGAAACATTTAGAAACAGATAAGAAATCAGGGGGTAGCTAAAATCATCCAGTGGAAAAAAGACAGCATTTTCAACAAATGGTGCTGGTTCAACTGGCAGTCAACATGCTAAAAGAATGCAAATTGATTTATTCTTAATCTCTCCGTACAAAGCTCAAGTCCAAGTGGATCAAGGACCTAAACATAAAACCAGATACACTGAATCTAATAAAAGAGAAAGTGGGGGAAAGTCTCAAATACATGGGCACAGGGGGAACATTCCTGAACAGTACACCAATAGCTTATGCTCTAAGATCAAGAATTGACAAATGAGACTTCATAAAATTTCAAAGTTTCTGTAAGGACACTGTCAATAGGACAAAATGAAAACCAATAGATTGGGAAAAGATCTTTACCAATCCCACATCAGACAGAGGGCTAATATCCACTATATACAAAGAACTCAAAAAGTTAGACTCCAAAGAACCAAATAACCCAATTAAAAACTGGAATACAGAGCTAAACAAAGAATTCTGGACTGAGGAATACTGAATGACTCAGTAGTACCTAAAGAAATGTTCAACATCATTAGTTCAGGAAAATGCAAATCATAACAACCCAGAGATTTCACCTCACAGCAGTTAGAATGGCTAAGACCAAAAACTCAGGTAACAGCTGATGCTGGCAAGGATGTGGAGGAAGAGGAACACTCCTCCATTGCTGGTGGGATTGCAAGCTGGTACAACCACTGTGCAAATCAGTCTGCCAGTTCTTCAGAAAATTGGACCTGAGGGCCCAGCTATACCACTACTGGGCATATACCCAAAAGATGCTCTAGCACGTAATAAGGACACATGCTCCAATCTGTTCATAGCAGCCTTATTTATAATGACCAGAAGCTGGAAACAACCCAGATGTCCCTCAACAGAGAAATGGATACAGAAAATATGGTACATTTACACAATGGAATACTACTCAGCTATTAAAAACAATGACTTCATGAAATTTGCAGGTAAATGGATGGAAATTGAAAATATCATCCTGAGTGAGGTAACTAGTCACAAAAGAACACACATGGTATGTACTCACTGATAAGTGGATATTAGTTTAAAAGTTCAAAATGCCCAAGATTCAATTCACAGACCATATGAAACCTAAGAAGAAGGAAGACCAAAGTGTGGATGCTTCAGTGCTTCTTAGAAAGTTGAGCAAAATACTCACAAGAGAAAATATGGAGACAAAGTGTGGAGCAGAGACTGAAGGAAAGGCCATCCAGAGACTACTACCCCACCTGGGGATCCATTCCATATACAACCAACAAATCTGGACACTCTTGTGGAAGTTCTTGCTGGTGGAAGCCTGATATGGCTGTCTCCTGAGAGGCTCTGTCAGAGCCTGACAAATATAGAGGCAGATGCTCACAGCCAACCATTGGACTGAGCACGGGGGTCCCAGATGGAGAAGTTGGAGAATGGTCTGAAGGAGCTGAGGGGGTCTGCAGCCCCATGGAGGGACCCACAGTGTCAACAGGTCAGACCCCCCAGAGCTCCTGGGGACTAGACTACCAACCAAAGAATACACATGAAGGGACCCATGACTCCAGTCACATAAGGATGGCCTTGTTGGACATCAGTGGGAGGAGAGGCCCTTGGGCCTGAGAGTGTTCGATGTCCCAGTATAGGGGAATGCCAGGGTGAGAAGACAGGAGTGGGTGGGCGGATCAGGGAGCACCCTCATAGAGGCAAGGGAAGGGAGGATGTGATGGGGGTTTCTGAAGGAAGACCTAGAAAGGGGAAAACATTTGAAATGTAAATAAAGAAAATATCCATTAAAAAGAAAAGAAAACTGGAAAAAAAAGAAATCAGGAGCTTATGTATCATTCAGGAAGAGTACCATTGGAGAATCTTCTTTGTATTTTATTGTAAAAACTGAAGAGGATAATTCAACATATTTCCTTATCCAGTTTATCTGAATAATAAGTCTTGTGGCCACAAAATTCTCATATAGTTGTTAATATCTTTCTTACAGTTCTATTGCCTCATTTCATATCCTACTGGGCTCCCTCTCGATCTTAGACCAAACAATAAATCATCAGCTCCTGTGTGTAAAAGCAGTTACAAGATTTTTAAATTGCTTAACGTTTTTCTTTAGGTAACCTTCAAAAAAGTGATTGCATTTCTAATAATCACTTAGTTTCAGAAAAATGATATTGCATCTATATTGATGTTAGTTCATTTCTTTATCAATATAAACAATACACTTGCCAAGTGTGCAGGAGCCCAAATGTAGGATTTGCTAAAGGAGGCAGACGTAGGAGGATCATGAGTTTGAAGTCAGCCTATTCTACACAATTAAGCTTCTCAAGAAACTGTGGTTCAAAGCAGGATACCTAGTCTTTTCCCCTCCATGTCACGATGTCACCTTTATAACCAATGTTCCAATTGATTATTATATAAAATTACCACAGAATAACAGGGTAAACCAATTAGAAAACGTATCCAACCAAATTCCCTGAATGAAATAACTTCAAATCTTTATTTTTATAAAGGTGACATTTGAAAACACATGTAAACATTTACTATAAAGTAGGGCCTACCAGAAACACTGAATTTCACATACATGGAGATCGAGGAAGATCCCTGATATAAGTCACAGAGTTTGCATGGAGTCTTTGGACAAGGAGTTGGATCTTTCTGTGGTCTCAAAAACTCCATGACCCTCTACAGTAAAGTTTTAGTGAATAAAATGTACTTTCCAAGGCATTTTGTGTTCTGTGCTTGACTTCATGTTCCTAGGCTCTGCCTGCACACTGTGCTATACTCTGGCCCTGCGTGTTCCCACACAGTGCCTTATGAAGCCTTCCCTGACTTCCCTCTCTGACTTCTTACTCCCTTTTCTGTTTGGAGCATCCTTCTCCCTTTCTATCTCCACCTATTGGCTATCTCCTTCTCTTCAGTGATAACCCTGGCCCCTGGCCCAGGGTTAGCTGCTGTTTCTCTGTGCTCTGGGAGTATATACAGTGAAACACACATGACAGCGGAGATTCTCATACGTGGAGTTGCTTTGCGTCATTGAAGTTCTGTATCTGGAGCCTATCACAGTCCTCGATACTGTAAAACAACTCACTGTGTGAATGATAAATGATACAAGGTGGTTTTTTTTCTCTCAATCTTGAGAGAATAAAGAAGCAATGGACTCCTTAATCGTGGACACAACTCTTATTGATGAGATTACAATCAGTACACATAGCAGAGGAACCAAAAATTAAGCACACAGACTGATCCTCAAGTGTTTCTCTTTGTTCCACCGCTAATCAAACCATTACACACCCAGGAACATTTCCTTCCAGGGCACCTGCCAACTGAAAAGACAGTTCCTTCCAAAAATATGTAGGGTTTAACCAGCCTTTTGTCAATTGAAGGGTGTTTTGTCAAAATCCCAAGAAGATAAAATACACGCTATCTAGTACCGAGCTAGGCAAATATTTTCCTTAGTTTTTGGTACATGTTGGGTTTTGTTTTTGATAAACGTTAACCAGATTTTCAGTTATTTTCAAAGATCGTCAAATATTCACGTCAAATAGAGGATGCGCACTATGGATATGCGCAGAAAGGGTTTTTATCCCTCCTAGCTCAATTTTAGAGTGTATACGTTTTATATGGTGAAGTTCTGTTATTAATAAAGTTATCTACATAGAGCATATTCAATATGGAGGCACACTACTGTTAGGATATGTGCTTTTTCCTGAAAACTAGTGTTTTACATTCTACAAATACAGTGTTATATTAAAGTGTATAAATATAAAGATTAATTACATGATAGATTAACAATTGTGATCTTCACAAGATTCAAAACATTCCTTATGATATACTGGAGATGAATTTCCCAAACGCCTATGATGAGACTGCCCCCTAGAGGTCGACTTACCATATTGCATGAGAAATTAAATGAAACATTAAAATGTGCCAACTTATTCTTCAGATCTAATATTACTACAGGGACCTGAGTGAATTGATATTTACATCATTTGCTTGTCATATGGAAATTTCGTGATAAATTTATTTTACAGTTAAGGTTGATATAAAGCAGATGACTCTTAAGCTCTAGGAGGAAAAAGTGTAGATTAAAATACTATAAAAGAGTTCAAGTAATCTAGATGGAATAGGATTTAGAATCAACTATAATTGTGATTCGACCGTCAGATCCCTAGGAAACTGTGAGAATTTATACCCCTAAATAATTAACATAAACTTCAACAAACTAATTGTTTTAAAAATATGCAGTCAACATTTTAAAAAGAGAAATGGACACCATCCATTCTCACCTGCCCCTGCTCACCCCAACCAAGCTCGCCCACTTATGCCGACCCCACTCATGCTCATGCTCTCTCACCCATGCTTACCCACCCATGCCCACCTGTGACAACCACAACAGGTTTCTCTGAACAACATAATGTTTCTCTGTCTGTTATATGAGAGTGATCCTCTGAAGAAAACAGAGTGTTAGAAAGAAGCTGAGGAGAAGGGTGACCCTGTAGAAGGACCAGCAGTCTCAATTAATCTGGACCCCAGAGATCTCTCAAACACTGGGACATCAAACAAGCAGCACACACCAGCTGCTATGAGGCACCCAACATGCATACAATAGAGGACTGCTGGGTCTGTATTCATTCAGAGATGATGCACCTAACCCTCAAGAGACTGAAGGCCCCAGGGAGTTTAGAGGTCAGGTGGGGTGGGGGTGGGGACATCCATGTGGAGACTGGGGTGAAGAGGAGGTATGGGATGGGGAACAGTTGGAGGGTGTACTGGGGGGGGAATAAAATATGGAGTGCAAAAGAATAAATTAATTAATTATTTTAAAAAATGAAAGAAAATTATTTTAAAAAATGAAAATTATTTTAAAAAATGAAAGAAAAGATCATGAAGAAGAGAGCAGACTGGCTTTGGTGACTGTGCTGGGAGTTGGGTTTTTCAGCAAACTGCTGACCAGATGAGAGTTTGTGAGACATTCCACACTTTTAGAAAACTGAACATTTCTTTAGGTGTTTCTCAGCCATTCAATATTCCTTAGGTGAGAATTCTTTGTTTAGCTTTGTATTCCATTTTTTAATATAGTTATTTGCCTCTCTGGAGTCTAACTTCTTGAGTTCTTCTTATATATTGGATATTAGCCCTCTGTCAGACGTAGGGTTGGTAAAGATCTTTTCCCAATTTCTTGGTTGCCACTTTGTCTGATTGACAGTGTCCTTTGCCTTACAGAAACTTTTAGAGAAATGCAAATCAAAACAACCCTGAGACTTCACCTCACACCAGTCAGAATAGCTAAGATCAAAAACTCAGGAGACAGCAGGTGTTGGCGAGGATGTGGAGAAAGAGGAACACTCCTCCACTGCTGGTGGGATTGCAAGCTGGTACAACTACTCTGGAAAGCAGTCTGGCGGTTCCTCAGAAAACTGGGCATGACACTCCCGGAGGATCCGGCTATACCACTCCTGGGCATATACCCAGAGGATTCCCTAGCATGTAATAAGGACACATGTCGCACTATGTTCATAGCAGCCCTATTTATAACAGCCAGAAGCTGGAAAGAACCCAGATATCCCTCAACGGAGGAATGGATACAGAAAATGTGGTATATTTACACAATGGAATACTACTCAGCTATTAAAAACAATGAATTCATGAAATTCTTTGGCAAATGAGTAGAACTGGAAAATATCATCCTAAGTGAGGTAACCCAATCACAAAAGAACACACGTGGTATGCACTCACTGATAAGTGGTTACTAGTCCAGAAGCTCCGAATACCCAAGAAACTATTCACATATCAAATGATGCCCAAGAAGAAGGAAGGAGAGGCCTCTGGTCCTGGAAAGGCTCGATGCAGCAGTGTAGGGGAATACCAGAACAAGGAGGCTGGAGGGGGTTGATTGGGAAAGAGGGGGAGGGAAGAGGGCTTATGGGACTTTTGGGGAGGGGGGAACCAGGAAAGGGGAAATCATTTGAAATGTAAATAAAGAATATATCTAATTTAAAAAAAGAAAAAAAAAAGAAAACTGAAGAAAATGCTTCACACAAGTCTCATTTCACTGATGCCAAACGAAACCTTTGTCTCTTTCTATGTCATTTCGTAAACCTAGCATCAGAACTTTAGATGTATGGAGTAGAAAGAATGAGAGAACAAATGTCCTGTCCACGTCGGGTTGCATTATCATATTTGTAGAAAAGGAGACAAATACAGAAAGTGGAATAGGGTTGGGGGGAGTAACATTACACGCTCAGCTTGACAGTTAGGGTTGGGGGGAGTAACGTTACACGCTCAGCTTGACAGTTAGGGTTGGGGGGAGTAACGTTACACACTCAGCTTGACAGTTAGGGTTGAGGGGAGTAACGTTACAAGCTCAGCTTGACAGTGCTGATATATCTGTGGGAAAGACCAGCCATTTATTCAGAATATAATAAGCATTTCTGAACTCACAGGAGGAAACTGAGTTAGTAATGCTTTAAGTTGGATAAGGTTGTAAGTCATGAAATGGAAAAGGAGATGATATGATCTCCTGCATATCAACCTGAACTGAGCAAGGGAAGACCACAGTTAAAACATAATTAGCCCAAGAATCTGATGCCTAGTGAAGAGGCTGACAAAAGTAGTCTACAGAAATATAAGCTATGTCTAGTATATGAAACAATAAATAAACATTGAAGTAATTAATGTTTAATTAATGAAGTCAGAACTAACGGACAAATGAATGAACATAGACAAAAGTTTTATTTATCACAATAGCTCTTTACTGAACTGCACATGGTTAAGACCAGTCCATGCTATTACCTGATTCTTTGATCTAAGATGTGAAGATACAAAGATCTTTTCCTCTTCATTTTTTAAATAATGTCTACAAGGTGTGAAAACTTGAGACTGTTACAATGTGACTGGGATATCTTTCTTGACATGCTGACACTGATAATTCTACAATTATTTTTCCTTATGAACATGAACCAAACGCATCATCAGAGATCAGTACAGCAATATAATGCCATATAACTATCCTGATTAACCTATGTAGTTTTAACAGTGCAACCCCTAACTTTCTATTTATTTCACTCTTACATCTCCCAAACCAATAAAAATGTTAATGCTTTTATTAATCAAGTAGGAAATGAATTGTCGCCAATTAGAACCGTTTTAAAGTAGCTTCTGGAATGACGTGTGCAGAATTAGTAGGCAATTATAACTCCATTAGAACAAGACCCAGATGTTTTCCTTTCTAAAGGAAACCCAACTTTAGATTTATTTTTCTTACATGTTTAAAAACAAGAAGATCATGCAAAGAATTCTATTCTTGTTCTTCTGGTTTCAAAAGTATTCCCCTTCTAGAAAAAAAAGTAGGAATAACTGCTTACTTTTTATTTTTTGTGATGTGAAGTAAGAAAGATTGGAGACAACATCTAGTTTGGAGGAGATGTGTGCATCAGTTTATGTTGGTACTTAGTTCAGTGATACCTCAACCCTACAACCCAGGAGTTCTCGGAAACATTCTTGTGTATTGTTTATGGCCAGTACATGGATGAGAGAGAAAAGATACTTTACATTAGTAAATATAACTCACAAGATACTATGAAAACATACGAACTAGTTATTCTTTATTCTATTAGGAAGTAGAGGACTATAGCTGGCTAGTGACTGTTTCCTTTGAATTTGTTTAATTGATAAATAAAGATGCAAGGATAACAGCTATCTATGAGATATTCTTTGTCATTACAAGTATAAATTGCATAATCAAGGTAAATATGTCTACTGCAAACATTTTCACTTCTCTTGGGTGAAAACATTCAAAGTCCTATGTTATTGAGAATGCAGTGTATAACCACTATCTCTGAACACTTTCCTATAAGGCAGATACCACTTTACTCCTACTTGATTGTAACTTAGTACCCATTAGTACCCAATATTTCCCCATCTCTCCCTCTTCCCTGCTCTCCGCACCTTCTGCATACCACCAATGCGACTTCCACTACCTATGAGAGCAACTATGTATATTCTACAGATGAGTCACATAATGTGACATTTGGGTACAGAATGGTTGACTTTGAGTCATTTTCTGTCTTTGATTTATTTCAGTAAACCAGAGAATTCAACATGACATAGTTTTTTAAATTTAAAAAAAATAGATTTCAGTTTCAAGAGACTGATACTCAGTCAGCCCTCTGGATCCCTGAACTCCATCTTTGTGAATCCAATAAGATCAGATCAAAAGTATTTGGGAAAGGTTGCATTGTTCCTTAGGCAATGCAGTATTGTGTAACATTTATATTATGTTAGATATTCTAAATTGTCAAGACCTGATCTAAAGTATATAACAGTATACATACAGGGTATATGCAAATATCATGTTATTTTATATAAGGAAATTGAGCATCAAAGATTTGCGTAACCACAGCACTGCTGGATTGAGTCTCCACAGACACAAACCCCTGTTTATCACAACCAATCTCAAACTTGAAATGTTTCATCCACCATACCCTTTATCAAATTTTGATCTCTTCCCTGCTTATGAATCCCATGTATGTAAGCAATAGAAACATGTGCCATTTACATATGCACATAGATGCAATACCTAACAAAGGAAAATGTTCTTATGAATTGGACCTGGTATTATTCCCCTTTAATACATCCCCTGTTTTCCCAAATGACAGAGTCAAGTCAATTGCATCTTGACTGTTAGTTAATTGCTGTCAAAGGGACACACTGCAAAATGTCTCATCTCAATAACACAGTGTGACTGGAGCAATATGATAATTGATTCTCTACCTGGAAAGCCAAGTATGCTTAGTTTAATCAAACATGCATATATTCAGCTTCAAAACTAAAGTATTTGACATCTTTAACCTGTGTATGTGTATGTGTGTGAGTGTGTGCATGTGTGTGTGTGTGTGTGTGTGTGAGAGAGAGAGAGAGAGAGAGAGAGAGAGTTCAATATTCTGTCTTTTTTATTTAAATAGATTGCTCATCTAGGAGAATGTGAAGACATCAATGAGTGCCTGATACATGACACTCTCTATCTAATAAAGTTAGAAGTTTCGATACTTTCCAACAAATAGGAAAATAATTTGCTTCTAGAAATCATTTTAATTGAATATGAAGAAAGTGTTAGAAATAAAATGAATTACCAGGCAATTACACAAAATTACATCTCATTGTGCAAAACTATTTAACCTCACTCGATGAACAGTTAGAACACCTACACACTGCTACTGCATTGGAGGTAAGCCCTCACATTTTAAAATGACACCATCGTTATGAAAAATATTTCAAATGCTGTTGATAAAATTGAAACTTAAATAAAAAGAAACATGTGAGGGTAGTTTCAACTCAATTTACTCTAAAAGTATTTTCACATAAGAGCTTGTGTGGCAAGACATCTTTTGTGTTAGACTCTAATTTTAAAAATTGTCCACCTGAGCTATCAACTGTAAAATAAGACCCTGTGTCAAAGTCCCAATAAAGAAAGAAAGGACAGGAAGGAAGGAGGGAAGGAGCAAACAAAATTCAAACAAGAAAGAGAGAGGGGGGAGGAAAAGAGGGAGGAAAAGGGAAGAAGAAAAAGAGAGGGGGGACAGGAGGCAGGGAGGAAGGGGGAGGGGAGGGGGAGGAGGAGAGGGAGAGGGAGGGGAGAGGGAGAGAGAGAGAGAGAGAGAGAGAGAGAGAGAGAGAGAGAGAGAGAGAGAGAGAATGCTTTACATACTTATTTCTCAAATTGCAAATTCCCTTTGGTTAAAAACAGGTCCCCAGAATCCGTTCAAACCAGCACCCTAAAGCATGTTTCTTCCTACAAAATCCTCTTTGGTTACTATTAAGCAGGTGTTTGCCTTAGAGAACACACACACACCAGTTTAAAAAAAATAGCTAACCATCAAATCCTCAGACCCTTCCACAAAACCACGAAGCTTTCACAGGTCTCTCTTTACCGGCCAACTGCTTTAAGAGTCTGTTCTCTGGTTATCCGTCCCCAAGTCTCCGTGTAAATTAGAATGTTATCGACATATGCTAGAAGGACTGGAAAACCAGAGTGGTGCAGGTTCTGATTAACTGTAAGTCACAGTGTTTACCCCTCTGGTGGCGAGAGACAGATTGGCTCTTCTCAAATGCAGTTTTTTTTCTAAATGTAGTGAGTGGAAGGCAAACGGTGAGATGACTAGGAATTTCCATTGTTGATGGACAAGAACCCTTCAAGCAAGAAGGAAAGGGCTAAAGGGTTAAGCTAGTCAAAGCGCAATGCTTGTACATATGAGATACTTGCAGCCTTCAGGCCCCTCTCTCTGCCCTGACCCCGACCCTGTGCAGGGCAAGTTCCAGGTCTGCACCCTGCACAAAGCATAATCCAGGTCCCACCTACCACTGCCCCCTCCTCCGAGCTCCTGGGCTCTTCCCTGGTTATTATGTTTTCCCCCCGCCCACAACGCTGTCTCCCGGGGTTGGGTTGAGTGAAAAGTCTCCATGGAGACACGAAACTGAAGGGGGAGGAGTGGGAGGCAAGTCCCCAAACATCCCAGTGGAATTGTGCTCATAGTCACAAGGGGAGGGAAGTGGAGGCGAAGAAGGACATTGCAAGTGAGAGCCTGCCATTTTACGAAAGTTGAAAAAAGAAACAGATCGAATAGCCTAGCTTAGGGTTAATTTTATACAGGTGGCTTTGTAGGTGTAAGCAAGGAGGGGGGGGGGAGTAAAACCACCAAATTAGACAGCACCATGGGAGGAAAGAAAGCTATTTGTGGGAATAGAGAAGTGTCATGGCTACCTCCCCAGCAAGAATGGTGGGAGAGTCTTGGCAGTTGTTAGGGATTATGTTGCCATGAGAGGAAGGAGAGGTAGAGGAAGTAGTGTGGGCCTTTGATCGGTTGCAAATTTGTTTGAGTTAATAGAGAACTAGATGCCCTTTGCAGAGATAGTGGGCCTAAGGCAGAAATAAAGGTAATTGCTTTCCCTGGCAAACAGAAACCTACTTTACAAGGTTTCTTAGGAATGCCAAGTAAAGTTTATCGGGTCAGAGTCCATCCACCCAGAGCTGGTCACAGTCTGTCATCTACAATATTGCCAGCTCCGTTGCCATTTGGACTTTGGGACCTAACAGTATGGAACCATTCTCTTTTCTTAGCATGGTTGACACGCGTTTTCCCCTACAACAGTTGGCAAGATTTTAACTTCCTCCTCCTCGTCCTCGTCCTCGTCCTCGTCCTCGTCCTCCTCCTCCTCCTCCTCCTCCTTGTCCCCCTCCTCCTCCTCGTCGTCCTCCTCCTCCTCCTCCTTCTCCTCCTTGTCCTCCTCCTCCTCGTCCTCGTCCTCGTCCTCGTCCTCCTCCTCCTCCTCCTTGTCCCCCTCCTCCTCCTCGTCGTCCTCCTCCTCTTCCTCCTTCTCCTCCTTGTCCTCCTCCTCCTCGTCATCCTCCTCCTCCTCCTTCTCTTCTCCCTGTTGTCTGCCTTGATTTCAACTTCCCCAGTTTTCATCACAAACACTGTTCAACTTTAGTCTTCTTTAGTAAGCCCTGACAAGTCACTCACTAAGGGTAACAAATCACCAAGTTCTGAACTTCTGCTTTCTAAAACATTGTTCTGCTGTAGTATAAATGTTGGCTTTTTTATGTGTTTATGTCTGTACCTAGATTAGGAGCCCTGAGACTGAAAAATCTATCTGAAATCAGGCAGCTTTACAAATGAGACATACTCAGGTTTCTTTTTTTTTTTTCCCAGCTGTTTTCTTTCTTTCTTTCTTTCTTTCTTTCTTTCTTTCTTTCTTTCTTTCTTTCTTTCTTTCTTTCTCTATTTATTTATTTATTTATTTATTAGATATATTCTTTATTTACATTTCAAATGATTTCCCCTTTCCTGGATCCCCTCCTCCCCAGAAAGTCCCATAAGCCATCTCCCCTCTGCCTGTTCCCCAATCACCCCCTTCCCTGTCCTGGTATTCCCCTACACTGCTGCATCAAGTCTTTCCAGGACCAGGGGCCTCTCCTTCCTTTGATGTCTAACAAGGATATCCTCTGCTGCCTATGCATCTGGAGACATGGGTAACACCACGTGTACTATCTGGTTGATGTTTTTGTCCCTGGGAGCTCTGGGAGTACTGGGTGACTCATATCATTGTTCCTCCTATGGTGCTGCAAACCCCTTCAGCTCCTTGGGTCCTTTCTCTAGCTCCCTCATTGGGGACCCTGTGCTCAGTTCAATGGCTGGCTAAGAATGGCCCCCTCTGTATTTGTCATGCACTAGCAGAGCCTCCCAGGTGACAGCTATATCCATCTCCAGTCAGCAAGCACTTGTGGGCATCGATAATAGTGTCTGGGTTTTGTAACTGTATATGGGATGGATCATTAGGTGGGGTAGTCTCTGGATGGTCTCTCCCTCAGTCTCTGCTCCACACTTTGTCTCTGTATCTCCTTTGTGGGTATTTTGTTCCACCTTCTAAGAAGGACCAGAGTATCCATACTTTGTTCTTCCTTCTTCTTGGGCATCCCTCAATGGAGGAATGGATACAGAAAATGTGGTATATTTACACAATGGAATACTACTCAGCTATTAAAAACAATGAATCCATGAAATTCTTAGGCAAATGGGTGGAACTGGAAAATATCATCTTAAGTGAGGTAACCCAATTACAAAGGAACACACATGGTATGCACTCACTGAGAAGGGGATATTAGCCCAGAAGCTTGGAATACCCAATACGTACTCAGGATTCTTAATCCCCAAGTGGACAGAGGGTTCTATACACCTCTTTCAGTTTTCAAAAAAGCAAATGGTGTTAAAGTCCTATGCTATGAGAATACTTTATGGCTATTGAGTTGGCATTTTGGTTCTGATGAATATGAGCAGATTTGGAAGCCGTCAATTGATCTAAGTAATGTTTCCTACTTAACCTTTAGAATTTCACACGTGTACACCGAGTGTTCTGATTACATGCACACTCCCTTTCTCCATTCTTTTTTGTATCCGTTGGTTCAGCAAACCATGACATTTTCAATAAGTGATCATTATCGTGCTTAAATGAGTCAGTGGCTTTGCTAATAAACAGACAAAAGTCTTCAATATTCCCTTGCACTTTAGAGAAGCAATAACCATCAAACATAACATTCAAAGTGCACAGCCCTTGACAGTGACGGTTGTCTTAGGATATTAATCATTCTAGTCATTGCGCTCTCTAGTCTGGACACTTACTCAGTATTTAGACAGTTATCGAATCTGCATATCATAACCACAAATCATTTTAAAGTGGTTTTTGAGGATACCTAGTCTTCAAAGCTTTTACTGTTATTCTCTATGTGACGTGAACATCATCTTAAAGCTTTGCGTGATAATTTTCTACAGAGACACAAAAACCTTTTAACTTCTATTAAGAGGTTTTTTTTTTCTCCTGTTGGGAATTACAGCCCCAAGATAGATACTGAATCTGTCTTTTTTCCTTTCAGTGTAAAGGAATTGAATAAACCAGTAATTAATTTGAATTCATCTATTAAAATAAACACATTTACCAGGCTGTTTTAATTAAAAAAAAAAAAAAGACAGCCTTAAAGATAAAAATGAGACACGTAAGTCAATGTTTCCCAGACTGTATCTCTGTAGGGCATTGTGGAATTACCATGTGAGAAAATAAGAAAATTAGACAAAATAAAAAGTGCAGTGAACATATAACTAGGTTGAGTTAGCTGACAAACTCAGGTTCCTTATACCACTCACTATGAATGGATATCTTTTGTTTATCAAAACAATTGACTTACCTTATCTGTTCCTAACTAATAGGAGCACAGGGAGGGGATGAAGGCTGAAGGAAATAAATTCTTTTTTTAGAAAACAGAACTGAAGGAAGATATTGAAGAGTCCTTTTTTTAAAGATTTATTTATTTTATTTTATGTATATGAGTACACTTGTAGTTGTACAGACAGTTGTGAGCCTTCATGAGGCTGCTGGGAATTGAATTTAAGATCTCTGCTCGCTCTAGTCAACCCCACTTGCTCCAGTTGCCCCTGATTGCTCTGGTTAACCTAGTTGGCTTAGTCCTTGCTTGAGCTGGCCCAAAGATTTTATTTATTATTATAAATAAGTACACTCCAACTGTCTTCAGACACACCAGAAGAGAGCATCTGATCTCATTATGGATGGTTGTAAACCACCATGTGGTTGCTGGGGATTTGAACGCAGGACCTTTGGAAGAGCAATCAGTGCTCTTAACCACTGCCATCGTACCAACCCAGAAATAAATTCTCTCTCTCTCTCTCTCTCTCTCTCTCTCTCTCTCTCTCTCTCTCTCTCTCTCTCTCTCTCTCTCTTTTTCTTTTTTGAGACAGGGTTTCTCTGCATAGCCCTGGCTGTCCTCGAACTCACTCTGTAGACCAGGCTGGCCTCAAACTCAGAAATCCACCTGCCTCTGCCTCCCAAGTGCTGGGATTAAAGACATGCACTACCACTGCCCAGATGGAAATAAACTCTTAGTGATTTTGAGAAAAGCTTTGATTGAAATGTAGTGAATGGAAGGCAAACATTGAGATGACCAGGAATATCCTTGTGTTGATATCAACTGAGTCTTGAAGTCTACTTCATCCTTAAGGACTTTAAGAGGAAAAAAATAGAAATATATCTCCCAATACATGGGTTAAATATACTAGCATATTCATTTTTAAGAGCATGCTGTGGTGGTTTGAATAAGAAATGTCCCCATAGTCTCATGTATCTAAACAATGGCCCTTGGTTTATAGCACTTCTTGGGGAACTTCAGGTGGTAGATCTTGTTGAAAGTCCTGTGTCACTGGAGGCAGATTTCATGGGTTTCTCACCTCGCCTCACTTCCAGTTTCTTCTCTGTCTGTTCTGTGTTTGTGGTTGAGGATGTGATCACTCAGGTTCCTGCTCCTGCCTCCATCCCTACCACTTGCTGCCGTGCTTCCTATCCGTATTGGACTCTATATCCCCGGAACCACAAGCCAAAGTAAAGCAATTCTTCCATGAGTCAAAATAAAGTACTTCTTCTGTAAGTCACCTTGGGTCATGGGGTTATAGCAACGTAAAAGCTGTCAATACAAATACCATAGGGCAGGTACATTTCAGCTCTTGAAAAAAAATACATAAGCAGGTCCCCAATGGAGGAGCTAGGGGAAGAACTGAGGAGCTTAAGGGGTTTGCAAACTCATAGGAAGAACAACAATATCAACCAACCAGACCCCCCCAGAGCTCCCAGGGACTAAACCACCAACCACAGTAGAGACATGGAGGGACCCATGGCTCCAGCTGCATATGTAGCAGAGGATGGTCTTGTCGGACATCAATGGGAAGGGAGTTCCTTGGTCCTTTGGAGGCTTGATTACCTAGGGTATGGGAATGTTAGGGGGTTGAGGCAGGAGTGGGTGGGCAGGGGAGGGGGAACACCCTCATAGAAGCAGGGGTAGGCAATGTGGGTGTGCGGAGGGGAAACTGGGAAGGGGGATAATATTTGAAATGTAAATATTAAAATAACCAATATTTTTAAAAAGAAGAAAAAAATGTAGTAAAAGAAAAAGGAAAAATACATGATGTTGTTTGAGATAAGATTCCTGTTTATAGCTCAATCTGGTCTAAAATTCACAATTTTCCTACCTCAAGCTTTCATGGACTACCATGACTGAAAAATTTTAAGGGTATGTGTGTGTGGGTGTGTTGTTGTTGTTGTTGCTGTTGTTGTTGTGGATCAAACTCTCAGACCTTGCATGCCAAGCAATCATCCTGTCACTGAGGTTTACACACAGACCATAGTTTTTTTGTTTTGTTTTGTTTTGTTTTTTCAGTTTTTTTATTTTTTTTATTTTCTATATTTTTTATTTACATTCCAAATGATTTCCCCTTTCCTGTTTCCTCCCTCCCCGAAAGTCCCATAAGCCCCCTTCCCTCCCTCTGTTCCCTATTCAACCCCCTCTTGCTTCTCTGTCCTGTTTTTTAAGATTGGTTTCTCACCGCAAAGTTCAGGCTGACCTTGAACCTATTACATAGCCCTGGTCATGATCCTCCTCTGGGCTTTCCCAGTGTGCTGCACCACAGACCCAAAAATAGGTTTCTAAGAATTTCAACAACATATTTTTTAAACAAAGCCTTCATCAAGATGAGATAAGAAAGAGAGAGGAAGGCAAAAGATAAACAAAAGACAAAAATGTATAATTTATAGGAACAGTACATGCAGATTTGATTCCTAGTCTTCTTCCCAAAATGACACAGGAAATAGTTAAAAATCTTTTTTGACTTAATTTTCTAAAAGAATTTGTATGTTATCATAGTCCTTTGATCATCAAGAAATAATACATAAAATAATGTATGTGTATACACTGAAGGGAAGAGTCTGGAAAGAACTGGTTTGAGAAAAGTACAGTGAAGCAGGTGAAATATAAACTAAGCAAGACTCTTTGCTGGGTGGCAAGACAAGCCCCCCCCAGGGGAAGCCTCCACTGCTGGTGGGATTGCAAGCTGGTACAACCACTCTAGAAATCAGTTTGGCATTTCCTCAGAAAACTGGGCATAATACTACCAGAGGACCCTGCTATACCACTCCTGGGCATATACCCAGAGGATTCTCCAGCATGTAATAAGGACATTTGCTCCACTATGTTCATAGCAGCCCTATTTATAATAGTCAGAAGCTGGAAAGAACCCAGATGTCCCTCAACAGAGGAATGGATGCAGAAAACGTGGTATATATACACAATGTAGTACTATTCAGCCATTAAAAACAATGAATTCATGAAATTCTTAGCCAAATTGACGAAACTGGAAAATATCATCCTGAGTGAGGTAACCCAATCACAAAAGAACACATATGGTATGTACTCACTGATAAGTGGATATTAGCCCAGAAGGTTGGAATACCCAAGACGCATTTCACATATCAAATGATGCCCAAGAAGGAGGAAGAACAAAGTATGCATACTCTGGTCCTTCTTAGAAGGGGAATCAAAATACCCACAGAAGGAGATACAGAGACAAAGGGTGGAGCAGAGTCTGAGGGAAAGACCATCCAGAGACTACTCCACCCGGGGACCCCATCCCATATACAGTTACAAAACCCAGACACTATTATCGATGCCCACAAGTGCTTGCTGACTGGAGCTGGATATAGCTGTCACCTGGGAGGCTCTGCTAGTGCATAAGAAATACAGAGGGGAACACTCTCAGCCAGCCATTGAATTGAGCACAGGGTCCCTAATGGAGGAGCTAGAGAAAGGACCCAAGGAGCTGAAGGGGTTTGCAGTGCTACAGGAGGAACAATGATATGAGCCACCCAGAGCTCCCAGAGCTTCCAGGGACAAAACCATCAACCAAAGAATACACATGGAGTTACCCATGGCTCCAGACACATAGCCAGCAGAGGATGGTCTTGGTAGACACCAAAGGGAAGAGAGGCCCTTGGTCCTGGAAAGACTTGATGCCATAGTGTAGAGGAATACCAGGACAGGGAAGCAGGGAGGGTTGATTGGGGAAGGGGAGATGGCTTATGTGATTTTCAGGGGAGGGGGGAACCAGGAAAGGGGACAACATTTGAAACATAAATAAAGAATATATCTAATAAAAAAAGGAAAAAAACAAAAAACAACAAAAAAAATAGTTATAATATGAAAAAAGAAAAAGAAAAAAAAAAGTGCAAGGGCAGAAGCAGCAAGTTTTCCTGCTGACTCTTTACCTATCAGGCAGAACTCACTGCTGGGAGGTCAGACTTGACAAGAGTGGGGGGAGGTCGTCAAAGACTAGGGATACCTAGTGAATAAGAAAATATGCAATTGAAATACAATACTGACAGGCTGATGTTTTGGCACGCAAGCCCTTGAACTTAGGGTGATCACCTAGACTTGACTCAGCCCCAGTCTTTTGTGGAAATCATACAAGGAAATTGGGTTACAAAATTCATAGTGGGGGGGTGGATAAACGCTTCTCTATTTTCCTGTGCCAATATTTTCTTGAGACACAGAGTAATACAGATTTAGAACAGAAAAAAAAAGGGAACTATATAATCTCAGGCATAAAACTTTTACAGAAAGCATAATTTTTTTTTATATCTCCTTACCACCAGTCTCTGATAAGGTTGGGGGCAGCAGTATCAAGGTTACAAAATCAGTATCTTTCAGACATATGTGAGACAATATGGTTTCAAAAAAAGGCAAACAAGAGGTCATACTGCTGATCCTGTAGTCTTTATAATTTTTGACCCCATCTGTCTGTTTAGAAAAACATCCTCACCCAATCTGTACAGAGAATTCCTAGGGGGGCTGCCATCATCACCCCTAAACCCAAGGAACCCAATGCCAACTTTCTGGGAAATATCTGTATATTACTCCATCCTCAATTTTATGATAACTAAGACTGGGGGAACAGCTGCAGAATTACTCATCTCTGCCTGTGGCTCTAGGTTACTTTCATTTCTACCTAGAGCGAGTGATTGTAACGTACATTTCTCCTGAATTCATGAACAGCCTTCACTTTAATATTATCAGTAACATTTAATTTCTGGATATCAAGTAGGTCCTACTACATCTTGCCAGGTCACTAAATACTAGTTTAATGAAAGAAAGAAAGAAAGAAAGAAAGAAAGAAAGAAAGAAAGAAAGAAAGAAAGAAAGAAAGAAAGGAAGGAAGGAAGGAAGGAAGGAAGGAAGGAAGGAAGGAAGGAAGGAAGGAAAGAAAGAAAGAAAGAATTTTCCTACTAAACTTATTCAGCATGGTGTGGAGGCTGCTGTACATTAAGTTAAACTTAGAATAATTCCCCACCTCCAGCACAAGATAACAATTTCTTCCCCATTTTTCTGTTAGAACTTCAACGGGTTTATTCCACATAGAGATTATGAATTTGTTTTCAGCTTATTCTGATGTCAGTGGATATAAAAACCCAAATAAGTTTTTGTTCAAATGACTGTTCAATTGTTCCAACAGCTGTTGCCCAGGAAGCTCAAGCTGGGCTCCAACGGGCTGAACAGGTCCACGGCCCCCATATCCTAATATTTTTTCTCTTCTACTACCTCTGCTGGATGGTGGGCTAGAGGAGAGGTGGAACCTTTATTAAAAGTAGGTTGCAAAAAAATGTATGCCTACAAACAGCCATCACTGAAAGTCTGTCTTTGCCTTTCTGATGACTTGAGAGAAACCTTACACTATATTCCTATAAATTTTCAGGCCTCATCTAGATTTCTTCACATATATAATTAGTTAAGGACTGCTTTCTTTTTGAGCTCAAAGTTTTACAGAAGCAAAGATTTTTTTTTTGCCTGTTTTGCCTCTGTTCTCTTGTTTAGAACAGCACCAAACACATCATAGAACTTCAACATGCATTTATTTTATTTGTTGTTTATAAAATAGCAAAAGAATATTTCTCTCCTCCACACTAGTGGGTTTAAAGATCAGTTAATATTTAATAATAGGTATTTCATAGAGAGTAGAATTTAAAGGAAAGTGATAGAGAACATATATTACAAATTTCTGATTGCGACACATGACATATTTAGGTAAATGTTATGCATTTAGACAAAAATGTTTAACTCAGTCTATATGCTAATAATCACAGATACAAAATGTTTATATCTAAAGAAAATACTGATATTAAAATAAACAGTGTAAATCATTTTCATGTACAGTAGACATTGGGACATTCCAGGTAATACTTTTAGACATTCTCAAGCAACCCTGGAGATCCAAACACTTCATAACTACAGTCTTTCTTAGAAGCATGATTTTTAAATGGAAACATTAATGTTTGAAAACAAGTCACTTAGCTCAAGCTGGTGCTAGCCTATTAAACTCCAAGCATTGGCTTTTCAATGAAACTTTAATGTCCTTTTATTGACAATGGCCTTCATTGGTATTCACAATCTCACTAAGGCAGTCTCTTTTTACTACTGAAGAAACTCAAACAATTATATACTCCCTGGTAGAAAGAATTTGGAAATTTGCAAAGATCTCAGAGCAAATTATTTGCAAATGTCAATGATTTGCTGTAGTTTCAAAGAGCAGCATTCCATTCTAACATCATGAATACGTTCAGATACTTGTATATCCCTTCACTGACAAAGCAGCAGTTTTAATTGCAAAATAGCCCTCAGGTTTCGTAGTGTACTGATATATTTAGAAACACTCCCCAGTGATAAATGTTAACTAAACTAAATGTTAAATAAAAACAATATAATTAATAATTTTAATGGTATAAAAATATAGCTCCAGGTCTTCCTCTATATAATGAATGACACTATGTTTTTCTTTTCCTTACAATTTGAAATAACTATTATTGTACGTATAGGCATTCTAAAGGGATATTGGTCTTAAAACCTTTTTAATCCTATCCAGTACTCTTTAGTAATGGAAGATTCGGTGACTTTTTAAAAAAATCATCATGCTATATCATTTACAATAAAGGATCATGAAATCAGAACCCAAAATACCTAGAAAGGTGTCTTAGTCCTTAACATAGACTGGCCACATTGTTGCTACATTGTTGTAGAAGCCCCAGAAATGTTATGATACTGTCAAATGTAAAAATAAAATGAGAGGAATTTGCAGTAGCATCCCTAATATTTGTTGAGGTGTTACCTAATTCAACATCCTACGATTCTATGTTCTGTTTCTACGAAACTCACTATGATTAACTATCAACCAATTACAACTAATCACATTGATAAGACTAGGAAAGAAACTAAAGTCTACCTCAGTTTGGACAACACTGGGAGACTTTGCAAATCAAAACAAACAAAACAAAACCAAAACAAGAGAACAAGGGACTGAAATGGAAAGCCCCCTGCAGCACAATCTCCTACCTTACACTAAGACGTAAATGTGTCCTACCCTACAATTTTAAATGTGACAGCATTTCAGCTAAACAACCTGGAATAATTTAATTCACTAAAATAAAACAAATCTATTTTTTTCCATTAAAACTGTACACATTTTGAACCCACTGTTAGGTTTTCAAATCCCAACAGTGGTAAAAACACATCATAGGGTATAAGTCTGCTATGTGCCTAAATAATAGTGATGAAAGATGATGCTGTCTGACATGATGCTGTTGTATAGCATTCTTCAAATGCAAGCATTCAATTCCATTGGCATGTGCAGTCAATAGGCTCCTGGAGTGTGTACATTACTTCAGTGCCATTTCCTGCGCAATACAGAGGCACCGTCACATTCCGCACTCCATTTTCACGACAGCATTTGCAGAACCTCAGGTGACTTTCGATGTTGATGTTATATATGGTAGCTGACGGGCATTTCCCATCACAAGATGCCACACTAATCTGCAAGGATAGATAATGAGAAGAGAGATCTGCACATTCATCCAATACTGGTGATTACTTGATTCCTTCAGGGAATCAGTGAGAGCTTTTTTTTAAAAAAAGCATTTCATTCCCCAAACGTCTACATATATAAACAATTATAGCAATATTACATTAGAACATGATTCATATATATGCCAAAGGGTTGTTACACAGTTGTACTGAATAAAGCAATGCTTACATAATTCAAAGAACGGCTTGCACATGCATAACTGAATAGGTATATGGAATAACTTAATCCTAGCCCAATAATTCTATTGTCACTGTATCATGCTGTGGTGCATGTACAAACTAAGTGTGTCATTCTAAAGGGAGTAAATTAATAAACCAGAATACATTCCTTGAGCAAAATCACAATGCTAAAGACAAAATACAGTCAAAGACATGTAGATTGCATACCTATCTCTCTGGATTGCAATTATCATTGAGAACTGTCTATGCTAAGAATAATGTATAATTCAGAAATAGAATGTTTTAATGTTAGAGTGCAGGAGCACTCTCAAAGTTAAATATCGTATGCTGTCATTTTCTTGGCTCGTTTGCCAGTACCACACGTCAGTGACCCATATAGCTCCAGAAACACACATGTCCTTTACGGGACCACTGTGACTTTTCTACTTACAGAGCTTTGGCTTACACAGTCCTGTTTCTTTATGATCGATTTAATGATCACTTTCTGGCATATTCTTTCTTCTCGTTTGCCTGGAAAAGAAAATGTGTTTCTTCAACAAAAAGCCCATGTAAGGGGTGGAGAGATGGTTAAGTGGTTAAGAGCCCTTGCTGCTATTCCAGATAAATGGAGTTCCCAGCATCCATAGCACATGGCTCACAACCCTCTAACTCCAGTTCCAGGGAGCCCAACACTCTGGCCCCTCTCCAAGGACTACACTCATATGAACATGCTCACACACGTACACATATAGCTACACATGATTTAAAATAATAATAAATAAATATTGAAATTCCATGCAAAAATGCTTCCCTAACTTAAGTATAAATAGAATTTGATTGGAAAATAGTGTATTTATTCAAAACATATAGTCAGCATAAAATTATTTTTCAAACTCTACTCTTAGATATTGTATATGCAATATCTATTTTCTCCTTCCATATAGCTTATACCTTCTAGATACATAATTATTTTCACTTTTTGCCTCATTATCTTAAAATAACCATTATTATCATTAGTCAAAAGTGTTACAAATGTGGAACAATGAATTTTTAGATGTAAATACACATAAACATGCAAGATATAAAAGTAATTGATTAACACAATTTTTAAACAAAACTGAAATACATTTTATAAGTATTCATTAAAATGCTAAGAGTAAAAATTTAATTACTTGTCAGCATTATTGTAATGCATGAATGATTCATTCTTTGTTCTATGGTCCTGAAATGTCCTCTTTAATTTTAAATTTAAAAAACACGATATAATCACTCATGACACAGTTGTATGCACCAATGTGCACCGGAGTATTACATTGTAATATACCCAGGGATGTATATTTAACCAGCTTTTGCTAGTACAGTTAAGCATGAATCAGGACACCAAAGGCCAGGACTCTTACCTTGATCTGCCACTGATTTGCTTTGTCACTTTAGGGAAATCATTGACTCTTTCTGTTCCATATACTTATTTATTGAATGGCAGAATTACATTATCAATTTTCATATGACTTTATCCGTAATAGTCTTAGTTAAAATACATGCTGGCATGAAATGCCAACGTGTAAAATTAAGCTACTCTGATTCAAGGAGAGATGGGTAGCTAGGACTGACTGAAATTAAACTGCCCTTGTCAAGGAAAAAAAATAATTCAATAAATACCTGGGACAATATTATTCATTGCTGGTTAGGTAAATATTTTGTTCCTAGAAATATGCCCTATGTTTTCCTCACAGATTTCTTTGTAGTATATTTTCTTTATCACAGTACTTGTGGTATTATCCAAACTCCACAATCTCCACAACATAACCTAGTCATTCAGAATCTCAACCTGTGACAGATTCCCTAACACAGCAGAAATGAGATACCAAAACAGTTTGCCTTTATTCTGCATTGCAAAGAGCTCAACAGAGATAAGCTATGGTGTAGCTATATTCATTATGGTCTAATAGGACCTCTTGCTCTGAAGCTTCCTCCAAGAACTGGATGTGATGATGTCTAAACAGGCAGAGGAGTACTAGTGTATCCTACATCAATTTAGGCATCCAGTTCTTCCCCTGTCTGCCCTCAGAAAGTAAACATACCAACTTTTCTATTAATTATCATGGACTGGTATTATGGGAATGATCACAATGACCTTGGCTTTGAATATGACTGTTCCTTTCTCTTGTATCTAAAAGAGAGTTTAGACTCCTAAGCTGTCAAAGGAATAAGTAAGAATATATAAATACAAGCCTTTTAGATTCTACAGCTAAATTTAATTCCTGTTTTCCTGATACAATAGATAATCAAAAAAACATCAGCTCTCCTAGCATTCAGAGAAGACTGAATAAAAATTAGGTTTTTTTCTATGAAGAGAAAAAATATCATTAGATGTTTTAGCAGATTCTAAGAACTAAAATGTATGTTACTGTATTACCAAGGCTCAGTCAGTATCATTCTTGTCAACTGAATTGTGTCCCTCAAATCTTTCTGTGTTCAGTAGAGCTGTAGAATGTGATTTTTGTTTGATCACAAGGCCTTTACCAAGGCAATAAGATGAAAATGAGATCAATATGTAGGTTATAATGCAACATGACTGGCCCTAATAAAAAAGGGAAATTTGGAGAAACACACACATATACACAAAACACAAATGGAAACATGATACAAATATGAAGACAGTATCTATAAGTCAAGGACAGAGATTATTCCCTCACTGGACTCATTAGAGAGCAGCTCATTAACATCTCCGTTTGGGAACTCCTTATCTGTGAAACAATACATTCCTGGTGTTTACTAGTTAAGCCACCTGATTTATGAGATAATGAGTTACAGTAGACCTATAAAGTCACACAGTAAAATGGATATCAAGTTGTAATTGATAAACTTTTCTTTTTTTTTTTCTTTTGGAAGGGGAAAATCTTATATATGACTTAATGTTGGGCTCATACACAATGGAACTAAGAGGTTGCTTAATTTCTTTGAGCTGAAAATTAGAAATATATATATATATATATATATAAAAAACAATCCATCTATCATGACTTCATTAACCCAAATTATAATTTGCCTCCAAAGCACCTCTAGATAAATTCTAAATTTCTGTATTTGTAATTTTTAAAAACTTTTACCTTTTTATTCATATTAATTCATATTTTTAAAAATAGAAATCATTTGTTGCATAAATAGCTCTCTATTCTAGTTCAATATTTAAATTGCATCACAAAATAAACATAATTAAAACAAATATAAAATATATTATAGGTATTTAACTAATTACTCTGAACATTTCTAAATATATGATTTAAATATAATTCACTCTTGGCATTTCCCAGAAATACAGACTTATAAGTTTGTTCAAAAGGTCTGAAAATCCTATAGCTCTCCTAAATTGGTGTCTCAATGCCATTTTATCATAATCTACTTAAGTTTCTGTAGTTGAACATATTCGAAGCAATGTAGATCATAGTGAACTTGAAATTCACACCTATTAAAATCCTAGTCTAGAAGCTGGAGATGTGGCTCAGTGGCTAAGATGACTGGCTGCTCTTACAGAGGACTTGGGGTTTGATTCCCAGCATCCACACGACAGCTCACAACCTTCTGTAACTCTAGTTCCAGAAAATCTGATGCCCTCCCCTCTTCTTGCCTCTATAAGAAGGTACCACATGTAACTGGTGCTCAGACACACATGCAGGTAAAATACCCATACACATAATATTATTTTAATTTCAAGAAAAAAATTAGTCTATGAATTTTAGAAAATCCCACGCTAGCAAAATGTCCACAAAAAAAAAGAAATGAAAATGTATCTAAATAAAAGTGTTTATGTATGACACACAATATGAAGTCCAGGCTACAGGAATATCAATCACACATCACAAAAGCATTTAAATGGCAGACTTCATGAAGCACATCTTAGTAGCAGACAGTTAGAAGAACACAACAACTGTACAAGCCACGAGAGGTAATCTATCATTGCATGGACTTACAGATCTTGCAACAGCCTTCATTATAAAGCTTTACAATCCCTTCATTCTAGGAAGAGAAAACAGGCAAAAGGTCAAAGATACAGTGTTTATCCATTTCCTCTTAACTTGAAATTGAAAGCCAACTCTCACAATATTTTATCAGCTACCACAAAGCCTTTATAGAAAAATAATTAAATATTAGCAATCCCAAATAAGAATTTCTTAGAAAGAAGATATCCTGTTAAAAGCTGAATTTGTCTCTTCCTTAATACAAAAAGTAGAAAAAATATGCTACTTAAGGAATACTTTTACAATGCTCCACATATTTTCAAGATAATAAAACAATGAAAAGTATTCTAACTAGATGCCATGGATTTTCAACTCCAAAAATAATTTAAACTAAATTAATTAGATAAATTAAATTTCTAAATATTATAAATGTTAAGATCACTTTTTTTCTTTGAGTTTTTTTATTTTTCAAACAAACCCCATCTTCCAGAACTTAAATATAACTTTAGGGCACATGATAGCTTGCTAGACACCGCTATTAAAGGCTATAAGTACAGAGGGAAAAATCATGGAGCTGATGCTATTTTTCTACACAGCAGAGTAAACCCCATTATTCAATAAATCTCATAAATTCATTATTTATTACTTTTTGTCTAAGTAACTAACACTGGGAAGAGATTCTTTTAAAATAAAAATCATAACGCTTTAAAAAATTTCATTTGATAGATTTTTCTCTGAGAAAATAGAGGATAAAATGGAGCAAAACTATAGAATCTGGGAAAAACACTTAAGTTCTCCAGTGGCCTGTATCAGAGATACAAGGTAAATGTCACCAGATGTGGAAGCATTAATGACATGCTAAATCGATGTGTTTGTCTAAGAGAAAAAGGCAAAACTCAATTAAGTACCATTTTATCTATATTAAAAGGGAGCCTGGATTTGCTGACCAAAGGCTTTTTCAATTATTCTTGAATACACATATAAAAACCGAGAGACAGTAAATTATCCATTCTGAGGGAGTCAAAGTTGAACTCAAAATAGCAAACTAAAGAATTATAACCGAGATAAGCCACAGTGTCTGTAGGACCTTAGAAAACATATTAATGTGTACTTCCTAAATTACAGTTAATGCAGAATTTCCAAACATAACAAAGTACAAACCAGTTTGCATTCAGTCTCATTGAAAGGAGGGCAAACCATGCTGTAGTTTAGAATTGTTGATCCCTCCTCAGTATTCACACATTCGTAGGTACTGCAGTTAAAGTGCCAAGTGCTCCCCTCCTA
Source organism: Tokudaia tokunoshimensis (assembly GCA_036184795.1). Taxonomy (NCBI): domain Eukaryota; kingdom Metazoa; phylum Chordata; class Mammalia; order Rodentia; family Muridae; genus Tokudaia; species Tokudaia tokunoshimensis. The sequence goes on from BTHU01000007.1 coordinate 30,329,816, forward strand.
AGAATAAAAGAGAAAGTTACTGCTATGCTTGCTAAGATCTGCTACATTACTTAAAACCTTGAGTTAATTAATTAAATCTTGATTTAATCAAATCCAATACAAGATAGCTAGCTTCTTGGAACATTAGCAGAGCATCTGAAAAATGCCCCCAATTGTATTTATAAGTTACAGCAAATAAACACACACATGCTTGCATGCACACACACATGCACATGCATGCACACAAGCATGTATACAAAAATAAGCATTCACACTTGTGTGCTCACAAACATACACACACCCAAACACACATGCATGCATGCACACACATGCACATGCATACATGCAAGCATGTATACACACAAGATAAGTATTCATGCATGTGTGTTCCTGATCACATACACTCACACACACACACAAACACACACACATTCAGAGTACATGTTTGTATGTGTTTGGTTTCATAATGGAAATGAGATATTAATATGAAATAAAGCACCCAGAAGGAAAGTAGTACATAGGTAATTTATTTCTACTAGGTAATCATCGAAAACTAAAATGTTAAATGTCTCACTCTGATATCTACCACCAATAACAAAACAACAAACCACCCATTCACAACACTCCTTTCTTTATATTTATTACCTCTTGCTCCCTTATCACCAGGTTTAAAAGGAACCATTTGCATAATAATGTTTGTTGGGTTATAGCTATAATTTAAAAGTACAAACTTTTTCTTGAATATTTCTTTTAGAAGGGTAAAAAGTAAGATGAACCAAATCACATTCTTTGCTCTAGGTCAGTGGTTCTCAACCTGTGGGTTGTTATGATTCATAATAGTGGCAAAATTATAGTTATGAAGTAGCAGCAAACTAGTTTTATGGTTGGGGTTGGCACCACAACTCGAGAATCTGTATTAAAGGGTTACAGCATTAGGAAGGTTGAGAAGCACTGTTCTAGGTCCTATCTCAATTTATGATTAGCTGGATATCTTCCAAGAACCCCAATCAATAATCTAAGTTCAGCCAGACGTGGTGGTCACAGCTTTAGTCCAAGCACTTGGGAGACAAGCAGACGTATCTCTGTGAGTTCGAGGACAGCCTGGTCTACAAAGCAAAATCCAGGATATCCAGAGCTGTTATACAGAGAGACTCTGTCTCAAAAACACCAAAAAAAATAATAATAATAAATTTATAAAACAATAATATCCAATAAATCAAAAACAAAATTTAACAGCTTCATGAGAATACTAATTTTTACTTCCTCATAAATTATGAAACATCAGCTTTTCCTGGAACTCATTTCTTATATCCAGAAAAATGTGAAAGTCCATGTAAAAATTACCTTAGGAAGCAATTAAAAGAGCGTTTACAAAATTATCAAGAAGTGTCAAAAATTTTAAAATATAACAAAATACATTAATGTGTGGAGAGGTATACACTATGATTACGTATGCAATGTATGCAGGTGTGTAGCATAGGAATATTTTTATGCCTATCATTTTATCTGTAAAATTTTTCCATGAAATAGTCAATCTTAACGTGTTTTTCTATATATTTCTTCAATCTTATCAGAGATATTTTCCATATATGTTTACACAATGGAATACTGCTCAGCAATTAAAAATAATGAATTCATGAAATTCTTAGGCAAATGGGAAACAGGGGGAGGGAAGAGGGCTTATGGGACTTTCGGGGATGGGGGAACCAAGAAAGGGGAAATCATTTGGAATATAAATAAAGAATATAGAAAATAAAAAAAAATAAAAAAATAAAAAAATGTTTCTCAGAAAACTGGGCATGACACTCCCAGAGGATCCGGTTATACCAGTCCTGGGCATATACCCAGAGGCTTTACCTGCATGCAATAAGGACACATGCTCCACTATGTTCATAGCAGCCTTATTTATAATAGCCAGAAGCTGGAAAGAACCCAGGTGTCCCTCAAAGGAGGAATGGATTCAGAAGATGTGGTATATTTACACAATGGAATACTACTCTGCAATTAAAAACAATGAACTCACAAAATTCCTAGGCAAATGGTCAGAACTTGAAAATATCATCCTTAGTGAGGTAACCCAATCACAAAAGAACACACATGGTATGCAGTCACTGATAAGGGGATATTAACCCAGAATCTTGGAATACCCTAGACACAATTCGCATATCAATAGATTTCCAAGAAGATGGAAGTAGAGACCCCTGGTCCTGGAAAGACTGGATGTAGGGGAATGCCAAGACAGAGAAGCAAGAGGGGGTTGAATGGGGAAAAGAGGGAGGGAAGGGGGCTTATGGGACTTTCAGGGAGGGAGGAAACGGGAAAGGGGAAATGATTTGGAATGTAAATAAAAAAACTTAGAAAATAAAAAATAAATAGAAAGAAAGAAAGGAAGGAAGGAAGAAAGAAAGAAAGAAAGAAAGAAAGAAAGAAAGAAAGAAAGAAAGAAAGAAAGAAAGAAAGAAAGAAAGAAAGAGAGAAAATCACCTTAAGAAAGTGCCAGTGTGTTACTGTCCACAGGACACAGTTTAGGAAATAAAAATCCGTACCTCATATATAACTGATGTTCCATTTTCCATATGAAATTTGCAGGATATATTTTTACATGTCCCACAGCAATCATAATCACTGGAGGATGGAATGTATATCTGGTGCTGAATATAATAAACAGATGTAGTATTAGCCATACAGCAACATAAGCATTTTAGTGCATTAGTCCTGAAGGTGTTTTCCAACTCTAACATGCTCTCTCTGCACATCTGTAAGCATTCCTGAAGTTCAAACGGAAGAACCTCAAACAATAATTTACTTTAAATAGCCAACTTAGAAATGAAGGGCAGCTTGACCTCCACTGGTCGACATTCACCAAGCAGGTACAACAATCTTAGGTCAACCAAACAAGAAAACTGTACATGACAACTCAGGAGACTCAAAGTCATTCATAGTAAAGTGACTGTCTGCCTTAAATACACAGCTCATAAAATAATTGAGTGTTAAGGAAATAGTCAAGTGTTGAAGTCATAAGGTATTTACAAGGTTCAAATTCTCTAGCTGAAAAATTTCAACTCCCTGTGCCTCCAGAGCAACTAATAACAATACTTACAACATCACAGTCTTTTGAACAGTTCACCATTGTAACATTCAAAGTATGAAAGTCTGTATAGTTATCTTTTTCATCCAGACATTCGATTGTATGACAAAAGTCCTCTTCCAAATACTTTATTAGAGATTGGCCAGGATTCAGTACTGATACTTCTTGAAACACACACACATCATCCTTTTCTAGAATAAACAAACAAACAAATAAATAATAAATATTTTAAACCCCACAATGTTGTCTATTGTACTTACCAATCAATAGATAGAACTTATATTAATAACTATACTTTCATTGTGATGAACCAAATTTTCAAGATCAAGTAAGATATTACATAGTTCTAGCAACACAAGAATTTATTTAACAACATCAATAGCACAGATAGCCCTTTGTGTATAATATATACTATATAGATAGCCCTGTAAAATAACTTGTATTAATATGTTTCAAGAGATATACCTTATAGAAACTTCTAAAAGTCTGAGGTCCCAAAGATGAACAAGGTATTGCTGCCCCTTCTCCAGACATAGATAGTACTACCTTTCATGGTGAGGTTCTGTCACATTTTCTCACTTCAGTGATTATTATGTTAATAGAAATAAACTGTGGCATATTAGAGCAGACTGGGAGAGCCCTGGATCTAGTCCAGAAGCTCTCTTTGCCTCTAAGTCTGAGGTTCTCCTGTAGTTTACACATAAAAAAAGTTGAAGTATTTTAACCAGTTGAAGAAATACTCCAAATTCTATGAACCACTAATGCATACTATGAAAATCTAATATTTCATGCATTTAAATGCTAATATTGATCATAACATAATGAACAAAAAATATGCTCACAATTTTAGATAACATGTTTTAAAGTAATATAGAAAAAATATTCTAGTGTCCTCTTAAAAGTGCTATCGTGAAAATAATACCTTTTCCATATTATTATCAAATTTCTCAGATCAGTTTGAGATATTATGAGCAAAAAAATAATAGTTGTTTAAAAATACTCAAATATGTTATATTTTTCAAAGAAAATATGTTTAAATACACAAGTGCTAAACGACAGATATCAATAATAAGCATGTGTTATTTAAAAAGTATTTTTAAAAATATTTACCACAGAGATACTGTACACATCCACAGTCACTCTGAAAGTTTTGATCTATTGTGGCAAATTCTCCCTATTAGAAAGAAATTATCATGTGACTTATCATGATCATTTTGAAAACAAATATAATGCATAATGGTAACCAGGTAGACTTGTGGGAGATTCTTCAACAACCTGCCAGAGAGTAGAATTTAGTTTTCAGATCACTCAGGGAAAAAAAAATCAGAGGGAAGAGAACTTATGGGACTTTCAGGGAGGGGGGAACCAGGAAAGGAGAAATCATTTGGAATGTAAATAAAGAATATAGAAAAGAAAAAAAGAAAAATGTAATTGTGGATTATCCAATGCTTTTATGGGAGTAGGTGTATATACATGCTTATGTGTAGGAGTGTGTGTATGTTTTATGTGCATGAATGAGAATGTACATGCGTGTTGAAACCAGAGGGCAACAGGTATCTGCTTTGACACCTCTCCATCTTACATATGAGGCAAGGTATCTCACATCTCCTCAGAGCCCATCTGTCCAGCCAGTCTATGTAGCCAGCTTGCCCTAAAGATCTATCTTTCTCCTTATGTGCTGAGAATAAGGTGAGGTGCTTGGCTGGCATTTCCATAGGTGCTCTGTTTCTGAACTCTGGGCTTTACATTTGTGAGGTGAAGTTAACCACTGAACTATCTCCCCAGCAGAGACTATTCAATCTCTTTGTACTTTAATTTCCTTAGCTATCAAATTTGTTGATCCTGAAATTCTAAAGGGACAGTGTGTAATTGCCAACTGAGGAGCAAGACTACAACATGTAGAACTTAACTCACTCTTTATTAGTTATTCTTTATCAATCTGTGCCTGCTTTCCTCATCCACAAAACAGATACAATGTAACCACTGGCCACTTTATTTTGTAGAAAGAAATAAATGGGCCAGTGTATACAATGAGGTCAGGATTGAGGTGGCACATCCATCCACCCCCACCTTGAGTACTGTAAAACCTGGAGCTATTAGTAACATTTTGCTATGACTGAGGCTCAAACCTCACCCTGATTGGAAATGATTTAGGATCCTTTAAGCAATCACAGGACTAGGCTGATATATTCAAGTATTTGCTTGTAAGCATTTCCTTTTCCACTGTGCCTTTAATCTTCATAGCACATATTAATTAAAGGAATTTGATTCTTCACACGAAGAATTTATTCTACTAAATTTATGCTACTATCTTATATATATTTCTTCCTGAGAACTAATATGTTACATTTAATGGTGCTTTATAAATTGTATTTCATAAGTGTTAATTCATTTGCTGCTTTATGATTTTAATTTAAAGACAATGCCAACAAGACTGGTAATAAAAATCTTCTAATGGAATTTTAAAAAAACAATTAATCAAATCAGTATCCTTCCTCTACTCAAAGGATAAATGCACTGAGTAAGAAATGAGAGAAATGATACCCTTCACAATAGTCATAAATAATATAAAGTATCTTGGTGTGACTAACCAAGCAAGAGAATGATTTGTATGACAAAAACTTCAAGTCTCTGAAGAAAGAAATTGAAGAAGGTGTCAGAAGTTGGAAAGATCTCCCATGTTCATTGATTGGCAGGATTAACATAGTAAAAATGGCCATCTTACCAAAAGCAATCTATAGATTCAATGCAATACCCACCAAAATTCCAACTAAATTCTTTACAGAGATAGAGACAACAATTCTTAAATTCATCTGGAATAACAAAAAACCCAGGCAATCAAAAACTATTCTCAACAATAAGAGTATTTCTGGAGGAAATCACCATCCCTGAGATTTCACTTCATACCTGTCAGAATGGCTAAGATAAAAAACTCCTTTGACAGCATATGCTGTAGAGGAAGTGGAGAAAGAGAAACATTCCTCCACTGCTGGTGGGATTGCAAGCTGGTACAAATACTCTGAAAACTGGTCTAGTGATTCCTTAGAAAATTGTACATAGTACTTACTACCTGAGGACCCAGCTATACCATGACTGGGGGCATATATGCTCCAACATACAATAAGAACACGTGTTCCACTATTTTCATAGCAGCCTTATTTATAATAGCCAGAAGCTAGAAACAACCCAGATGTCCTTCAATAGAGGAATGGATACAGAAAATGTACTACTCAGCTATTACAAACAATGACTTCATAAAATTTGCAGGCAAATGGATGAATCTAAAAATTATCATCCTGAGTAAGGTAATCCAGTCACAAAAGAACACACATGGTATGTACTTATCACTGATAAGTTGATATTAGGCAAAAAGTTCAAAAGACCCACGATAAAACTCACAGACCATAAGAAGCTCAAGAAGAAGGAAGACCAAAAGTGTGAATGCTTCAGTGCTTCTTAGAAGGGGGACAAAGTAATCATGAGAGGGAGAGGGAGGAAGGAATCTTGGAGGGAAAAGAAGGGGAAGGGAAAAAGAGGGGTAGGAAGAGACAGGGAAGCAGTAGAGAGGGTCAGGAAATTCAATGGAGATGTGTAGCAGGGAATTGGAGTTAGCTACTAGAAAGTCTCAGATGCCAGGAAAGCAAGTGGCTCCTAGGACCCAATAGGGATGGTATTAGCCAAAATACCCAACAAAGAGGAGAGGGAACCTGTAGACTCTATCCAGAGGTTAGGCACAACCCCCCCCCCATTGAGGGAATGGGCCATCCACCCATATCAAAAGTATTAACACAAAATTGTTCCTGTCTAAAGGAAATATAGAGGTAAAGAGTGGAGCAGAGACTGAAGGAAAGGCCATCCAGAGACTGTACCACCTGGGGATTCATCCCATATGCAGCCACCAAACCCAGATACTATTGCTGATGCCAAGAAATATTTGCTGATTGGAGTCTGGTATAGCTTTCCCCTAAGAGGCTCTGCCAGAGCCTGCCCAATACAGATTGGATACTTGGAGCCAACCTTTGGGCTGAGCATGGGGACCCCAATGGAGGAGTTAGAGAAAGGACTGAAGAAGCTGAAGGGTGTTGAACCCCATAGAAAGAACAACAATATCAACCAAACAAACCCTTCAGAGCTCCCAGTGATTCAACCATCAACCAAAGAGTACACATGGAGGGACACATGACTCCAGCTGCTTATGTAGCAGAGGATTGCCTTATATGGTATCAATTGGAGGGGAGGCCCTTGGTCCTGTGGAGACTCGATGCCCCACTGTAGGGGAAATCTAGGGCAGTGAGGGTGGGTAAGTAGGTGAGCTCCCTTATAGAAGCAGGGGGGATGGAGGAGGGGATAATAGGTTTGTGGAGGGGAAGCCAGGAAGGGGGATAATATTTAAAATGTAAATAAATAAAATAATCAATAAAAAAGGAAAAAATAGAAAAGTAACTACTCTAAAAGTTATTCTAAATCTTCAGCATTCTCTGTAAACTATATATAACATAACCTGAGCAAGTATAAAATTAAATGGCATTGACAATAAAATAGTGATGTGCAAAGAGGAAATCCATTGTGTGATTCTATGCCTTATTTGTTTCCCAAAAGTGCTTGGGTCTTAGATGTCTGAATGGGATTTCTAGGAATATACATTAAATATTAATTAATTATTAATTAAATGTAAGAATGTCTTTTTGGAAGACATTATCTGTTCTAAGAAATGGGGACAGGGATATATCTTCTTTTCTAAGCCTAATTAATAGCATAAGATGAAGGTACATATTTGATGAACAGACTTATAAAGCACTATTAGTCACACTCCATTAACAGTTATCATCACTCACCCCTGTTGTTTTAGAATATTAAGTCCTTGAAATATTCCTCTTTACATAGTAATAGATAACTCAATAAAAAAAGAAAAGACAACAGTTATATGTTTATACCAATTTTTCCTCTGTAAAACACATATTGGAAGTACACTGTCTTGAAGAGTTATTTGAGATGCCTTTCAATATTAAAATGTTTTTAAACAGAATATTGATTCTGCTTCATTTTAGTACCTTCAGTAATGTATTAGTAGATTAAATTATCTATTAAATAATTATGTATTATTTATTGAATCCATTTTTTGGTAGATCTTGCTCTGTAACGCTAGTTGGCCTGGAATTCACCATGTAGACATCCTGGCTTCAAATTCATAGAGATCTACCTGCCTTTGCCTCACAAGTACTGGGATTAAAGATGTACAATACCATGAAAGGCCACTTTGTTAAATAAATTATAGAAGGTTAACTATCATGTAATATGTTAGTTTAGTCTATGTCAACATAACATAACAAGATAAATTCTATTAACTTTGTAAAATTCAGAAATGAGGCAGATAAAGGGAGAAGAAACTGATTTGAACAAAAGAGTAAGGCAATTAAAAATACACATTCTTACCACTTCACACGTTGGCATGACAAGATTTTCACAGTGGCATTCTAGAAGGGCAGAAAACTAACATGGTTACCTGACTCAAAGTACATCAACTGGTTATTAGAAAACTTTAAGATACAAGATAAGTTACCACAACGCCAGTTTGGGCAACATTGTCCAGATACATTTTCTTTCACCAGATTCATATCTTTCGCACATTCGAGTGATGGTGGAGGACAAAGATCTGGCTCACAAACTAGGAAGTAAAATCAAATGGGTAAAGATGAATCTCGTGAATGTGCATTTCCTCATTAGTTAGCTGTCATTTCCAAGGTGTGCAAGGTTTCTAGTTCCCAGCGGTTGCTCCTCCCACCTCCCACCTCCCACCTCCCACCTATCTCCCATCTTCCACAGGCCTTGTCCTCCTCAATGCCTGTTTAACAACTGTAACTGAGCTTTTTAACTTTGCTCATCCAAGGAAGAACCTGCATTAACAGTGACGCTAATATACACCAGACTTCTTAAATACCAAACTCTTTTTGGACCTTTCATAGACACATTTAAATGTTTTAAAATAGTGTAAATGTTTAAAAATGGGCTTACCGCAGTAGAACTGAGGACAACATAAATGTGTAGTATTGAGATTAACTGTGAGGAATTCCCCATCAGTACATTGTGGAGTCGGTTCAGTGCATGTCTTACAGACTAAAAGTGAAAACACAAACACCAAAGTCACACTATGCTAAAATCAAATTAAGGATTAGTTCAGATTATAATCCAAACCAAAGTAGAGTATAATATGCTTGTTGAGACTTGGGAAAATAACGCATAGCTCTTTATTGCCTAAATGTGAAACTTTATGTTTTCTAAGTACAATGCAAACAATGACATCAGAAATATAAGCATTTACCTGCAGAATAATTTGTTCTTATTGAAAGCAAAGTACCATTGATTAATTAACTGCCTTTAATAATTTGTCTTCTAGTCTCACTTACAGTTGAACAGTGTGCTAGGAACTGTCCAGTCATCCTTCCCAGATCTGAAAAAATCTGGGAACAGAGTTCTTTCAGGGGCTGTTAATAAAGGGGTCTCATCCTGAGCAGCTACCTTGTAGGAAAACCAATTTCTGTTTAATCAGAATCTCTTTCTATGGAATTTGAATGAGAAATGAAGGCACACTAGAAGAGGAAACTGATAGAGGTACCATCTCTTCTTCTTCTTCTTCTTCTTCTTCTTCTTCTTCTTCTTCTTCTTCTTCTTCTTCTTCTTCTTCTTCTTCTTCTTCTTCTTCTTCTTCTTCTTTTTCTCCTCCTCCTCCTCCTCCTCCTCCTCCTCCTCCTCCTCCTCCTCCTCCTCCTCCTCCTCCTCCTCCTCCTCCTTCTTCTTCTTCTTCTTCTTCTTCTTCTTCTTCTTCTTCTTCTTCTTCTTCTTCTTCTTCTGCGTCTGTACTTGTTCCTGTATCTTTGAACTTAATCTAGCCATTTACAGTCAAGGAAGCATAAAGGAATTCTAGGAGATATCTTCTGATGTTTGGCATGATAATTTACTTAAACTGGAGGTGGGGCTGGAGGAGGGGTGGAGTTCTTCAGATTATTCACTATCTAATACATCAAACAGAATGCCTTCTGCTGGCTACATCCTAGATGTTTTTTATACTCCTATTCTCTCTAGGGACCATCATAGCTCACAGGAGGTATGTAGAATTTAAACTTCTTATGGTATTGCATGTCTTAGTACAGTGCTTTATTCTAGTTGTGTCTTCTAGAAAAGTCCATGCTAAGGTCTCTTTGTAAAAGATAGATATTTGTCACATTAAAGGAAAGTCTTGGTTCTATTGTTTTAATTATGTTTGGACAGGTACTGAGAGTTTTGTTGGTGGAGTAAGTCCTGGCTGTAGTAATATTGAGAGTTATTTACAATGTACTCGGCTTTCTGTCTTTCTCATTCAGTTCTATTCCTACTATATGACATAATGCTGCTTGCCAAAAGTCTTATAAAATTCACAGCAAATAGATGCTCCCTGTATCCTTACTCTTCTTACTGCAACTTATCTTGAGAACACTCACCACAGGAAGGGTAGAAACAGCAAGGTTCTCCTTGTCGAACTTGAAGCACAAACTGGTCATCTCTGCAAACTGGTGTTGAAATATGGGGACATCTCAACGTATCACATTCTGCATATCACAAATATGTTTGAAAATTTGTAAGAGTGAGACAACAGAATGAATTAAAATAAGATAATATCATTTTTTTTCTATTTGAATTGAGTGACAATCTTAGCATAAAGGCGTTTTTAGGAATTAGCAACTTCACAATCTTTTATAAGTCCACCCTTAGATACCAACTGGAAGAGGGTCTAACCAGTGATTCAGCATGGACAGTTAGCTGTACTTTCCCTAATAGATTAACTTACCACATACATACTGGGGGCAACAAGAGAGAGCACTATAGCCAATGATCAATTTCTGGCTACTTGTGCAGATTGGGATGGTCCTGTCACACAAAGTCATGTCACAGCCTAGAGATAAAGAGCAGAGTGTTAGAGTTCTACTGAGTGTAACTGGGTCTTATGCTGCCAACTCAGAGAGGGCAACTGCCTCTGGTAAACATGTTTTCACTCTGCAGTGAAGCCCATCGAGTCCCAAACTGGGAGGTAGATAGAAAGTACCAGCTCCAAGAATTCTCTGGAATTTTCTTGCATCTCTTAATGTAGTGAGTCAGAGATTCAGAGTCCTGCCTTTTGTTCTACGTTGCTGTGTACTATTAATATTTACTGGCAGGTTGTCTTTATATATGTATTTACAAAACTTGCTTTGAAAAGAAGGTCATTCATGGAAGTACTTCACTGCTACCCTGATATGTTTTTCAGACTGAGTATCATGCCCGTCTGCCCGGCTCCAGTCGACATACTTACCACAGACTTTTTTAGGACAGCAGGTTATCTTATCAACAATGCCTATGACCACTTCAGCTTCTCGTTCACAAATGGGGAAAGGCTCTTCTTCACAGACAGGCTCGACGGGAATGATGCTTCCATCCTCCAGACATTTGTAGAGGGCGCACTCATCAATGCCACCATTCCAAATCTCCCCAGCACTGTGGGGATGGTCATCACTGTCAGTGCACACTTCAAAAGACCAGCAATATTATAATGTTAGTTCACTTACAACTGCACGCTAAAGCAAGCCAAGTCATGATGGTGGGGTTTGTTTGTTTGTTTGTTTTTTGGTTTTTTGGGGGGTTTTTTTGGTTTTTTTTTTTTTGGACAATAACTTGATCCACCAATATAGCAACAAGTCATGCCTCTAGAATTCTCCAGACTCCTATTTTTCTTTCTTTGGTTAATACACTGCATTTTTCTTTAACCAAAATGAATGTTTAAGCAAAGTCCACAGAAAATATTATTATTTTCTGCAACCTTCCACAGTCACTTTCCTCAACACAATTTTGTTTCTGAAAGTATCCTTATATTTCTAATCTACCTGCCCTTCCATTTAATTATTAACAAAATTACTTTTTTTCTTGCCATAATTAGGACCCAAGTGCTGGGTTGCATCTTCCAGAATTCTGTGCTTTTTAAACTTGCCACAACCATGAAGATAAAATGCTAAAATTAACTTGAACATGAACTTAAAGTACTTAAGTGTTTTTTCCCTAGATCATAATGCTACCATTTCCTGTTTACTCATTTTCTCAGGGCACTGAATGTACAAAATGTTTTTTTAATTACATTTTGTCTGTCTGTTCTAACCTTCAGATAGATACAATTAATTTCTTCATTGTACTGATACATAACTTCAGAGTCACAAAGACACAAGTGAATCTCTACACAAAATACTTAGAACTTAAATTGATCCCACAAAATACTTTAATTCTTAATTTACCTTGTTTTTCCTAGTTATTAATACACACACACACACACACACACACACACACACACACATAAAGATTGAAGTCCATCACCACAAAAGAGCCTAATTTTAACTCCAACTGAAGTGATATTAAAAGCAAACTATGATTTTATTTCCTCCCAATGCCTGGGTCATCTTGGGCTAATTTCCTTCAACATGCATTACTAATATCTAAAAGATAAATTGCATGATTGCTGCTTTGCTGAGCAATCATTTTATGCTCCAGGCCTTACCACATTCCTGCTCTGGGATGCACAGAGCTTTATCTGGCCGATGAAGAATGGTTCCATTCTTGCACACACAGTCTTCTCTCAAATTCAGACATGAGGAGTGTCCGTAGAACCATTTGTTGAGACATGTTCTTGCTTCACATGGTCTCACACAGGGCTGATATTCCTTTCCCTCTGGACAGCTCAGAGCTGTAGAAAATAAAGGGTAACATTTGTTTTTAATAACCAAGGTAATCTATGTAGATTTTGTTGAGAGAGAAAGAAGCCTGTTTTACAGAGAAAAATTCTGCATGTTTTTGTTTCTTTAAAGATTGTTTTTCATTTGCTACATAAGCACAAATAAAAGCATCCTTCAAGTATCTAGGCGGTAGTAGATATTCCAGTCGAAAGCATTTATTTAATTGCCATTTAATTGAATATATATATATATATTCGCCCAATATTCAGTCCAAGTCAACTTCACACAGATATAAAGTTAACTATTATAAAGTTCCTGCTCCATACAACCAGAGGACATATTATTTCTCTTCAGGATCAATACAGAAACACTCCTTAAATATGTAATTCAATCCAACTCAAAAAAAAACCAACAATAAAAAATGCTTCCTATAGAAGTTCAGTCATTTACTGCTGAGCAGTTTCTAAATGGTGTTTTAGTGATAGTTTGACTTCTTCCTTTCCAATTTGTATCCCTTTGACCTCTTTTTGTTGTCTAATTGCTCTAGCTAGAACTTCAAGTACTATATTGAAAAGATATGGAGAGAGAGGGCAGCCTTGTCTAGTCCCTGATTTTAGTGGGATTGCTTCAAGTTTCTCTCCATTTAGATTGATTTTGGCTACCGGTTTGCTGTAAATTGCTTTTACTATGTTTAGATATGGGACTCGAATTCCTGATCTTTCCAATACCTTTAACATGAAAGGATGCTGAATTTTGTCAAATGCTTTTTCAGCATCTAATGAAATGACCATGTGGTTTTTTTCTTTGAGTTTGTTTATGTAGTGGATTACATTGATGGACTTCCTTATATTGAACCATCCCTGTATCCCTGGGATGAATGGATACAGAAGATGTGGTATATTTACACAATGGAATACTACTCTGCAATTAAAAACAATGAATTCACAAAATTCTTAGGCAAATGGTCAGAACTGGAAAATATCATCCTTAGTGAGGTAACCCAATCACAAAAGAACACACATGGTATGCAGTCCCTAATAAGGGGATATTAACCCAGAAACCCAGAATATCCAAGACACAATTCACATTATCAATAGATTTCCAAGAAGATGGAAGGAGAGACCCCTGGTCCTGGAAAGACTGGATGTAGGGGAATGCCAGGAGAGATAAGCAAGAGGGGGTTGAATGGGGAACAGGGAGGGGGGGAAGAGGGCTTATGGGACTTTCGGGGAGGGAGGAACTGGGAAAGGGGAATTCATTGGAATGTAAATAAAAAAAATATAGAAAAAAAAAGAAAACTCTTGTTAATTTCCACTGCTCTTAAAAAGTCATACTGTTCAAAAATGAGTACTCAGCTTGTGGAACATGGCATAAATGGGTATGATCTTAATGGTGGACAATCTCACAGGGTCTAATGAAACTGAATCAGAAATGGAGATTCCCCTGGTAACACAGCGGACAGGAGAATGACACACAGACATGGATTCCTTCTTATGTCTAAAGCTTGGTGACACCATGTGCTCTGTGTTGTTTCCCTTTCTTCCATTCACTTTAAATTTTATTTTATGACAAAATAATAAAAGGAAGAGAGGACTGTAAAGAGAAGAATGTTCTATAATGGTTAGAAATCATCACTGTGTTAACTCACGGCAATAGTCAGGCGTGCGCCACCGAATGCAGATATCAAATTTGTTGCACAGAGCCACATAGGCAGAGATTGCATCGCATTCATAGCTCCAGAAGTAGGTGTAATTGATCCACATTTTTTCACAGAAGTCCCTTGGTGAAACCTAGAGGTACATTTTACCATATAATAAAATATGTCATTTTCTGACCTTCTCAAAGGAATTGAGCTAACCCAAAACCATTTGACAAACCAAGGAGAGCATGCCTTTGGTGCCAATACATGGGATGCAGAGGCAGGAAGATTGATGCAAGTTTGGGGCCAGCCTGGTCTACATAACAAGTCAAGCTAGCCAGGCCTATATAGTGATATTCTGCTTCAAAAAAGTCAAAATATTCAAAGTAGTAAATTAATTTCGTTGAAGTTCCTTCTAAGTCTCAACTTTTCAAAATAAACATTTTTGCCATGACAAAATAAACCTTGAAAAAGAAAATGAACCGATAATGGATTTGAATAATAAAAGTGCATTTGTGTCTTACTTTTATGTGCATGCGTTTAAAATATTTAAACATTTCGTGTTTACAATTCATCTGAATTTTGAAGTAAACTAACCTCCAGAAAGACGACTTTTGTGCACTTGGAGCCCTTTGTGCATCTCCTCGGGGAACTCACAGTCCAGGATGACTACAGAATCTGCTCTTTTCTGTCTAGCAGTCATGCCCCTTGATTTCCTTCCCAACTAAACTTCCTCCCTCTTCTTCCTAGATTCCCCTTCACCTATATCTAAGGCTTCAAACTGCCTTGGTATTCTCTTTGCAAAGACTTTTATACTAAATATTCTTTTATATACAATATTTTCCGTGTCTAAATCTTTCTCTCTCCTCATTTCTGGCTTCTTGTGCTTCCATACAGCTCAGATATGTACCTCTCCCTGAAGGCTTTTCCAAGGCTGGGTTTATGTGTATCTGCCTACCTTGTATTATAAATGTGTGCTAACAAATTCCCCTCCTTTTATATTTCTTGAAGGCCTAGGGAGGCCTTATTTGTGCATCTCAGGCTTCTAGCACTGTGCCCATTATGTGCTAGAGTCACTAACTCCATTAAATGACTTACAAAATTCTGTTCTAGTTTGTCCTTTTTCTTTAAAAGGAAATCTCTTTATTGACACAGAGCTCTTAAAATATTTACTAATTACTTGAACTGAGAAATCAAAAGAGGAGAAAAAAAGTCAATTAAACTGAGGAAACAGAGGAACACAAATTCAATTAAATTCACTAAGTGACTGCCACATTACAGAAATATACACCCTAGAGTGTAGCATTATAGGAATGGACTAAAACTTCAGTTTCTCAAATTCTACACCTGATTATCAAGTACCATTGATCTCATTCTGCTAGAGGAATTTATTTTGGGGAAATAATTCCATTTCCCTAAAATTTATACCATTCTAACAAAACATAAAAGAAAAAAACAATAATTATCTTTCCTGTCCCTATAAGTTCATAAAGAATAAGAGTCACTGAGCTTCTAATATACTGACAGAAGAATGGGAGAGAATTTACTCTGAGTAGAAAAACAGCATGGCATGAATGGGAGCCTACTGATAACTTTTTTTACCTCATAAATTTTAATGCAAATATTCTTGTTTCTGGCTGCCTTTAACTTACTTTGTCATGACATGGAATGAAACCTTCTCTATTCAATAACTCGATGCAATGGCTGCAGTCATACTCAGTACAATTCCTCACAGGTCTTCTCATTGTCACTTCAAATGATTTCTCAATTTCCCAGCTCCCGATAAATAACTCTATGTCTTCCATGTTGGTAATGATAGTGCCATTCTGCATCCTGAGGTCATCATCTGGATTGTCATTGCAAATTCCTTGAAAGGACATGCAGCTTTTAGATGGCAAAGAATTTCACTATCACCAAACACAGGTGATGCAATTAAATAGGATTAATATTTTCTTTTTAAAGGATGAATAATTGATTTGAATGAGATTATAAACAGCTGAACTTGGGTATCCATTGACTTTAGCATTGATAGAACCTTTAAATTTATGACTGTTTTAATAAATTATATATGTTAAATGAATATGAAGAAAATCTTGTATATGAAGATTCTGTTCCTATAGTCTTTAAAATAAATTATATATATATTTCATTGAACAGCAAATATTTGATGAATGAATTCCTGTCTTCCATACTCCAAGGAAAACATCGCCTAAATATATTGCTCCATTTTCTAGTTCATGACATAACTCCAGGAATAGATCATTATGGTGGTTAGTGCTAACTGTTGACTTAACAGGATGTAGAATTATCTAAGAAATAACTTATGAACACACCTTTCAGAGATTGTTTAGCCTTTGTGCATGTCTCTGAGGAAATACATGGCCTGGGTTTATTGACATGGGAAGATCCACAATAAATTTAAAGACTCTGTTCCCTGTTCTTGGGTCCTAGACTAACTAGAAAGAACAAAGGAAAGTGAGCATGAGCATTCATCACTCTCTGCTTCCTGATTGTGACTATAGTGTAGCCAGATGCTTCAAGCTTCTGGCATCTTGATTCCCTGCCATGATGTGCTATAATCTTCAACTGTGAATCAGAATAAATATTTTTCCTTAATTTGCTTTTGTTGGAATATTTTAAAACAGAAGTAGTGGAGAAATTGAGAGAGTTTTGGTTGGTATAATCCCAATTGATAATACAGACATAAACAGTAAGAGATGATGGCAGTCACGTGAGGAGCAAAGATATATTCAATATTAAGGACATCACTGTCAGTGTTTGAACTAGGACTGGTGATGAGAGATAATCTTTCTTCCATGTATTCTGACTTATTGGCATGCTATAGCCTTAAGATTATTTGAGGAAGAACAGACACATTAGTTTACTCTTCATCAGTGGAGTGTAAACCCAAGCAAAGTATAGAGAAATGCCCCCAGGGCTCTGATTAAACTTCACCCAAATCCCACCCCACATTAGCCTGTCATTTTTCTTAATTTTCAGGACTTTATGCCACAAAACATGTGAATTAAACATTTTCTTTAAATATTGAATTATAATTCCAAATCAGGACTATCGGCATGAATAAAGGTTGCTGGCTTCTGTAGATTATGTTATTCATCAAAAAAGTCTCAGTTCTTTCTTTTTTCCATTAATCAATTAATTTATTTACTTTATATCCCAATCCCTCCTCTGTCCTTTTCTATATCAAAACTTTTATAGTCAGAGATAGTGCTAAATTATGCTTTAGTTTCAAATATATTTCAAAAATATTTGTACTTCAGCTACCATGCAAGGGATTAACAATACTATGAAGAAGTTGATGCCAGCAATGGAATCCCTTCTAGAATCCTTGGATTGGACCTCACTCTCATCACTAGTTTTTTCAGCGGACACCCAGACTAGCAGTCCTGATGAAAGACAAACATTACTTTAATTAAGAGTTATCTCCCACTGCCGAGTCATTGCAGTTAGGAACTGTTCTGTGACTAGCACAAAGGTAACCCTAGTCTCTTCCCTATACTGCTTACTTAGAATCTAGCTAGCCAAATGACTAGCCTCACAAGAACAAAATATCATGAAAATCAAGTAGAAACCAACCCACATACAAGAGGTGAATTGTACAAATAAATATAAGTTGGCTTTACTCAATAACTATTATTTCTATACTCAATAATAACTATTTCTAGAATGATAACATTATGTCATCATAGATGTTTGTGTTACTTTTAACATATTGTCAGTTTTCATACTTAGCAAAATAATAATGTGTATACAGTTCAAAAAATGTAATGTATTTATATCACATCACTGTGAAGGGTCGTTATGTTGAACTTTCAAAGAGACACCAGATCTATTTTCAAATTTTTGTTATATGTCTTCAGGTATGTCTAGTTTGACTTATAATTCCTTATGTGTGTGTTAAATATTATAATAGTAAGGCTCTGGATAATGGGAAACACAAACTGTACACTTCATAATAAAACCGGTATATATATTTAGAACTCTTCCAAGTTGGCATATGTTTTATCCAGATTTTAGACTTAGAAATGCAAGAAAGAAACAAATATATAAAAAACCTCTAACTTTTGTGTATCTTATTTTTATCACATAAATTAAGATAATCCAGGGACCATTTTCTTAATGCAGGTTATAATTAAGTAAATTAAAATATAGCTAACAACTTATGAACTTTAAGTAAACATGAGTTACTACAAGTACATAGTACAATAAGATCCACAACCACTGTGCATTTAAATAGAATATTTAACTTGAAATACTGTTTGTTACTTTATTAGCCTTTGTCAAAAGTCCTTGCTTTCTAAAGTACTCACATGTAGGATTAAAAATGAAAATCATATCTCAACCAGATAAGTGATCTATTTTCGTCTAAAACAATGTAGTTTAAGAAGGAAAATATATTTTAGAAAATGAGAGATTTCAAAATCAGTGCTTACCACAAAGCCCTTCTGTGTAGGATGACAGGTTAAACTGGGGACCGAAGTGAATGTCTATGATTCCTGTAAGGTGAGCCCACTTTATGATTAAACCAGCAGGAGTAGTAATCACATACATTGTTCCAGAATCTTCTATGAACAGCTCATGACTTGAAAAGGGCAAAGGCACAACAATAGAATCCACGTCTACCTAGAATAACATATGTGTAGCCCTTAGGAGAATATTTCTTAAAATACATAAATTAAAATCAGGCTTTAATATAATGCCATATGTTTTAGTATGTAAAATTTTACTTCTCTTTCATCCCACACCTTCTGATATCCTCCAGTCTCTCTTGTTGATGTTTTATTATGCCTTAATATATGCAGTGTTATCTTTTTATATTTTTCTAGAAAAGTAATTTTGTCTCATATATTTGCTTTCTTCAGATCTCTTCAATATATGGTGATCAGACCCTTATTTAATAATACTAATTTAAGCTAGAGATTCTTTTTTTTCAAAATCACAGTTGAAGAGGAATAATGTTCAGAGAATCATCTATCAGACTTAAAGTTTAAGAATATCAGCGATTCTACTTCCTTGGTTTTGTATTGAGTCTGGACTTAATCTTCAGCATGTCCACTTGATAATATTAAGGTAGGAAGGCCAAGGAGATGATACTTTGAAAAAAAAAGTGGTATGATGTCATTATAGTGATATGAGCTGTAAGTAACAACAATTTTGGTAAAGTTACATCTCACCAATTTTCTGGTTCCTCATCTTTGTATCCTGCTCCTGTGGCCTCTTTTATTCCCTGCTTTCCTCTGACTCTTCTGGAGTCACCTCGTTCACACTAGCCTGTTTGGCCCTCTCTGTGTCATTTCCCTTCTGACTTTCTCTGATATATTACTCATAATTGTATCCTGAACCTCCTACTTTCCAACCACTAGACATGCATATAAAACCCAAACAACTGCATGCTAATTGAGATCAGAATCAGTGTAATGATATCACCTTCATTACCTCTAAGAATAATTTTTTATAACTGAACAAATGACTAGCAATTGTCCAGGAATAAGTTCAAATGGGGCAAAAAGTAATCCCCTACATTCAAATGCTCATAATAATAGCACCAACTATATTTGAGGTTATTTATTATATATTCTACCAACTTAAATCAAGATAAAATTATGCAAATTCTATCATCTAATAATTACCATTTCTGTATATTTTAGGTTTTTTTACTCAGTTAAACTCTATCTTATTTTACATTAATTTTAATATTAACTACATCTAAAAATCTATCAGACTATGGTAATCGAGTAATTGTGTCTAGAAAGCAAGTTTATATGCCATTTTTTTGAAGCAAAATCTTTGTACATTTTCTCTTATTCTTTTGAATTACTCATTCAGAGCTGAATGATATATCTGACCAACAACTCAGCTTCACTTGTTAAACAGATTCCTTTGGATTACAAATCTTCCTATAAAGCCACTCGGTTCCCTTTGAGCATTTTATAATTTTGTTGCATACATTTAGGTTATTGCACTAAATGTAAATATGGTATCTTTCTGCTTTAGTAGTCATGTCAATACTTCCAAACCAGCTAGTCAGCCTGCCCTTCTCCTGTGTTCTTTCATGGCAGGCTCTTTTCTACTACTGTTTCCTATAGTGTGTTCATCCCCTTTACAACCTTTCTATTCATTTGACTTGAAGCATGAACTCTGGAAGAAGAGACTTGGTGACTCACACGTCATCTGAGAGTGTTGGCAGGTCTAACATGGTCCTTCTTTAGTCTCATTGAGGATAAATATTAGAGACGACTTCATATAAATGGAGGGAAAATATCAAACTATTAAACGCATCTTCCAACTTTTTATGAAAAGAATATTTATCCACATGAACAATAAATATACATTGATATATTTAATCCCTTACTCTGTGGAAATGATTGTTTTGCATGGTTTCTTATTCTAATCCTATGTGAGGATATTTTATTGTATTTTCTTACCTTTCTTGCCACTCTGTTGATAAGTATTTTATGTATAGATGTTGTCACATTTAGCTTCTTAAAACAAAGTCCTGAGATTCGTCCAAAAGAAGCCTTCATTTAGAAACAAATAAGAACTTTATGATGCTAAAGAATTTTAGTGATAAGCAAAATAAACTTACTAAATTACTTGCAAATACTCACAGGTTTTTTAAAGGCATGTCCATTCTGGAGGAATAAAGTATAAAGAAAGAAACAAATTTAAATTAAATACATTAATTGTCCTTCAAAACCATAAGAGTTATATTATAAATCTATTATAATGCTTTTACATGAAAAATTCCTTGGTTTCAATACTCAGAGAGCAATATTGGGAATCCTGGATGTCACAATGTACAAGAGCTACAGATTTAGGAAGAAGCAACAACTAGATGGATTGCAACCTACCTGATTCACGGAGCATTTGTCGATGTGAACAACTATGACTTCCCCAGGGATTCTTACTAAGATGTAAGAAGCCATGCTGGACAGTGCTGCACTGTTCCCATCAAATGTGATGATACTCAGCTCTGACAGCATGGAGCACCGACCTAAGGCAAGACAGTGTACAACACAGGCTGTTAAAGTACTATTTGAGTTTTATACAAATTTTTCTCTTCAAAATATACCTTCCTCTCAACCCTTCTCCTACTCTCATGTAACATTTTTGAGGGTTTATTATACTGTTTGCATGTGTATGTTTATGTGCATGCATCCATGCACAAGTGCATGTTTGTCCCATTGCTTTTAATCAGGGTTTGCTATGTAAGCATGGATAGGGATTATTTCCTTGGTTGGGGATAATGTACAAGTGACCACATTACTGAGAAATATAACTTCCTGTTGCCTGTAACTTACAGCTCTGTATGGAGAAGATAAGAGAGGATGAAGAGAGGGACTTTTAACTAAGGAACATTATATAGATATATATAAAATTATATTAAACTACATTTTTTTAAAACATGAATTACTCAGACCTACTCTGGGGATCAGAAAATCTAGTGATAGGATATAGCACTCTGTTGTAGCAAGTCTTCCATGAGATGCTGATACCTGCAGTGGGCAGGAGGCACAATCACAGCCAACTACAAGATCTATTTATTCTATTCATACAAGACTCTGCCAACATTACTTCAAGTTTTTTATAATCTTTTTAAGGCACTCAATTCTAAATTAGAAAATATATTAAAGAATGTCTCATTAAATTATATTTGGGGCATAAGGAGAAAATAAATATACACACATCTTAGGTTTGTGTTTGACAAAAGCAACTCAAAAAGTCATATAGTAAGAACTGAATCACAGATCAGATAATGAAATGTGAAAAGCAATAGCTTGGTCTGGTAACATAAGCTCAAATAAAACAAAACACAACAAAAACAAACAAACAAAAACCTCAACATTCTTCTCTGATTCACCATATAAGAAATGCAAACCTACAGGGGCATTCCCACTCAGGACAGCATATATCAGTGTTCACTTGAACAGGCCATCCTCGGAATCCACAGTCTGGCATTTCTAAGTCCTTTGGGCAATTCAGAGACCAGTTGTAAAAGGTCCACTCCATGTTAAGGCAGATATATTGGCTACAGTTATAAACAGGATCAAATTGTTGAGGCTGTCAATAAAAGAACAGAATAAGTTAAGTTCCAAGATCTAAAATGCTTTTATTTGAGCTTTAAATTTTGCATTCACATTGTTCTTATAAGTATACATTTCATAAAACAAAACCTTTTCAAAGCTAACTAAAATTTTTTTTCAAACTTTTGTTGAAGCATCTCTATAATAATCAATATATACCTAGGATTTGCTTTAACATTGGTGAGATCACTTAAACAACAGTCTTAACTTGGAAATTTTCTAGATCATCCTATAAGCAGATATGTTGAGTAAAACTTACAATTTAATCATATTCAAATACATTTCGTTAATAAATCATATGTAATTGGTGAGATGTTTCATCAAATAAATGTCCATTGATACCAAGTAATGGCCTTGATTTCAATGTCACAGGGGAAAAATGACTCCCATAAGCTGACTTCCATAAATGCCTCTTAGTGTGCATGCACACTCACACACAGAGGCACAGACAGAATCACAGTATATATATAGATTCAGGATTATAATTTTTATTCTTTCTTTATTTCTCTTTCTTTCTTTCCTTTTTGATGAAGGCTTGAAGGTAGTTCAGGCTTCCTTTGAACTCAGTATATAGACAGGCGAGGTTGACCCTTAACACTTGATCCTCTTGCCTCCGTATCCCACATGCTATGATTGCAGACATATGTCACCAGTTTGACTTTGGGAACTTCTGGGTTTGCTGAATTTATACTTGCAATGCCTTCAGACCTTCCCTTTGATTCCACTCCTCCATTATTAACTCCACCCTTTCAGCTGTTCAACACAAAAATCTTAAAACTCTTGATAATTCTATTATTCACATCTCATGTCTAATTCCTCCCAAAGCGTGAAAACTCTGCCTTTCAAAGAGATCCAGTGTTCAGTCATTTGTCGACATCTCCATCACCACCTTATCTAGGCTACCATCTGCTGTGCCTGAGATGCTAGCTGGCTCTACTGCCCTTTACAGTTCTTTATACCCCACAGATAAGAAATCACCAAACTGATTCTGAAACAGTTTGGGAGATAGGATTTTTTTTATGCTTATAAACCTACACTGCCTTCCTATGTCACTTAGAAGAAAACCACAGACTTTTTACCTAATAGCTTTACTTCCTGCTTTGTTCTTCCCTTGCTCCCTGCTCTCCTAGTCATGCCTTAGTTCTATAATTATGCTAGACACAGTTTAACCTCAGGATCTTTGTGTTTTTGTGGGTGGCACCTGAACACTATGCTTGGCCCGATGTGTGACTTGACAAGCACTAGTTGAACAAGTAACTAAAGAGAATGTGGAGCATCTGAGAAGTAAGGCACGGTCTTCTCAACTCACCTGAAAAACAGTAGTTCTACGGGTCAACGATTTCACCTTTTTTGGTTGTGGTATATCAATATTTTGCATAGAGCCTCATATATATAGTATCTACACAATAAATATTTTATGAATCATTGATTTATGGAGAAGTCCCACCAGATAATTCTATTTTTTTCTTTTTATTGAAAATATATTTTCATGCAATGTATTCTACTTTATGGTTTCCTCTCCCACAACTCCTGAGATCATTCCCACTTTCCGTCCAACCCAAATCCATATCCTTTCTTTTTCTCTTTAGAAAATAAATAGGCATTTAAAATAGTAGTAGTAGTAGTAGTAGTAGTAGTAGTAGTAGTAGTAGTAGTCGTAGTAGAAGTATTAGCAGTAGTAGATTTATACTAAGATAAATCAAAAGCAAACAAACTGGAATAGGACAATTCCTTATCAAGAAACCATTCTTAAGTTTTTACTTACCTGTTCCTTTGTTTTTCTTATTGCAACCAGAAATTAATTAGTAAGAATCAGCTGAGATAAGGGGATACAGTTGTGGACTATAGAGATGTATCAATCAGGAAAGTGGTTGTTTTTCAAGCATAAAACCTGAGCTCAGACTCTAGAATTCATGCTAAATAGCTTGGCAAAGAGGAAATCACTCGTAATCCTGTAGCTGGGATTACAAGCATGCACAGCTAAAACACACACACACACACACACACACACACACACACATACTGAAATCACAGTTATAAAACTATAATGTATATTCTACTTCTTTTTTAGAAAATACCTGGTCACTGTTCCAGAGGGAGTTTGTGTTCATATAGTGGTGATATTTGGACTTCTGTAAGTGCTATAAGAAACAATGAACAACTGACAGACACACAGCCTTACCTCACATTCCAAACCTGGAGTGGGTGTCATGTCTGATGGAGTAGCCATGTCTGCATTTACAAGAAATGAAAACACATCCTTGTTAGTTCGATGGGGGCCACCATGAACAGATACTATGTGTGACTAAAAAGAAGCATAGATTACTTCCTTTGCTCTTTCCAGGTCTTAGAGAAGCAGATAAAATATTAAAATTAAGCCATTGACACACCTAGTAAATAGTATGGGCGATTCTAACTCAGGATTTCTGATTCTAGAACACTAGCATTCAATGGAGTTTCTATAAACAGCCTAACTGATTAAATGATGTAGCACAATTGTCTAAACAGATAAAAATATCAAGGAAACCACCAAATATCCCTCAGCAGTAACAAACTCCATTGGACTTCAACATCAAATTGTGAATCTGGCCCCTTTCCCTTGTCAGCCTCCAGCTTGGGCTCAGGCAGAAAATAAATAATGCTTTGGACTATGTGGTGAGCCAGTTTGAGGGGATGGAGAAGCAACACACAAAAGGAAAAGACCTTGCTAATAGGGTTATCTACAAGGCACTTTCTACTGTTCTCTATCAGTACTATAAGAACTTCTACAATACTCGCTCAGAAGAACTACAAAAGAGCCAAAGAAAGTTTCTAGACTCTTCTCTAGCTAGAAATGCAGTTTATCTTTTACAGGATTTTAAAGTACTGCAAGAGTTTCCTGTGGCAGTTAAAAATTATCATGAATTTTAGAAGCTTAAAATATCACCAGTTTATCATATTGCAGCTCTAGAAATCAGAATACTAAAATCAATGCATTGATGCTGCTATCTTCTGTAAGCCCTAGGGAAGAAAGTGTTTCCTGAGCCCTTCCAGCTTCTATGGATTGCCTGAATTTCTTGGCTCATGCTTTCCCCTTTAAAACAGTAGCATAAACTCTCTCTCTCCCCCTCCCCTCCTCCTCCTTATTCCCCTCCCCCTCTCCTCACCCCCCCACTCTCATTTCAGCTGTCACATCCTTTTCTTCATGTCATCACCGACCCTTTGCCCTTGTGGTTTAAATATGCTTGGCCCACAGAGAGTGACATTATTAGGAGGCATGGCCTTGTTGGAATAGGTGTGTCCTTGTTGGAAGAAGTATGTCATTCTGGGATTAGGCTTTGAGGTCCTATGCTCAAGCTCCATCCAGTGTGGAAGTGACAGTCTCCTTCTGCATGCCATTGGATCAAGACATAGAACTCTCATCTCCTTCTCCAGTACCATGTCTGCCTGGACACTGCCATAGTTCCCACCATGATGATAATGGACTGAACCTCTGAAACAGTACACCAGCCCCAATTAAATGTCTGTTTAAAGATTTTCCTTGGACATGGTGTCTCTTCACAACAATGAAGAGACTTTATTCTTCTCAAAACCTCATGACTATATTAAACCTACATGGATAATTCAGGTCAAAACTCCATGTTCAAAGTACAGTCACAAATCAATCACCAACTTTATATCTGCAAAGTCCTTTTGACATGAGACATCACACAGAGACCAATAGGAAGATGAAGACATACATTTTTTGAAGAGCTATTTAAGTCTACCATAGTCTACAAGATAACTTCTATACAATTATAGTTAATTCTGTAGGTAATCCTTATCTGTGTTCTATTTTATAACCTCTAACTTGAAGAGCAGTTAAAACATGTCAAAAATCTCACTCACTTATCGTATGAATAATAGTTTATATGATACACCTAGATGTTGCCTCATGCAGAGAATAAGGTTTAATAGAGACTTAGGTATCACTTCCCAAGTAACATGATATAAAGTGCTCATCCTGTCATAGCACAAAGCCACAAGGGAGTCTAGTGACTAGGAGATATTTATGATCTTCATAAGCAAAAGACTCAGTAGTACCCAGAATCATTACAGAGTTACCAGTATTCTTCTCGTGGCAATCATGGGACATTTCAAATTGAGATAGGTGGGTCTCCATATTTTCTGATTCTTTTTCAATATTGTTTTGGCCATTCCAGAATAGAATATTTTATTCTATGCTTTAGAGTCACTTTGTCAATTTCTTTGTCAAATAGACAAATTTTAAGAATGTTGCTATCTCAATAATGTAAACGCTTCTGTTCTGTGAATGCATGATGACTTCCCATTTGTGTTCTTCTACAGAACTCCTTTAATATTTTGCAGACTTTATTGTAACCATATTTCAGCCAATGGATATTTTGTTAAATGTATTTTCAAGTATTTTATGTTGTTCATTAATGTTGTTTTAGCCTGTGTATCAATGTGTAGCCCTGGCAGGCCTGGAACTCACTATGTAAACCAGTCTGTCTTTGAATTTACAGAGTTCTGCCTGCATCTGGCTCCTGGGTGCTAGGAATAAATGTATGAACTATCACTCCCAGCATATTTTATTAATTTTTGATGTGATTATTAATGTTATTTCTTCATTTCTTTTCAGATATTGCATTGCTTGTGTAGAGAAAGACAATTGATTTTTTATATTAATTGTAACATTCTTTAAGCTTGATGGAATTTGCTACCTAATGAACACCATGGATAGATAGATAGATAGATAGATAGATAGATAGATAGATAGATAGATAGATAGATAGATAGATAGATATTGCTTTCTTTCTGTTCACATTTATGAAGTATAATACAGATATTCTACATGTGAATTGTTGTAGTTATGTAGGTTGGACATTGAAGATGTATGTTGCATATTGATTTGTGATGTCAAAGTAAATACTGGTATTTAGAATTATCATTCTATGTCCTTGATGACAGAATATGCAGTCTTATTCCACAGACTTCTTCATTCATAAGTTCAGTGAAACAGGATTTCTGGCCCTTCCCAACATAAATATTTACAATGATAGATCAATTCCTCATCTCCACAAGCATTAAATGCATGTTGAGCACTTACCCCAGTGACTATCATATAATAAGTTTGCAATAAACATTATCTCATAAGGATGGTGATGTTGGTAATTATTATAATGAGTCTCTAATCTGAGAAATGTTGCAGACAACTTAGAACCCTTTAGTGATTGCCTTCAGAAAACAAAATTCAATTTCTTTTAGCACAAACCTTTTATGTCAGATCATCTCTTTCATCCAATCTCTTGACTCAATTCTGAATATTCAAATTTACATGTTCTTGAATGAAACAGCTTTCACATTACTGTTCTCTCTTATTTTCAAACCTTCACATTTGCTGATCTTTCAAGTTACAACATATTTTTACTTCTCACTTACACCTCCTGGCTACTGATAACTTTTTGAGGATTTACCTTCAAAATAATCATTATGGCCTCCTGTGCATTGTTCCTGTATAGTCCTATATAGTGAGTTATAATATAGTCATCCCTAAGTGTTTATAAGTTGTTAGTTCACGACCCAGTATATACACCATTATCCGTGGATGCTCAAGTCCCTAATATCAGATAATGTGATTTTGCATATAACCTATGTTTCCTTCATCTCATCTATTAAATGATGTATTCCTTGTGTAATGCAAAAACTATATAACCAATAATTTATCATGTATTTTAAGGGATGATACAAGGAACATTTTATATGTCATTAGCCCATAAGAATATTTTTCCAACTTCTTTTGACCCATGGATATTCAGAAGCTACATTCACGGAAAGTTATGTTTTATGATACTTGACAACTGTTGTTTATATTAAGATCAAAACTATAACCCATCTAATAATCATACCCCACCCAAGGGTCTGGAAAGAATAAAACACAGTATTCAAACTGAGGTTTACAAAATCTAAGCATCTGAAATTAAACTTTTGTAAATCACAACCCTAGGCAGAGTATATTAAGCTTGGCAAGACTCTATGAGTAGATTTATGAAATCATTTCCTAGAGAAAGTTTTATAGTTAGGGGGATAAGTAAGGGTAGAAGCCCCAAATGGTCCTCAGAAGTCTGGAAAACCCAGAAT
Organism: Tokudaia tokunoshimensis; assembly: GCA_036184795.1. Lineage (NCBI taxonomy): Eukaryota > Metazoa > Chordata > Mammalia > Rodentia > Muridae > Tokudaia > Tokudaia tokunoshimensis. The sequence continues at coordinate 30,358,475 of BTHU01000007.1, forward strand.
ATCAGTGAAGGATCCAGAGAAAACTTGGATCATTCATCCATCTATCTATCTATCTACCTATCTATCTATCTATCTATCTATCTATCTATCTATCTATCTATCTATCTATCTATCTATCTATCTATCAGAGAGCCAACTCCATAACTCCATTACCATGGATTTTGAAGAAACCTTAGTAGTATATTCTAACTGAATTGGATAAACAGGTGGAACAACTACAAAACATACACACAGACACAGACACACACACACACACAGAGAGAGAGAGAGAGAGAGAGAGAGAGAGAGAGAGAGAGAGAGAGAGAGAGAGAGAGACGCACCTTAAAAAAACAAAAGCCACTTCCGGGATTTTTATCAATTTGGTAGTCCATGTACTAGCAGCTGGGATAACTTGTTGCACTACCCAAATCCCTGGATATGACAGCTTACCTGGTGGCATTAATGCTGGTTCTGTTGGAAACAGTGGTATGCCTGCAAATAAATAAAGATGCCCTGCATTGATCTGTATTTCCACAAAAGAAGACCCACCTAATTTATATACATCGCTTTGCCTTCTAGGAAGATGTTTTAGGAAAGAAAACATAATAAAGAGATGTGAGAAGCAAGACATAAATGTTTTAGAAAATAATTGGAAAGTTTGTTTGTTTGGTTGGTTGGTTGGTTGGTTGGTTGTTGTTGGGTCTTTTGTTTGTTTGTTTTAGCTCCATGGAAGGGAGATTGAAATGAGTTATTATTCTAAATCTCAAACTTCTAACTGCAACCATTTGCCTCAGGGAACATTTATCAATGCTTTTTATTTTTAACTGTAAATCAAGCAAGGTCCATACTTACAGTCTTCTGGATAAACACATTTAAGAGTCACCTCATCGAGGATCATAGACTTGGGGCAATACGGCAAGCATCCTTCAACCCTTTAAATGTAAAGATAAATGAAATAAGTGTAAACAGAAAATCTACATTAAATATTTGTAACTGACGTTTTGTATGCCTAACTGTTCTTCATCTTCATCCTCAGGCACTTGGAAGAACTCCATTTGCCACTACTGCATGATAGTTATGAAACTCATAAAACTGCTCATACAGAAGATCACTATGGCGAAGGTTATGGAGGTAGAATTTGAACACAGAATGTTCAAAGTACATGCTTAAGTCTGGGACACACTAAACTTGTGTTCTTAGAAATGGATAGAAACATAGAGAAACAATCTGTGGAGGTTTTAGGTTTTAGGTTTTTTTGTTTAGTTGTTGGTTGGTGTTTGGTTGGTTGGCTGGGGTTATTTGCGATAGTATATTATTACTTTTACTTCTTTAATTTTAAATTTGTGTGTGTGTGTGTGTGTGTGTGTGTATGTGTGTGTGTGTGTACCATATGTGTGTAAATGTTCTCAGAATCCAGAAGACGGTGTCAAATTCCCTGGAGATGAAGATACAGGCAGTTGTGAGATGCCTGTTGTGAATACGGGGAACATAACTTGAGTCTTCTATGAGAACAAGTGCTCTTACCAATAGAGCAATCTATTCAGCTCATATTTTCATTTTTTATGTACTAGATGTTCGAGTAGATCGCTATGATATTTGATTGTTATTGCCCTGAAGAGGTCTGTAGAACAAAACATCAGCAGGTGCTTTCCCTGCCTATTATTCAGTCCTAAGCTCCCTGAAGAGTCTTGAGATCTCAATGGAAAATGAGTGGTACATAGATGAAGTTCTTTTCATAGAAGCAGGGAGCAACAACTGTGGAGGCAGAAGTTCTCAGGAGCTTTAGAGTTTGTACCAAAATTCATTGCAATGATGCAGGTGGATATGTTTGTAATTGTGAGCTGGAAGAGAAGTAAAGATTCCCAGAAGGGTCTGGAGAGATGGCTCAGTGGCTAAGAGCAATGGCTGTTCTTCCAAAGGTCCTGAGTTCAATTCCCAGCAACCACATGGTGGCTCACAACCATCTATATTGGGATCTGACGCCCTCTTCTGGTGTGTCTGAAGAGAGTGACAGTGTCTCACATACATACAGTGTACTCAAATACATAAAGTATAATAAATGATGCTTTTAAAAATATATTTTAAAAAAAGACTCACAGAAGTAAAGTAAGTCTCAAAAGTTTCAAGATACCATTGGCTTGAGGACTGTGTATACAATCCAGAAGACAGCATGTTAGGCTACTATTCTTCTCTAGGAAGAAAGCCAAAATATGACTAAGATCCTATTTCCCTGCCATCCAGTTGAAGCTAGTGTCCAATGTATCCTTATTGGGGAAAAAAATGTAATCTTCCCTGTGCAGCCACATCCAGTTATTAGATTATAACATGCCACAGAGAATTAATGTGGATCCTTGTATGCAAAGGCTGATTATCTGCCTCTTAAATAATACACTAGCAGGCTGGAATAGTATTTTTAATTATTTCCAAAACACTTCCTATTGCCTCATCTGTTAATTATTTGGACAAAGATGCTCGGCCTTTCTATTCAGGATAAACATGAACTTGACATGACGGTCAACAGCCGCAGAGGGTAGTGTTTGTGAAACCAATGCTTCCTCCCACTGAACAGGCTTAATGAGGGATGGTTAGCAATGTCTTAGATACCACGTTTACAAATGATTATTTTAAGATATGAATAGTTGGTTTCTACGTGAATTGTTTCACACAATGGACTTGAGTAATAAAACTTTAACCAATAATATAATCCTACTTGAAACTTTATCAGGCAGCAGAAGAGAAATTAAAATTAGAAGAGAGTTGACAAGCTAAAGACTGTGGATTATAGTTAAAGGAAGTAATCCTTATTTTTAATATATTTATTATTAAATAATTATTTTATTATATTATATTAATAATTATTAATTAATTATTAATTATTTTTGCAGTTTCTTTCTAAAGGACAAAATTCATACCGATTCTCTTAAACCATTTTCCAAAAGCCATTATTTTATTCCTTATCTGTAACTTTATAGTCACACACGTCAAGATCCACTTTGCCTTGTCATGCAGCTAATATTATGCCCAACTTCCAATGAATAGAATCCCACGGTATGAAAGAGTTATTATGAAAGATAGATAATAAGAATTTACATATATGCTCCACAATACACTGCTCAGCATATTTTTCTCATGAGCAGCGCTTGTTTTCATGGAGCACCGTGTTTTTTAACAGTTGCTTAGTAACAGAGACTCACATAATCAGCAACAAGAGTGATTGATGGTTTGTTTGGGCACTTGAAAGAAAGGGTGTAGGGTCACATTAAAGTCCAGCTTAGTGCATGAGTCCCTTTGTGCCATGGATACAGTTAAGAGTCAGTCTAGACACTACAGCATAAAGGATAAGAGTGAAAGAAAAGATGAGCAGAAATAAGAAAGATCTTGGCAGGTATAAATGTCTTTCAACATCTTCAAGGCAACCCCCAATCCTCCCTATAAGGGTAAGAACTTAAAGACAATACACTAGAGGCATTGAGGAGTCAGTGTTAGTTACCTCAGACACTGCTAATAAGTATAATAATAAGTATAATAGGAATAGTAACAATAATATGTAATAAGAGCTTACTTCCTCCCCAGCTCCCCAGGGGTCATTGTTACCATGTGGTCATACGGCATCCTCACCTCCTTATGGCTACCAGAAGGTTCATGATGAGATATATTTGTGACCGTGAATAAGTCCAAAAAGGAGTAAACAATTACCCGCACACAGAGACACATATGCACACATGCATATGTACATGTCAAGAAAGCAAGTAGAATTTCTTCTCCTTCCTCTACACTCCCAGCACTAGGTATACAGGGCACATGTAGTCAAACTCTTTTCCCTTGGACCATGAGGCTTAGCTAGAGCTGAGTGACCTGTGAGTCTCAGCTGACCTAAAAAGAGGAGTAATGCTATTAGCCATTCCACAGCCATGGGGAATGCCAACTGAACATCCTGTTGACTGACTGTCTCCTTTTGAAAGACTGAGAGTACCAGGACAGGGAAGCAGGAAGGAGTTGATTGGGGAACAGGGGGAAGGAAGATGGCTTATGGAACTTTCAGGGAGGGAGGATCCAGGAAAGGGGAAATCATTTGAAATGTAAATAAAGAATATATCTAATAAAAAAAAAAAAAGAAAGACTGAGAGCTCCTAAGGGAGCCCATTTCTCAATTATTCACATGCTGAGGGCATTTCACAATACCAAGATAGCAATAATCATTCTGAGAAGAAGCTCCTATGTCTTTAACATAAAATGACTTCAACATATTCCCTCCCACCGTGAGTCCATTTCCTGTTCCTCCTTCACAGCAAAATCCTTGCTAATAAAAGCTGCTTACACTTCCTGCTTCCATCCTGCCTCTTCTCACATCCAGGGTACCAAACACTATGAAGAATTCTCAGTCTTAAGCTTAAGATCATCAGAAGTAAACATCCTTTCATATTTTATCAAAGGTCAATACAGCTTCCATGGACTTATATGACTTGAATTTTCTGATTATTGTCCAGGTTTCACCTTTGTGAACTGAAACTCCCATGTGTTAAAAGTTCTACAAGGCTGGGAAACGGCAGGTTAGAACTGCCAGATGGATGGGGGACTGGAAGGTGGCAGAGGTGGGGCCAAGATCTCTTGGGCTATCTTTAGTCTCTGTCAACATCCAACCATTGCTACCAATTGCTCCTCTAGCCTAACAATCTTACAAATCAAATAACATCTTTGGGGAGATCATACTAGCTTCCACGGACCCAAAAGCTCAAATGAGTCCAAAGCCCATAGAAAATATTTCCCACACTGCTGTAATCTTCAGACCTCCAATTCCCACTAGTGTATTTGAAAAATGCCTTTATTTATGCCTTTCATTCTTTAGTGTAAAAACATCATGGAAACCCTTTCCGCATTGGAACATGGTACTTGGGGAAACTCAAATACATACTCTGAAGGCTTGGATGGTCACACTTGAATAAAGAATAAAGTATCTCTTACCACTTTGGGGTAAGAACTGCACTTTGCAAGGCACACTGTCAAAGAGGCATGTTCATCCACCTCCAGTCCCTCAAGGCTGGGGTCACTCAGGAGTGCTCAAGTCCTCTCCCCTGTCATTCATTCTAACTCTATCAGCACTCTCTAAGTTTGAAACATCTCCAGAATCTGATCACATGACCTCTGAAGACTCCCAGATCAACCAAATCCTTTCTGAGCTCCATAACTGGCAAATTCTGCCCTGTTCTACTACTAACAGTCTATTTCAGTTCAGCATATAATAGATCTTGCCATTTCTTTGAATAAGGTATGTCAGTGTCATCTGTCTCACAGTAAATGGCCAAGTCCTCTTAACAGACTTGCCAGTCACAGTGGCTCTCTGGTCTCAGCTCCCACTTCTTTCATGTCTATTCACATCTCGCTTTACTTAAACAACTTCGCTGAGCTTCAAATACACCAAATATGTCCCTACCACAGGACCTTTGCATATTTCTCAGATCAAAAGTTTCTTCTTGAAATATCCACAGGGCCAGTTGTCTGACTTCCTTCAGATATCTGAGAAGATGACAACTTCCAGGTGTCCCTCATTCCCTATTACCAGACTCCTCTCTCTCTCTCTCTCTCTCTCTCTCTCTCTCTCTCTCTCTCTCTCTCTCTCTCTCTCTCTCTCTCTCTTCCTCCCCATCTTTTCCACTTCTCCTCCTCTTCCCCCTCCCTTATTTCTCTATAACACACAGCACTACCTAACAACACAACATATTCTGTATGTACACTTTTAGGTATTTTTCTGCTTCAGCCTATCCGTAGGCCACATGAAGTCAGGCATTTGTCTATTCTTTCCATGACATGATTTAGCAGCAAGCAGAATTACTCAAATATAACATAGATCTTCAATACCTATGTGAGGTTAAAATAAAATCAACCCATAGGTTAGCATGTGGAACAAACAGATTTAGGATTTGTTTTTCTACTTTTCAACCAAAACAAAATCACCCAGGACAGAATCTGTTGCTACTGGCATTTGTACGCTTATGAGCTGGCTACTTACGGTGGAAGGAATGTACACGCTAGGGCTTCTGGATCGCTGCATGTTTTAAAACATGGAGTAGCACAAGGTTCATATCTCCACTCACACATCCTCCTGTAAGGTACCACTGCCTGGATTTCTGAGACAATAAGAGGAAGTTTGGGTTATGCATATCGAGCCACATATTTTGAAAACTAATAACTTCTGATATGAACCCATGTGATGTTTGGTTCCTCTGTTGTCATAGTGTGTCATAATCGATGAGGCTGTCCAGTAAAAGCATTACAATTTCCCGGGGACCAGAAGACCTGGTACTCACATTGATTGACTAAATGCATATCTAGCTACCAAAGATTTTAATGCTTTCCTGTATCTTATGTTTAGTGACACTTACACTGGTTTTCCCATCACAGTAGTTGAGAACTATACTTTTAATAAGATTATTTTATTCTGTTTTATCCTTGCACAGCTCTGCTGAGGAAACATTACTTGCGATCTGAAATGAAATGTGTCTTCATTATAATATCCAAGCATCTTGCCAACCCCAATCAATAAGGAAAATGGTAAAGAAAAAAATACAAACACAACTCTTGGGAGCATGTTTCATCTTTGTCCTTCCCACAAAACTTAGCACACTGTCTCATACACAATAATTATTGCTTGAATACAAACGTATGAATCAGCGTGATTGAAAGTCTGTAATTCTAGAAGATTTTTTGCTTAAAGACTTTTCTCCTATAATCTCTGGCAATATATTTTCTTTCCCACATCATGGAGAAGTCTTTCTGGAACAGCTCAGATTTACCTGTACATAACAGATCATTGAAACCTTTATCTTGAATCTTCTCCCATGAAGACTTTAATTGTGAAGTATGACAAGAAAATGAGCTATTTCAGAAAGATTGGTTGTATATACAGAGCTCATCTGGAGTTCCTACTTCATGGATTCTAAAAGAGAACTGGCTTTAAGAGCAGAAGAGACCACTAGAATCTCCCAGTGGATGAAGCCTCGAGTGATCAGGGTCTCATTGATGCCATTGCCTGTCTTTCACTTTACCATGAATGGGATTGCTAGGTCTGACTCTAGTAGAAAAGACATCTGGATTAAAGGGGAAATGGAAGCTTATTGCGTCCAACTCTACATAAATCAATTAGCATAATCACAGCACTCTACAGAATGTTACACAGGCATGTCACTATTTTTTTTTTTACTCAAGAGCCTAGGGGAAGAAGAAATGCCCCCAGATGGCCGTGGTTATGACCAATTTTTAGTGTGCCACTTGGGCTTCTTACACTGCAGAATGCCATAGGAATGTCCTATGCAAATACAAAGGGAAACTGTTGAGACCTGAGTCTGCCTCTCTAAGCCAGGGTATCCTGAGAAGTCTGTGCTTAGAGATGTCAGTGGAACCAGGAGTGCTCTTCCCTCTGCTGAAGGGCTTCTGGACTATGTAAAGACAAGACACTACCTATTCTGACCTGCTATCCTGAGCAGGGGAGCTGGGGGTAAGGACACTAGCTCACTGTGAATCCTAAGCCTCTGTGAATTCCCAACACCTATAGGAAAGCGATACAACTGCTTGTCCTGACCCCTTCTGTCTCATTGGACAAAATAAGGGCTGAAATCATCAGGGCTCCTGTGGGCCTGCTTTGAGTCCCTTGCTAGGGCTATCAACACTATCAGTTGCATTTATACAAAACTCCTGCCCGACTTAAAATCTTTGAACCCAGGGATTTATGCTGTAGAATACTTCTAAAGTGTTTTCTGAAATCTACCCATTAAAAAGCTTCTCAGAAGCCTGTGCATGGTAGAGTGAGCAAAAGATTAGTAAGATTGATCTTCAGGAGATCAATTAAAACAGAGAAGTGTTTGGGAGGCTTCAGAGAGAAATCAAGCCGCCGCATTTTGAAAACAGAGCAGGACTTCAGCTCTACAAAGAGAGGCTTGCTTTCTAACACATACATCTCCACAAAGGCTCTTTCTTAGAAATCAGATCAAGCTTCTCCTAAACTGAAGAACCTTCCCAGAGGTCAATAAATCCAGTCACTCTTGGACTCAGAAGACAGAGAATAAATATGCTTTCTTTAAGTCTATGAATCAGATCGATATAAGTTCTTTATATGAAAAAAAAATAATGTAGATACAAATACTAGACTATTTCATGAGATGTGAGTGACTGACTGGGTTCTGATGTAAAAACCGAAAAAGTACTATTAGTAATATGTGGAGAAATAAAGTTATTAGAGTTAGTCTAAGCCATTTATATCCAAGCATTTAGCATAGAAGATAAAATCAGCATTATTCCTTCTGTTTAGCTGATGAGTAGACTGAAGAGTAGAAAGGTTAGGGTCACATGGCTCAGATATCTAATGTTAGCATATCACATACCCTGAACATAGACTCAGATACCTAACATTAGCTTCTGACATAGTCTGCACAGCACAAGAATTTGGGTTCCTCTTTGGAGCTCTCGGGAAGCATACCTTCTATGCTGAAGCTACTTGACTGCTTGAATTCTTCCGAATCATCATATTTTGATGCTTTGACACTAGAACCCATAAAAACAATGAAGTAGCCTTTCTTGCTGTATAATTCAAATGCGCTGTAACCAGGAATCCAGAGGCTTTGGTGATGGAAAAATGTTGCTCTCTGTTGAAATTCTGAGTTTGCCCGCCACAGCAGCAAGCTAAGACTGTCATTGTCATGGACATAGAGAAAGTAGTTCGGCCTTTCAGCAGATTCCAAGGAAACAAGAGCCAATGCTGGAAAACAGAGAATCTTAATGACTTAGGACCTCAGAGGAAGGCAAAACACAGGCAAGGGTCTTACAATGTACATCCGCGAGGTTGAAAACAGTCAAACGTCTTGCCATGCAAAATTAATACCAATCTCAGGCACATTGGACATGAATTAAAAGACTTCAAAGAGAAATAAATCAACACTTTAAATGCAGTGGATAAAAACGAACCCTCATAAAACAAATCTCTGGCAAGTTCTGGTTTTTAATTTACCTATTGTGCCTTTAGGAAAGGGAAAAAATTATAGATATATATATTTATGTGCTGTTATGTTTTCACATATAAAACCTATAGACCACTAAACTGCATGACAGAAAAAGAATGGGGAAACAGAAAAACATTAATTTAAGGGTATAACCAACTGTTCGTTACATCAATGGTATCTTTAGGAAAAAAAATTATTCTCATAAGGGATTTTAGTACATTTAGAAAATGTTATATACTCAATAATACTGTATATTTCTTAGAAGATGACAAAAATGGCTAATGAGTAATCAGACTTTACAAAGCATTGGGTATGTATGATTATATTATATTAATTTGCTTTGAAATTATGCCATATATCTATAAGATTCATGCTATAAACCATCTCATTAAAATGTGTTGATTTTTTTGGAAAAGACAGTATTTGCATCTTTTAAGAATAGATACCCCACTCTCTCCCTGTCTATTCAATATATACTTAAAGTTCTAGCCAGAGCAATCAGACAACAAAAAAAGGTCAAAGGTATACAAATTGGAAAAGAAGTCAAGATCAAGAATTGACAAATGGGACCTCATAAAATTACAAAGTTTCTGTAAGGCAAAGGACACTGTCAAAAGGACAAAATGGCAACCAACAAACTGGGAAATGATCTTTACTAACCCTACATCCGACAGAGGGCTAATATCCAAAATATACAAAGAACTCAAGAAGGTAGATTCCAGAGAGCCAAATAACCCTATTAAAAAATGGGGTACAGAGTTAAACAAAGAATTTTTACCTGAGGAATATCGAATGGCTGAGAAACACCTAAAGAAATGTTCAACATCCTTAGTCATCAGGGAAATGCAAATCAAAACAACCCTGAGATTTCACCTCACACCAGTCAGAATGGCTAAGATCAAAAACTCAGGACACAGCAGGTGCTGGCAAGGATGTGGAGAAAGAGGAACACTCCTCCACTGCTGGTGGGATTGCAAGCTGGTAAAACCACTCTGGAAATTAGTTTGTTGGTTCCTCAGAAAACTCAGCATAATACTACCAGAGGACCCAGCTATACCACTACTAGGCATATACCCAGAGGCCTCTCCAACATGCAATAAGGACACATGCTCCACTATGTTCATAGCAGCCTTATTTATAATAGCAAGAAGCTGGAAAGAACCCAGATGTCCCTCAACGGAGGAATGGATACAGAAAATGTGGTATATTTACACAATGGAATACTGCTCAGCTAATAAAAACAATGAATTCATGAAATTCTTAGGCAAGTGGGTGGAACTGGAGAATGTCATCCTGAGTGAGATGACCAGTTCACAAAAAAATCACACATGATATGCACTCACTGATAAGCGGATATTAGCCCAGAAGCTTGGAATATCCAAAGAACAATTCACATATCAAAGGATACCAAGAAGAAGGAAGGAGAGGCACCTGGTCCTGGAAGGGCTCAATGTGGCAGTGTAGGGGAATACCAGGAAGGGGAGGCAGGAGTGCACTGGTTGGGGAGTAGGGGGAGGGAAGAGGGCGTATGGGACTTTTGGGGAGGGGGGGAACCAGTAAGAGGGAAATCATTTGACATGTAAATAAAGAATATACCTAATAAAAAAATTTTTAAAAAAGGACAAAAAAAAGGAAAAGAAGTCAAAATATCGCTGTTTGCAGATGATATGATCATATATTTAAGCGACCCCAAAACTTCCACCAGATAAATCCTAAAGCTGATAAACAACTTCAGCAAAGTGGCTGGATATAAAATTAATTCAAGCAAATCAGTAGCCTTCCTATACTCAAAGGATAAACAAGCTGAGAAAGAAATTAGGAAAATACACCTTTCACAATAGTCCCAAATAATATTTCATACCTTGGTATGACCCTAACGAAGCAAGTGAAAGATCTCTATGACAAAAACTTCAAGGCTCTGAAGAAAGAAATCAAAGAAGATCTCAGAAGATTGAAAGATCTCCCATGTTCATGGATTGACAGGATCAATATAGTAAAAATGGCCATCTTGCCAAAAGCAATCTACAGATTCAAGGCAATTCCCATCAAAATCCCAAATCAATTCTTCATAGATCTAGAAAGAGCTATTCTCAAATTCATCTGGAATAACAAGAAACCCAGGATAGCAAAAACTATTCTCCACAACAAAAGATCTCCTGGGGGAACCACCATCCCTGACCTCAAGCTCTACTATAGAGCAATAGTGATAAAAACTGTTTGGTATTGGTATGGTGACAGGCAGGAAGATCAAAGGAATAGAATTGAAGACTCAGATATGAACCCACACACGTATGGTCACTTGATCTGTGACAAAGGAGCTAAAAACATCCAGTGGAAAAAAGACAGAATTTTTAACAAATGGCACTGGATCAACTGGCAGTCAGCATGCAGAAAAATGCAAATCGACCCATTCTTATCTCCTTGTACAAAGCTCAAGTCCATGTGGATCAAGGACCTCCACATAAAACCAGACACACTGAAGCTTATAGAGGACAAAGTGGGGAAGAACCTTGAACACATGGGCATAGGAGAAACGTTCCTGAACAGAACACCAATGGCTTACGCCCTAAGAACAAGAATCGACAAATGGGACCTCATGAAGCAGCAAAGCTTCTGTAAGGCAAGGGACACGGTCAGTAGGACAAAATGGCAACCAACAAATTGGGAAAAGATCTTTACCAATCCTACATCCAATAGAGGGCTAATACCCAAGGTATACAAAGAACTCAAGAAGTTAGGCTCAAGAGAGTCAAATAACCCTATTAAAAATGGGGTACAGAGCTAAACAAGGAATTCTTAAGGGAGGAAACTCGAATGGTTCTAAAGCACCTAAAGAAATGTTCAGCATCCTTAGTTATCAGGGAAATGCAAATCAAAACAACACTGAGATTCCACATCACACAGGTCAGAATGGTTAAGATGAAAAACTCAGGGGACAGCAGATGCTGGAGAGGATGTGGGGAAAGAGGAACACTTCTCCATTGTTGGTGGGATTGCAAGCTGGTAAAACCACTCTGGAAATCAGTTTGACGATTCCTCAGAAAATTAGACATAGTACTACCTGAGGACCCAGCTGTACCACTCCTGGGTATATACCCAGAAGATGGTTCTACATGTAATAAGGACACATGCTCCACTATGTTCATAGCTGCCTTATTCATAATAGCCAGAAGCTGAAAAGAACCCAGATGTCCTTCAACTGAGGAATGGATACAGAAACTGTGGTATATATACACAATTGAGTACTATTCAGCTATTAAAAAGAATGAATTCATGAAATTCTTAGGCAAATGAATGGAACTAGAAAGTGTCATCCTGAGCGAGGTAACCCAATCACAAAAGAATGTACATGGTTTGCACTCACAGATAAGTGGATGTTAGCCCAAAAGGTCAAAATAAACAAGTTACAATTCACAGACCACAGGAAGCTCAAAAAGGTGGAGGACTGAAGTGGGGGTGCCTGGGTTCCTCTGAGAAAGGGAACAATACACTTACAGGAGCAATAATGGAGGCAAAGTGTGGAGCAGGGACTGAAGTAAAGGCAACCCAGAGACTGCTCTACCTGGGGATTCACCCTGTAAACAGTCACCAAACCCCAACACTACTATGGACGACAAGAAGCGCATATCAAAAGGAGCATGCCATGGTTGTCTTCGGAGGGGCCCTGCCAGAGTCTTATACATACAAAGGCAGATGCTAGTAGCCAACCATTGGTCTGGGAGTGGGGTCCCCAATGGACCCAAGGAGTTGGAGGGCGGTCCGGAGGAGCTGAATGGGTTTACAGCCCCATGGGAAGAACAATGATGTTGACCACCTAGAAGCTCCAGGACACCCAGAGACTAAACCATGAACAAAGGGGTACACATGGTTCCAGCCAAAAATGTGGCAGAGGGATGCCTTGTTGGGCATCAGTGGGAGGAGTGGACCTTGGTCAGGTGAAGGTCAAATAGATGCCCCAACAAGGGGAAATTGAAGGGGAGTGGTAGGAGTGGGTTGGGTGGAAGGGCATATACTTGGAGGCAGGGAGTGGGAGGAGAGGTTGGGGGGTTTTGGGGAGGGGGTAAACTGGGAAAGGTTTTACCACTTGAAATGTAAATGAAGATTATATTCAATAAAAAAAGAAAAAAAGAACAATAGTTACTATGAATCATAAAATCAAGAAATCTATCAAATGCAATGTTACCAAGGACAGTTACTTTGTCCTTTAAACTGGAAAATATCATGGCTGAGAAGTAAAAGATTCAAAATAAAATCAAAATCTTTCATACAAAGAAAATCAATTGCAACTAATATAAATAAAAACTTCAGATTTCCAGAACATAGAGGGTTCGTTTTCCAGGACACAAAGAGCATATTATCATATTCATTAATTTCTTGTGCTTGTAAAAGAAGCTATATATGGTTCTAGGTAGACTTCATTGAAAATGTAACCTGCCATTACAGGCTAGACAAGGGCACACCCACCAGTAAGAACAGGTGCCAAGCAATTACAAGCCTAGGATATAATTTGCTGATACAAGCCAGTAAGTGAAGTCAAGTTTAAGGAACTAAGGACACTGAGACCAGGACAACGGACAAAATAATGTCATTATTGTCTATACTCTGACATGTATGAACCATACTTATTTGACACCAAATCAAATCCTTCGTATTTACTTTGTCTATTAAAATCCTTTAAATGTTAAGAATGAACAGTCTTTTAAATATTTTCAAATTAAGTTCTGTGGTTAATACCATAAACATTTAATCAGTGAGTTACTTAACACTAAAAAGACTCCATCAAACATCTGCAGTTCTAATATAACAGTGCCAATAGATCCAGGGATTATTTTCTATGTAAAATAGCCATTTTGTATGCTGAGAGTTTGTTTTATATTCCTTGGGGGAACTTAGAAAATGTCATAGCACATGAAATCTCCAGTTAATACTTGTAAAATGGTTAATGAAAAACTGTAAGTTGAAAAACTAAATTTGCATTTTCAATTATACTTACAGGATGTCTTCTCTTTGAAAAGGCCCGGAGTGATCATAAAAATAAAAAATAAATTACCACGATCACTGTTTCTTGGCAAAGAGAAAATGCTTCTACTGGTCATATTGGCACCAAGAACAAGGCCACTTTGCCCATAACTTGCCAGCATATATGGTCCTTCCCCAAGCCCTGGTAAAGGTACAAGTAAAATAATTATAAGTTAAAAAGCTTTTTAAGATTTATTTACTTATTTATTTATTCATTCCTTCATTTTAAACTCCAGATTTTATTCCCCTCCTGGTCCACCCTCTGACTGTTCCACATCCCATACCTCCTCCCCACCACCCTGTCTCCAGGAGGATGTCCCCACGCCCCACCCCCATCCCACCAGTCCTCTAAACTCCCTGGGTCCTCCAGTCTCTTGAGGGTTAGGTGCATCTTCTCTGACTAAACCGAGACCCAGAAGTCATTTGCTGTATATGTGTTGGGGACCTCATATCAGCTGGTGTATGTTGCCAGGTTGGTGTTCCAGTATCTGAGACATCTCAGAGGTCCAGGTTAATTGAGACTGCTGGTTCTCCTACAGGGAGGTCCTAAACGGATACCTGAAACTCCTCAGAGAAATTTTTCTGCAAACTTCATCTCATAAAAATAAGTATATAAATGATGACTGTGTTAATACTTTTAATTACAATTTTATGAAAATGAGATTAATGTGATGTCAACCCAATTTTTGTGCTACTAGCATCCTTAATATAACTGAGTACACTAAAACCTTTTTATCTGGCTTTAGTGGTACATATCTTTAATAATCCTAGCCCTGGGGAGGCAGCAGCTGAAAGATTACAATAAGTTAAGTACAAAGCAAGGCTTCAAGATTATGTAAGACTGACTATATATGATATGTATCACCACATGTGGGACTTGGATGCCACAAGATAGCCATAAGTTCTAGACCACCTTGAGCTATATAGTATCAGTCCAACCGGACTAAATAGCAAGACCCTGTCTCAAAAAAATACCCAATGATTTGTCGTTAACATTTTTAGTTTGTTTTTCCTTTGTGTGGGTGAGGCAAAACGAGAATGGGAAGACAGAGAGTTGATTTAGAGACTTCAAGATAGGTTGGAGCCAGTATATGGCAGGGTCCTGGCAACAACCACAGCCAAAATGGACCAAGGGCCACACCAGAAGTGACCTCAAGTTCAAAAGCCACACTAGAAGTCACCTCAAGTCCAAGAGTCACACCAGAAGTCACCTCAAGTCTAAGAGCAACACAAGAAGTCACCTCAAGGTCAACTTCAGCAGTTATTTCAACCCCAACACTGGCAGTCACCTCAACTTCAACCCCAGCATTTACCTCAAGTCAACTTCCGCAGTTCTTCAAGTCCAACACCAGGAGTGACCTCAACTCTAACACCAACTTAAATGTTAGCAGTCACCACAAGTCCAACACCAGCAAAACTTTAATCTAATAAAGTCACTCTGAACTTTGTTATATAACAATGTTGACCAGGATCCTAAAGTCTTTGTCACTCTCTTTACATTCTAAGACATGACACACAGCAAGTTAAGAGGACCTTAACTCACAGTATGGATGTTAAGGGTTATTGAGACAATCCAAGCCACAACCTTTACAATGTTTGACTTTGTCCTCTGACAATTATTTATTTCCATATTTTCTTTAAATAGTGGAACTTTCTCTACAACATAGTTTCTAACATATAGGAAATAAACAGGGGAGAAAGTTCAGCTGTAAATGTCCGGAGAAGTCAAGATAGTGTATAATAGCTGTGAGATGATTTAGAGTAAACAAATTGAGAAAAGTCACTTAAAACAATGCTGCAGTTGGTTTTTAAAATAATTTCTATCAGCAACCTCTACAATCTTATAATTTTTGGTCACCTATTTTTACTGCAATAAACTCTTTTTCCTGGGCACAGTGACACTTTTCCCTATTACCTGAATCATAGAAAAATCAATTCCCTGCCTACCCCTCCAAACCTAACAGCGTCTCCCTCCTGGGGTTCACCTTCTGATACTGAACAGAAGTGGAACTACAGAAGAAAGTGGTTTGAGAATTCGGTAACAAAATACAAAACAGACCGCCACAATTGTGGCCAACTCAACAGAAGCAATGTGCACCAAGCAGCAAGTGGTAGAGATTCGGGGTGGCCAGACTCCAGTGGTCTGCAGACAGCAGGCCAGAAAACCCAGGGGAGGACCTGAAGGCGAGCTGTGGGAGAGTACAGGTTTAAACGACAAAGTCACCAAGTCACCTCCTTATGCACAGAAGGGTTAACCACACCTAGCTTCACAGCACAGACTTCAAGCTCAGTGCTTCCGGAGTCCTAGGTGCTTATAAGTCCCAGTCCATCACATTTATGCTAAGTGCCTTTGGCAAAGTCATTTAATTTCTTCATGTCTCATTTCCTCTTAAATAAAATGTTAGTGGGAGTTATTCTTATTATTACTTTTGCTCTTATAAGTTAACCAATTATACAAATACACCCAAAAGATTGATATACTCAATCCCATTTCTCTCTCTGCCCCTCACCCCGGCTCCCTTCCCGTTCCCTGTCTCTGGTTCATTTTGTGTGTCTTTCTCTCCCTGTTTCTCTCTGTCTCTGTCTCTGTCTCTGTTTCTGTCTCCTGCTATCTAGCTTTATCTTCTTCTTTTCCTGCTCCTGTGTGTGTGTGTGTGTGTGTGTGTGTCTGTCTGTGTGTATACATTTCTGCTTCTCTAATAAAAATGTTCATACAAATTATACCTATGGTTAGATTTTCATTTACTATAAGTATTTTTGCTAAAATTGACTTTTATTCAACCTTCTATTTCTATAAAATGTGACAAAACAACCACAAGCAGCCTCCCTTTTATTTCTTAATCACCTCCATGTCTTTGAAGTTATCAAGGTTTCTTTATATAATTTCAGCCTTTCGCTACCTCCGTAGCTTAGATGGGTTGCTGGCCCTGGTTTTCTACAACCCTTACGCCACCTTCTGCATCCTCTATTACAGTCCGAAGTCACCCAGGCAATGACAAGATGTCACCTCTCCAGACTGGCTCACTTGTCTGAACCAGGTTTCGTTCACTGTGTCTTTCTCATTGTATCATCTATTTGAGAAAAGACAAGACCTACATCTGCTGCCTTCGGGTTTTTGTATTGAGGTCCTCACTCCCCTCTTTCCACATTTGTGTAAAACGCACACTCAGATGCTTCACCTCAAGCCCAGATGCTTGCGGAAGCAAAAGGCTTTGATTGCCATGGTGTTAAGTTTCCAGTTTGAAAATATGTATTTTACAACGGCAGCAAAGCACATTTCCCATGTTATCATCTTCAATTCGTTTCTTTGTTTATGAAAATTTAATAAAATTTGTCTGTGGCCATAATGATGCTTAACAATCACTGGGATCTATTCTGTCAAAGTACAACTTTCTGTTCTTTGGTCAGCATCTGTCCTCTTCTTGTGAACCTCCCCTACAACCTCCACTAATCTTCGGGTTTGCCTCTACTCCTGTGAATCTGTTTTAAATGACACGTGATGGACATACATAGAATTTCATCATGCCTGGATTATTTTAATCAGCTGAACATCTTTTATGTTCAGTCATGCTGATATAAATAATAAAAGTTTTATTTTGACTTTTTCCTAACTACTGAATAGATAGAAGACAGAATTTTAAGTGTTCTCACCACAGATAGTAAATGTTGGGATGACAGACTCCCTATTTAGTCTCATCTAATTGTTCCATTGTGCATTCACGTATAAGAACAACACCTTTTGCCACAGATATAAAAACATATCCGCTTAAAATTGTGGAAATTTTAAAGCTTTTGAACAAGGTTTATAGTTATACATAATAACGTGTATTGATCACCAGAGTTACTCTATCAAACTAACACTTCCTATTCTTAGATCAATATCTATCATTTTCTTATTAATCCTTCTCCCCAACCTATGCTAAGCATTGTATTTTTCTCCATCTCTGTGAGTCTGTTTTAAACATCTTGTGCCTCTGCTCTATTTTAATATTTAAAAATTATATTTAAAAATTAATTTAACTGCTCATTTACATGTGTCATTGCAAAAGTATTTTCGGAAGACCCTTTAAGAACAAATAACCTGAATTGTATACTTAGTTTCAGAAAATAAATTCTAATACCAGTCCTGAGAAAATTAGATCAATTGTAGAAGGAAAAGCTTTCCTACCTTTATCATTCAATTCCTGGACTATTTATGTTTTATTCATGGTATAAATTGCTCAAAAAGTTTTATCTGAAAAATATATGGCATAATACTGCAGTAATAGTCATTAAAGTGTCACATACCTTGATTATAATATTCACAGTCAAGGGCTAAAAAAAAGAAAAGTAAGTATTAAATTGCATATAAATGAAATATTACTTATCTGAGTATATGCAACACAGGGACATGCATTTATTAACTACATAAAATAACAGAAGATGACATTACTCAGAAACTTCCTATGAGCAAAGGCAATTACATGTTTGTGTGAGAGAGCACATACATGTATGTATATGAGTGTGTGTGTGTGTGTGTGTGTGTGTGTGTGTGTATTGTAGCTGATGTTTTTAAAACAGTCCCACTTACATCCTTGATCAGCTTTAAACTCACTGTGATTTTCCTGTCTCAGCCACTTGGGTGCCAAGATACAAGTGTACCCAACGAGGGCTTGGTCAAAAGGTACTTACTGAGATGATGTGTTTAAATGAAATAGGTTTCATGACATTATTTTAAAGGTAGGCAGATGCTTGGCAATTTAGAAGCCAATCACAGAAACTGTCCAAATTATAATCTGTTCTTGAGATGACTAACCACCCACATAAGTAAATAAAATGATTAAGGAGTCAAATCTGAAAGGAAATCAATCAAGATGAATTTTGAAAAGAACCTCTTTATTATCAGAAGATGTGAAATCTCACAGGCAAAAGAGGACTGTAATCATAAGCAATTTCTGTGAGGATGTATGTAATACATATTTCAAAAGTTGCAAGAACAGTAGTCAAACACAATAGAAAACTTAAAACAGGTTTCTCTTTGACATATGATAATTTGTGATTGTCAAAAGACTGAAATTTAGACAACTAAAACTAAATCATAGTCCCCGTCTTTCATGGCATTATTCCCCAATAAATAGACAATGAATTTGGATCTTCTTAAAAGCTGTCCACTCAATGATATCTTATGCAAGGTACCCACCACAGACAGTGGGTGACCTCCAGTGAACAGGCACCCCTTCCTGGCAGCATTTGTAAGCATATGCGGCCACACTGGTACACAGGCATTCACAGTCCCCGCCCAGGTTACAGTTACATGTATCTTCATGGCAGTTTTTGGCAAAAGAAGTAACATCAATCTGGAAGCAAAAAGAAAGGCATTGATTTTAATAAGCATCGAGTGTGACTGAATTCAAACTTCTGAGAGAAGAGTAACTGCACACATTTCTCACAACGGGTGTCATCACCACCATCTACATAGTCCTTATTGTCTAGACCCACAGTGTTGCCAAAGAAAATCGAGTTACTCAGAAAATGCCACCTCAAAGAACTAGCAAAACGACAATAACAGCTTTTGGCATCTACACTAGGGCAGATTTTGGAATTTTGGAAGTGTACTGCTGCCTTGAATCATTGTTGGCATAATTCCCATGCATTAAAGGAGCTCGCTCTGTTTCTAAATGCTCAATGCTTTTCTTTTCTTTTTTCTTTCTTAGTCTCCTAAATGGCAATATGCTGGTGTTGTGTGTGAGTGGCTATGAGCAGCTTACTTTAAAAGTCTGATATTCACCTAATCACTGGCTTTGCATTGCCCTTGTTAAATCACTTATGAAATAAGATAGAGTGTCGACAGTGTGTCACAAAAGAGACTTTGTGTCAGTGATTTGTGTTTTAGGGTGTGTGCCAATGCATGGGTTAATTTTTCAAGCAGCAGCAGGGAGAGGATCCTTAAAACTCTGAGGCTTGGGTCCAGAATGAGCACCATATTGTCTGTCAAGGGACTGTTTCCGTAAGAAGCATTAAAATCTCAAAATGGGGCCCCTTCAATACACTGGGATCTAATGTATCCATGTCCTCTTAACGTAGCAAGCATCCTTGGACTCCCTTCATTCCTAAACGTTCGTGGTATTATAACAAGAGTTATCACATTAACGCTTATAGCTGAGGTGTTTAAAATAAAAATTGTAAACCCGTTACATGTTAACATAAATTACATATTTTAGTAAAAGCCTGTATTTTTTGACAGAGCAAAGTTGAGCCAGTAAGGAGAGTGCAGTGCTTCACCGTTTTGCAGATGTCTTTAACATCTTTCTGCAGCACACAACTACTTGGCCATCTGTTGCTGTGCTATTTTTATGGCTCGGTTTTGGTTAAAATGAAGGTCTCCATGTATGTATAATTAGAAAATCGATAGTGGTTAATATCTTTGGAGGGTAACAGTGATGATATTCTTTTACACAATATCCCAAAACTGTGCCTTTCTTTTTTTTAATCATTTTTTTTAATTTTTCAAATTAGGATATAATGCATTAAGTAACATTGTATCAGGTTTGGACACTGGTTTAGAATTCTCCTTTTCCACATTTTCTTCACTGCCCCATCCCCACTTCCTCTGAATCCCTCACAATCCCTGGGGCACAAACTCTTTGCTTCTTTTATGCTCCATGTGTCCTTTTTCTCACCCCCTAGACTTTCTCTCCACCTATTAATTACCTTCTTGGTTTCCTTTCTATATTTTAGGCTTTGCCCTTTTACATCTGTTTCTATGTAACTATGTATACATCCTAGGCTAGGATCTGTAGATGTGTTCTTGCTATTTGTTTATTTGCTTTCCTTTCTGGGTCTGTGTTTAGTAGGTATAGCTCCATCTACTTTTGTCTTTCTTTACAGCTGGAAAAACTCCTTGTGTAGCTACACTACACTTCCATTATGCATCCACGTGCTGTTGTGAGTACAGCATGAATAAACTTGGATGGGAAAGTATCTCTGTTGGGATATATAGATTCTCTGTAATAGCCAGATGTGGTATGGCTGGGTCATATGGCAGTTCTCATTGTAATTTTTAACAACCACCACATCGATATCCATAAAGGCAATGTTTAAGTTGATGTCTGAAACCACACCAAAGAACCCTGGACTTCACTGACCTAAACTCTTTAGGTTGAATTTACCTTCGAAATAATCTTTTGCTCCAGTGTGATTCCCTAACATTACTCTTGATTATTTGAAAACTGTGTGATATACACAGGTCTTCTAAATGTTAATGCATTTAATTAAATGTAAAAGCAACAGGCCACACTTATTTTATATAATCAACTGTATTTTCAGAAAAGTATCACGAAACTTTTTAAGTCCACAGTTCTGCAAATTTTTTAAGTTTTGCAAAATTCTATTTTTCACTTCAAAACCTTGAAATATTTATATAGGGATAACAAATGCCATTGGGTATTTTCCATTGGATGAAGCCACAGAGTTACTCTCCTCTTCTCAAGAATGTATCTGCCAAATATTCTTGTCTTGATTTCGGTAATGTTTCTATTATTTGTTCTTTCAAGTAAAAGTAGTGTTTGTGGAAAATAAACATAGACCTGGCTCACAATTCAAAAATTGTACCTGTGCCTCCTTTGAGAAAACAGGGGACATGAAAAATGGGGTGTTGCTTGTCCTTAAGAGTGTTTGGGAGACTCCTAACAGCAGGAGTCAGGTATGTCTGACTCTTTTGAGGGCTCTTAGGACTCTTTTCCCCACACTGGGTCACCTTGTCCAGCCTGAATAAGAGGGTGTGTACCTAGTCTTATTGCATCGTGTTATGCTATGGCTTGTTAATATCATAGGGAGGGCTGAATGGATTTGGAGAAGAGGAGTTGTGGGGAAAGCTGGGAGAAGAGAGGGAGAAGAGGCTATGGTCAGGACGTATTATATGAAAGAAGAAAAAACTATATTAAATTACTTTCAAAACTTCTACCAGGACCCAAAATTATTATGTGAAGAAGGAGGTTAGATATTTAAGTTTCGTTCTTAGAATAGCTCCTAGTACTATTTTAAATATGCCACCAGGGATCCTGTTAAACTATATGTACATAGAATGCCCACTTGAAATGCTCTCTGATGACAGATAAACATCTATTCCCTTTGCAATTTACAAATATTTACAAAATACTGTGGACATCTTGCATTTCATCAACTAGAATGAATTACAATGGTCATTTGCAAACATAACACTGTTGGATAAGATGGGATAAGGAGGAAAGAAGTCAACTAAATGTGTTGCTTAGACAGAAAAGCACCAACAAAGGTCCCCTAACGATGACTCTAGGACACCTGAGAAACATGAGTTGCTGAATTTATCCCACTCATTCCAGTAAAACAGCAGCAGGTCTTTATAGCTGAGATTGTAGTGAAAGCACTCATTTACCACATTGCGACAAGGAGCAAAAACATCACTGTACAAAATGGAACATTCTCTCTTGGCATAGGGAAATTTGTTTTGGTGTGCCTCGCAGGGCTTCAGAGCCTCGATAAGATCTTCACACTGTTGAAAATCAAAGGGAAAAGAAAAGATTTGAAAGGGACTAAACTCTGAAGTCAAAGGATGCCCCCCCCCAAACAGGACTCTATCCATGACAGTAGCATCTAGAACAGTCAAGTCCTTTTAGACATTTTCACTTACTGTCCGCTCTCAACCATATAGGTTATATATTGATAACGTAAATCTCCTCTGAGAAGCAACTAAGTATTAAAGAGAGTGATATTACAGAGGAAAATTAATCATTTTGAATTTTTCACGACTATAACATTTTCACAATAAAATTCTTTGAGTATCAATGTCCTTTTTTAATGTTTCATGTTGTTCATGTGTAGACCACCTTCTGAGGAATTGAATGTACAGGCCATCTTCTGAGGTATGAGATCTGTATATCGCCTTCAGAGGTATTGGATAGATATACAGATTTCTACAATCTCCAGAGACTCAGATTTCTATAAATTCTGAAATCTGACCTCTGCTGTCTCTAATGTGCCTCTCCAAAACTCCCTTCCCTGAGAATTCCCATCAACAGTTTGCTCTATTGTAAACACAGAGGCAGTTTCTTAGTCTGAAGTCACTTTCTTACCTTTCAATCTGTCTGAAGTGTCTCTTCTGATGTGGATTCAGCGCCAATGTTTTCTGTTGGTTTTCTTATACTATTCTACACTGGCTTTTCTTCTCCGACCTCCACTCCTATCTTTCTTTACAAAACCTTGCCTCAAAAACCCTTGTCCCCTCACTTGACACAGGTGTCCTCATTTCAACAGCCTCAATATGCTGCTACATGCTAAGTCTATTTATATACCAGGTCAATTCCCTGTATTTCAAAACTAGACGTTTTCTGCTAAATATCTTTTAGTCGCAGATTTCTCAAAAATATGTACTCACTAATAAGTGGAGATTAGTCAAAAAGGCACAGAATTCCCAGGACACAATCCACAGAATTCAAGAAGGCTAACAAGCTGAAGGACCCAAGTGAGGATGCCGCAGTCGCACTTGGGAGAAAGAAGAAAGCAATCACGGAGTAGGGGAGGGACTTGGGTGGGAAAGGGGATTGGGAGGGGAAGAGGGGAGCATGATTAGGTACTGGGAGGGAATAGGACTGAAGTCCTGAGGGTCAGCAGAAAGAATGGAAACAGGCAACCTCGAGAGGTAGGAGGTTCGGAGATCATCCAGAATGTACCAGAGACCTGGGAGGTGAGAGAGACTCTAGGAGTCAAAGGGAGGAAGGGACCTTAGATGAAATGCCCTACAATGGGGAGAGGGAACTTGTAGAGTCCACCTCTAGTAGAAAGACTGGGCATCAAGTAGAGGGACGGGGTTGCCATCTCATAGACAGAACTCTGACCCAGAATTGTTCCTGTCCGAAAGAACTGCAGGAACAAAAAACGGAAAAGAGCCGGACTGTGGTGGCGCACGCCTTTAATCCCAGCACTTGGGAGGCAGAGGCAGGAGGATTTCTGAGTTCGAGGCCAGCTTGGTCTACAGAGTGAGTTCCAGGACAGCCAGGGCTATACAGAGAAACCCTGTCTCAAAAAACAAAAAACAAACAAAAAAAAAATGGAAAAGAGCCTGAGGAAAAAAGATCCAGTGAGACCCAGCTCATGGGGAGGGCCTAAGGCCTAACACTATTACTGATGCTACGGTGTGCTTACAAACAGGACCCTATCATGACTGCCCATCGAAAGGCCCAACAAGCAGCTGAAGGAGTCAGATGCTGATATTTACACCCAAAACATGGACAGAAGCTTGTGACCCTATAGGAAGACCAGCAGTCTCAACTAACTGGAAGAAGCTGAGGAGGAGGGTGACCCTATAGGAAGACCAGCAGTCTCAACTAACCTGAAACCCCTGGGAATTCTGAGACACTGGACCACCAACCAGGCAACATATACCAGCTGCTATGAGGCCCCCAACACATATATAACAGAGGACTGCCTGGCCTGGACTCAGTCAGAAATGATGCAGCTAACCATCTAGAGACTTGGGGCCACTGGGGAATGCGAAGGTCTGGTGAGATGGGAGTAGGGGTGAGGGCATCCTCTTGGAGACTGGGGCTGGGAAGGAGGTGTGGGATGTGGAATAATCAGAGGGTGGACCAGGAGGGGGATAAAGTCTGGACTGTGAAAAAGAATAGAAGGGTAAATTTTTTAAAACGTGACTTTCTCAAAAAAGATAGCAGTCTCTAAAGTGTACTACACTTCTTTCTATTATATCCTGAGCCCCACCCCTGCACATCTACATCTCCTCTTCGCCTTGCTAGGGAAGAACTCCAACTGATATTTCTGATGCCAGAAGGTATAAGACTTTTGTTTGAACCTTTCAAATGCATCCTTCTCAATAAAGATCTTCATTAAGTACTGGGAATTTTCAT
This sequence comes from Tokudaia tokunoshimensis, assembly GCA_036184795.1. Taxonomy (NCBI): domain Eukaryota; kingdom Metazoa; phylum Chordata; class Mammalia; order Rodentia; family Muridae; genus Tokudaia; species Tokudaia tokunoshimensis. Next base: position 30,383,340 of record BTHU01000007.1, read on the forward strand.
TTTTAATGTTTTGTTACCTCCCCTTAACAGTTTCCCTAGCTGTACCATGAGAGCCTCCTGCACCTGCACTTTCCAAGACCTATCCTTAGTCTTTCAGCCATTCTCTATTTCTAACCCTATGCTCCAACCATATGAGCCCTATGAGATGTATTCTGTTCTGTATTCTCCTCACCTCTGTTTACATCCGCTAGGTGACTTCTCTTTCCTATAAACAGTGGTTTGCAACATGTGGGTCACAACCCACACACGGGTTGCAGAGCAAATATTCTGCATATTGGATATTTACATTACAATTTGTAACAGTAGTAAAATTATGGTCCTGAAGTAGCAACAAAAAAAAATAATTTTATGGTTGAGAGTCGCCACAACATGAGGAGCTGGATTAAAGGCTCACAGCGTTAGGAAGGTCGAGAACCACTGTTGTAAAGTTTATCTTCTCATATCTTGTAGATGTTAAAGACTTTACCTCCAGAGTATTTGTTCCAGAAATCTTCCTTGAATTCTTAAAACCACTACTTGGTGTGCATATCTACTTAAACACCCATCTAGTTACATATATTTTATTGGTAATTTTCTACACCACTTAGTAACTGAGACACTGAAATTCCTCAGTGCAAAAGAATGCCATATTCATATTCTGTGCCTATCTTATAAATAAAAACAGTATATTAAACAAAATCTACTGAATTAACTTAGAGCAGAAAGTATTTTGCTATGCTTGAAAAATATGAGAGAAGGTATAAGTCTAAATGTCACGTTTGTTAATTCTCTGGAGACATAATTTGAATTTAGACAAATCACCAAACCTCCTTGAGACATAATCTTTTCATCTGTAATGTGAAGACAACTTTTGCAAAAATAAAGTTGTCTCAAGAATTATATAAAAAGTAAATATGAAATTATATCACCTATAAATTATTATAAAAATATCATGTAAAAAAAAGTAACCTAAACCAGCCTCTTGCCTTGGCATTGTGGGAGAGCTGGCTCAGCTCCTTGCCTGAGTAAAACAGGTGAGCTGGCCCTGGTGGCAGTGGACACAGGAAAACTGGTAGGCTGGACAACTCAGCTACCACCCAGGCCTAGATCCAGAGCTTTGAGTTGTCCCACCTCATCATTGACTGAATCTATGAACTGCTGGAGCATGTGAAGGAGCAGGTCCTGCAGAATCAAAACTGTAGGATCTCTGACATGGGGCAATAACAGACTATCCAAGAGGATTTCCTGTGAAGATCCAGTATTGATAGGCAGAGTTATTGAAACAGACCAATGACTTATTACAATGAACATTTGTAAGTAAAGAAGTGTGAACATGAGGGTGTACTGTGGGACACACTGGAACACATCATAGCTCCCACAGAAAGATGTTTGTTGGTTTGGTTGATTTTGGTTTTGGTTTGTTTTGAGGGAGGTATTTCTTTTCTGGGATGTGGAAAGTTGCAAGGGTGAAGGGTGAATATGGGGGGACAGGGGAATGAGTGGGATTGGGGTGTGTGATGTGAAACTCACAAAGAATCAATAAAAAGTTTAAAAAATATGCTAAGTAATTTTACTTCTCAGAATAATCTCTCGATAAATATGTTTGTTGTTCTAGATTGTACATATGTAACTTACCTGTCCTAAGGCCCAGCTGTCTCCAAACACCTGAGCATTTCGCACTTCTATATTATTAGATGTTGTCATGTCATTGGAAGTACATTTGTCAAAGTTACCACACAATCCTGCCAGCTTGCTCTAAAGTAATAAAATTATGATGAAATATTTTATACTTATGCAAAGACTTAAAATATATTAAAACTTGAAAGATTTAAGACATATAAAGAACTTTCATAGAAATAATTTTTAAAAAAATGTTTTAAGAAAATGAGTCCATAAAAATTCAATTATGTTTATAATATTTAATAGCCTCAATATTTTACCAACCAAGTGTTAGCTATCCACACTTACAGTAGCATCTTAGTATTGATATCTCTAACAATGTAAATAGAAAAGTATATATGGAAGTACATTTATGCATATATATGATATATATAGTATATAAGTATAAATAATTTTTAATTATTATAAGTATATTAATAAGTATATAATATAAAAATAATTATAAGTATATAAGTATAAATAATAAGAAAAACCCACAAGAATATATATTTAAGGTTCAGTAACAGTGTAAGTGTTGAAACAATAAAGCTAACTGAGGTCTCTACAGGTTGTGAGAGGAGGAAAGCAGTGGCCACAGGAACTCCTTATATCAACACTGACCAGTGGATTTTCTCATGATACTGTAAAAAAATCTTTTTTACTTTTAGAGAAAGGATCCTTTAAGACTTTAAAAATGGATATTATTCCAATATGATGAAAATCATTTGTAAAACCTTGAATTGATGCTCCTTGAAATCTCTCTTCAACACAAACAACTGGAAAACTTTGAAGTAACATGTTTTCCAAAAATAACAGACAGTGCATGGAACCCATGTCTCAGAAACTGTATATATTCAAGACCAATAACTACTTTACCCACGAGCAAACGAACTGTGGTACACCCATACCACAGTTTACAATAATATTATAAAGAAAAAAATCACTAATATGTAAAATATGGATAAATTTTATGTTTGTTAGGTCAAAGATGGAAGATCTCAAAAATTCCTAAATGATTCCATGTATATAATTTTTGGGGAAGGAAAACAATGGATAATAGCAATGGAAATATAGTGGTATTTTTCCTGATGGTGGAGACAGAGGTAAGACTTAGCAATAAGGAAGCAGCTGAACAAAAAGTGGGTATTGATAGACTTGTTTTGTGACCAACTATAGTATTAGATCAAGACTCTGTGCATTTTTCCAAATCCATAGAGCCATAAGGTAATTTTAAAATATCTTATATACTGGCTACTTACTACTACTTACTTCTACAATTTGGCTGTATGTTAACTTATTTTTAAAAATTTACAATGTAAAGAGAAAACAGATTTTTATAATAAACGAATTTTTGTTAACAAAAACTAAATCATATAACCAAGTTCAAGGGAGGAGAAAGAGGGGAGATGAACAAAGTAACGGCAAATATTACAATGTTAAAGTAAAAAAGAACTAAGTCGGATTGATTTATATTATACAAATCAACAGAGCGTTCCTTTACATTGCTAAGTCATAGCCTGTTAATGGCACTTGTATGTTACACAAGTTGTATGAGTATACTCCAGTCTCTGAAGAATTTCACATAGGGTATTATTAGTAATTTTGAAAACATAACTTAGTTCAAACACAGCTCTCAAGAGTTTATGAAAATATTCCAAGAAATCCTTTAAAACCACATTTGCCTAACAATCTGTTTGATTTTTCTCTTCTTTAAACACAGTTTCATTCACAGCATCCCATTTAGGGAGTCCGTTGGCCTACCTTCCACTGTGGCCCAACTTTGATGTGGATGGTAGTCTTCTCATCCCACAGAATGGTGATATCTTCCTCCGGGAAGTATATTACTATGTAGAACCCAGCCTTCCAGAGCTGGTACTCAGGTTTGCTTTCCAGGAAAAAACCTGATCGCTTCTTCCAAAAGGATAAAATGTTTTTGAGTAAGTATCACAGTCTCTAACCAAAGGAGGGAACACATTAATGCTTTCCAGTAAGTATATATCTAACATAATTGCTAGCTGTGTTTTTTTTTTTAATTCTCTAATACAAACCCAATGTTTTAAATAAGAAATACATTATATTGGTATTTGTATAAAAAGTAGAAACTGAGCTTGGCAAGAGACCATGAGAAAAGAAAAGGATAATCCAGGGACAATGAAGAGAGAAGGAGGGAATGGACGTGGAGAATATGAAGGAACAATGGATGTGAGAGGTTGAGGGTGAAAAATGCAAGTTCTTCCCTTAAAAAGAAAAACTTATCTTTTCTATGATTCTCAGTACTTAACTGCAGCATATAAGCAGCCTTCTAATGTTATTATACTTTTTTAATGAGATACAGAACTATTTACATTTGGGAAGATAAAATGCTTTACTAGTCAAGTGAGAATTTCTAAATGAAATGGTTTGATAACTGAATATATAATGGCACACCCATCCCACAGGTTACAATAATATTATAAAGGGAAAACACTTTCTTTTATATATGAGACCAGAAAACTCCTATGAGAATGGGGAAGAAAAGATGACATGGAAAAAAAGGAATGGGTTAAACAAAGAAACAAAGGCTCGGTGACAGACACACCCAAGATATGGTCAGATCTAAATAAAAAATCAGTAAAGAACGGAAACACAGATTACATGACAATTCCAAATATAATCAATAAAGGTTTGAACAGGGAAGTAATACCCTAGGGTTTGGGAGCTCAAAGGAAATTATTTACGAACTAGAAAGACTAAGAGGGATTAGACAGGGAGAACATTGGGAGGCCAGAATATCTGTAACCATGACTATGGCCTTGAATTGAGCTCATATGATGATCTTGAAAATACATAGTTGTATTAATGAAAAGAAAACTGATTTATTTCCAGTCAAAACAAAAAACTGGAAACAGATATAAAATCCTTCATCCACTTTTCTTCTCTAAATATAATAAAGTATAGTGGGAGAATGCCCTAAGAGAATGGTGTTTAAGTGGATATTTCAAAGGACAGGTGAAATAAACTTCACCATAAATATATAAGGTGTTTTTCACCTCCTATACTAATATTATACTTATGTCTATACCACCCACAGCAAATAAAACCATTCATATTGTTAACTGACTTTACCTAGCATCGAATTATTCTACTGCCCATTCTTCTATTCTCAGAGGCTGGAATAGTCACATTATCATCTGAACCACCTTATATCTATGCACTTGGTATTCCTCCTGCTAGGTACTGTAGTCCCACAGTGGGGCATAATTGCCTTACTCCCTTCTTGACTCAAAAGCTTCCTCCATCATGAGGCCACATAAGATCTCTAAGTCCCAAACACACTGATTTATTGGGTCCACACTTTGAGTTTCAATGCTCTGCACTGTCCATCTTTTGAATCTGTGAGCTGTGAGCCAAGTCCAACAGACTAAAGACGATGCACCCGTGCCATGGCACCCTGACACCTCTGCACTCTTCGTCTTGCATCTCCCACCTCTCAGCACTGGTTTTCAGCTTCTTGCTTCACAGCTTCTGCTTGGGGACCACTGCTATACAACATCCACAGCACAGAGCCAGGACAAGGTGAGGTTGAGCATGGGAACCAAGTACAAAGAGTGTCAGGATTCAGCTGTCCACAGTAGGAAGGTCTGCACTCACCATGAAAGGACATGTGTCCAACAGAGAACATATCAAATGGACAGAAAAACACCATGATGAAAGAAACCAAGAGAGGGCTGGAGAGATAGATCGGAGGTTAAGAGCATTCATTGTCTGCTCTTCCAGAGGTCCTGAGTTCAATTCCCAGCAACCACGTGGTGACTCAAAACCATCTGTAACTGTAATGGGATACAATGCCCTCTTCTGGTGTATGTGTGAAGACAGCTACAATATACTCATATACATAAAATAAATAAATAAACTTAAAGAAAGAAACAAAGTGGGAAAATGGATTTTTTCCCAAGGATCCTACATTCTCATTTGTGGAGGCTTTATATTTTGTATAGCCTGATATGTCCCTAAATTACTGTATCATGACATCACCTTTTATCTTCATTTTACCTTCTGGTAGGTGTTTTATTTTGTTTTGCTTTATTCTGTTTTGTTTCTTGACTTGTCTATATCATCTCTCTCCATCCCAGCAGTCTGGTTTTAAAACAGTTGTTCCGAATCAAAAGCACACCTTCTCTGTTTGGCATTAGATATAAAATGCTTTTTTCACTAGGCATACTGGCTGGTTTTGTGTGTCACCTTGACACAGGCTGGAGTTATCACAGAGAAAGGAGCTTCAGTTAGAGAAGTGCCTCCATGAGATTCAGCTGTAAAACATTTTCTCAATTAGTGATCAAGGGTGGGAGGGCCCATTTTGGGTGGTGCCATCCCTAGGCTGGTAGTCTTGGGTTCTATAAGAAAGCAAGCTGAGCAAGCCAGGGGAAGCAAGCCAGTAGGAAACAGCCCTCCATGGCTTCTGCATCATCTCCTGCTTCCTGACATGCTTGAGTTCCTGTCCTGACTTCCTTTGGTGATGAACAGCAATGTGGAACTGTAAGCTGAATAAACCCTTTCCTCCCCAACTTGCTTCTTGGTCATGATGTTTGTGCAGGAATAGAAACCCTGACTAAGACATTAGGTAAGGCAGCTTGTGACAAGAATGCCCTTCCAAATCAAAAGAAGTGACCGCACTCCTTACTTTCCAAGTTATCAGCTAACAGTTCTCTTTAAATGAGTCAGGAATGAATTGTCCAAAATAGAAACTTGTGCTTTAGAAGGATAGCACTTCAAACAAAACTAAACATTGCTAGAAAAATAAGTCAGAAATGGAGATAATTAAAACATTTCAGCAGACAGCTTAGGTGAATTTATATGAGATTTTTAATTTGCATGCCTGATTGATTTATAATTTGCATACCTGATTGAATTATAATTGTGCATTTACATAAAAACAGAGAATTGTTTATTTATTTCCCTGGGTGAGCAACACATTAGTCCTGAAGTAAGTGGCACCTACTACATTTTCAGCTACGATTTCCCAGAAAGACATTTTAGCTGGGAACTTGGGATCAAACTAGTCTTGTGACTTTTCTTAATCTTACTTCATTTCCACATACTATAAATAAAGGAGATTCATCAACGTCATCGTACTAGTGAAAATTGGAGGCCATGCATTGAACAGAACCGCAATTATCACTTCAGAAATGTGCCAAACTGTCTTCATATGAGCATTTATCAACTTCTCCCCACTTGGAAAAGCACCCTTTGATCACAGAAAGACCTTTACCTATAGATGAATATCCCATCTAATGGCTAGACAGAACATCTGTGATTACTTTTTAAAAGATGCAGAAGGTGCTTTGTCTCATTTGATCACTGTGTGGTAACTCTCTATGTTTCTACCTGACATTCAAGATGTGTGTTAGTATAGAGGTTCTCAAACTGCAGTACTAGAATTTTCTTCATCTAGCTAATCCATCTCTTCTTCCAGGATTTACTTCAGGCTACGTCGCTATGTGAAAAATAAAAATAAAAATAAAAAAGATGATGGAAGGAAGGAGTGATCAGATCTTAAAATTCATTATTGCATACTTCCATTACAATCTTCATAGAACTGAAGACGAGAGATTTATAGTCAAGCTGAGGAGAAGCTGAAGCCTGAGGGGTTCAATGAGGTTTGCTAGAGTGAGACAGCAAGTAGAAGACACATGGGGGTGCTAAATCAGTTCTGATCGACTTCAAATCTATGTGGTAAATCTTTAAATGCAGGGTTGTTTTTGAGTACAGTGGTTCTAAATCTGTGAGTTGCAACCCCTATATATCAGTTACTTACAGTAGAAAAATAAACTTATAAAGTAGTAACGAAATAATTTTATAGTTGGGGGTCCCCACAACATGAGGCACTGTATTAAAGACCATTAGGAAGCTTAGGAGGCGTTAGAACATATCACAGCATTAGGAAGGCTGAGAACCAATGCTTCAGTGTCCCCTCCCCTGCTCCAGGAGTTCTGCTAAAACCTTATGTACACTCTGGCACACACAGCACATCACACTTCCCAACTGAATCCAATTGAATTCCCAAGGAATTCTTCACTTGAGCATGTTTCTTAAAGACAATCAGTATCTTTTCACTATTCCAATCTAAAAATTGAGCACAAGTTTTAGTATGCTCCCGGACATTGTGTATGGATTAGTAAGTAAGTAGGTGAATGAATAAAATTGATTGTGTCTTCTAATTGGACAAACTCCCCAGATACAACAATAACTTAAAGAGACAAGGATCTTCACGAATTGCTCGTTGACACACTGGGAAGACAGATAGACACACAGCAAATTTGACTAAGGGCTGATGATGTCATATCGGGGTATTTGAGAGCATCCTGAGAAGTTTCCTGAAGGAGATAGGACATACTTACAGAATATGTTAAGTGGAAAAAGGACTTCATAAATCACTTCTCCTAAAGGTACAGATTATTGCCAAATGAGTCTAAAATGTGAAATAACTGAAAAGATTATACTCCTGGGATAAGGGATTGAAAAAAGGCCACAAGAGGTGAGACAGAAAAGGCAGATACGAGCCAAATTGGTAAGAACCTCGCAGGACAACAGAAAGAAATCGGAAAGTTTTGAAGCCCAAGGGTCATGGAAAGTCAGATTTCCATATGGGGAAATCCACTGTTGCTGCAGTGGGTGTGGTAGAGAAAAGATGGAGCTTTAGTTTGGGTATCAGGAAGATGGACGAGGGGCTGCTGAAGGAACTCACCTAACAGATATTGGTTCCCAAGGCCAGAATGCTGCTCATGGAAAGGAAAGATCGTAGAGATGATTGAAATATGAAAACAAATAATATAAGCAGAAGATACAAGCAGTGTGTGACTCATACAAAACCACACAAAACAGCAGAAAAAAGTCTAGATCTATTCAAACCAGTTTTAATCCGTTTTCTGGATCATTAGTAGAAGGCATCATTATCACAAAAGAAAGAATTCACTAACCTGTTTGTAAGGAGCATCGTTGAGGTAGATTTCAGTGTCTCCAACTGATATCAAAACACTTTTAGAACAAACGATATCATTGTCAAAGCATTTCTTGTTCTGGGAAATCACAGATATGTCAGAATCATCTGTACTCTGAAAAAGGTAAAAAACATTTTATTATCATAGTATGTACACTATTTATAAATTATAGTTATTTTTATTAAAAATTTAAAGACAACCAAGGTTTATAATAGCTTACATTATAACTGAAAAAGGACATACTCCTAAAGCAAAAATAAAAATTATATTTAGCTAAAAGTAAGAAAATATTCTGTTGAAATATCAGTCTTTAAGTAATTGCCCCTAATATATTTTTTCAAATTTTGTTCTATCAAAGCTCTTTAGATCCATTTCATTATCAGAGCTCTACTTGACAACCAGTATAGTTCTCTTTATCAATATATATAACATTATATATGTAATATATAATGTAACGTTATATTATATATATTGTATATAAGTAACTTAGATTTTACCTATATATTATTACTTAAAAATATATATTTTCATTTTTAGAAAATATATTTTTCCTTTAATTTTGGGATTTTTGGACTGCTTACTCCCTCCAAGGAAGAACTGAAGTAGATGCAAACTTGTAACATGAACTAGCAGACAAAATAGTGCATTTATTTGAGGATTTGCTTTGAACCTCACGATTTTACATCTAATTCTGTCAACATGTGAAATTAATTTTTACTGAAAATGGGAAGTTTTATTGTTTAAGAAAGCTGGCTTTCTGGAAGAAAACTTTTGAAACATTGAAGTCATTGTCAGTCTAAACCTCACATCACACATGAGCCTCTCCCTCAGAGGCAGCTGGATAGTTGGGATTTGATCTCTATATTCAGACTCTCCAAGCTCACATCCTCTCAAACCCATCCACTTAGCATCATTGCACAAGTGCTCATAGCCAGTGCTCCATGCACTCACCAGTAGGATTACAGCTCTCCCTTCCCTAAACACACTTCAATTGCAGCAGAGTGGGAACATAGCCCTGATGAGGATAGTATGGAGCTCTGGCAGGTGGTTAAGATGAACAGGTCACAAGTGATATCTAAAGCTTGGACATCAGCAGTTCTTAGAACAAGCCTTCCAACCAGCTGCCTCGTTAAGAGTGTCCAGAGAGCTTCATGTGTGGATATGTGCCAGTATGTGTTAAACATTCCCTCCCAAGCACACACAAATCCCCTGTGTGCGACAGGCACAATACTTAAATGAATCACTTCTTGATATGTGCTTATGTATCAGAGTTCAACCTACAGCCATCTTCTCAAACAATAAGGGCCAATGACATATGCCACCATTTGGGCAGTGACACTATACTGCTGTTAACTGTGTAGGCCAGGATGAGTCATCAGTGTTCTGCCTGGCTTTCCTGTGACTGGTTATGAGTGCTATGAGAGGCATGAGACTTAAGTTTATCTCCCTAAGATGATCCCCTAGCAGTTGAGAGAGAATACCGAGACCAGTGTGCTCCTTTGTGATCTCATCGACTTCCCATGAAAGCCATTGCCATGGTGATGTTCTGGCTGTGAGTAGCATCTCTGGGACGATGCTGACCTAAATATACAATCAAGTATGTCATGATAAATTGAAGTGATGCTTCCATGGGCTTTCTGCTTCAGTAAGTTAAAATTTTTTGCTTCTAGTTGCTTCTTTTGTACTTGCAACCTAAGAGGGATTCTTTGGCTTCCCAGCTTCACAATTTAAATTTTTTCATATATGTATACTGTATTTATATCATTTCCTTGTCTTTATCCTTTCTCCACACACTCCCTCTCAAACTTACTTCCTTTTTACATAATTATTATTGGTGTGTGTGTGTGTGTGTGTGTGTACATGTCAACTGGTAGTATCATTATGCAAATGTGGCCTAGACAATCAAATTGTTGAGATGCTATGGATGCAGCATCCCTGTCATATATAAACAACACAGCCTACCAGCAGACATTCTGGCCCCTTGTTTCTTTCTCTCTTCCATAACGTTCCTCGAGTAAAGCAATGGTGTAGATGTATCCTTTGGGGCCAGGTACCCCATGGTCCAGTGTTCCTTACATTTTGACCAGTTTCAGTTTTTAGTAATGGTTTCTGTCTGCTTCAAGAAACTTCTTTGATAAGAGACAAAAGCTATACTTATTGGTGGGTATAATACTAAGTTAATAATACAGTTAAAATTATCCTGGTTTAAGGATGATCCAGTATTGGTTCTTCTCTAGATTTCATGTACACATCAGCCACGGACAATTGGCTAGGTTTACAGTCCTAGGCATGAATTTCCTCGTATTGAGTGGACCTTAAGTCCAATTAGAGAACTGTTGGTTATCACCAAGATAAAAATACCACTATTGCACCTTTGAGGATAGCTTGCTTGCTATGCTGGTTATTGTTGCGGTTTATAGACATCCCAGGGGGAAGTGGTTGTTGATTGATTTTCTTCCATGTCAGCCTTGTGCAGTGTCATAAGACTTATTGCTAAAGATGCCATTTTTCAAAGACCCCATCACCATAGAGTTGACAACTGAGTAACCCTAGGACCAACTGTTCCTCCCATCCTGGCTCACTATGGAAACCCACCACAAGTGTCACTGGAGTATACGCTGAGCACTGGCCTCCAGAATATCACTAGCTAGAGAGAAAAACTTTAAAGTTGTAATCATGCATTTCAGAGGAGATGAAAGTCCGATCTGATACACAGAGTAAAATGTACCACGCATACACAGGACTGTACCTACATGAAGGACTGTACAAGGGATGCTCATTACCCATGCCCAAGCAAGAAATGTGCAAAGATGTTGCACCCACAAAAAATTCCTTTTCTTCACTTTTAGTTTTCTCTTGTTTAATATCTAATTTCAACTTAGTGGACCAACTTTGCTTTACACTGTCCAATTACTTTTCTGAAAAGGTTTTCCCGAAGAACAGGAGTGGGCGTGGAGTTAGAGGCCTCCCTATCTCATTCTCCATGTGCTGAAACGCTCTTAGGTTGTCTAACTCATTGCTACTTCCTTTTATTTTCATTCTATCTTCAATGAAGCAGCTCTAAATTCTAGCTTTGCCTTTATTGTCTCCCCTTTATTTACTTTTCTCTTCTCCATTTTTTCTCATGATTAATAGATTCCATCTGCTTATTTCCTTTCCATTCATACCCTTAGTGATAATGTCTTAAATCACACCATACTGCCAAGTCAGATTATACAGCTGAGCAAAGTCATGCTTCACAATTAAAGTACAAAACTTGCCATGATGAACACAGACTAAAAGTAGTCCATGACCATGAATCCATCTCTGTAGAAAGTATGCGAAGGGATGCTATTCACTGAAGAGAACAAGAGAGACATCAGGTCACAAAGGGAAGGAAGCAACACTGAGACAAGAAAGAGTAGGATTGGGTGGGGATTATAAAAAACAACTAAATTCATATCCCTTGATATTAACTCTGAATGTTGTGGTCTTATTTCTCTAATCAAAATACATAGACTAGGGTGATAGATGTTAAAACTGGACTTATCAGTCTTGTGCCTATAAGAAATGTATCTCACTGGAAAAGAAGAACACATAGCCTTTAATATGAAAGGAATGAAAAGAAAAATATCCCAAACAAATGTAGCTGGAAAACAGGCAGGTATAGAAATACCAACATCCAACAGGATAGATTCCAAACTAAAACTAGTCAAGAAAAATGAAGAAAGTCAATTATACTATTATAAATACATATGCATTGAACACGGCTATATTTAAAGATATAGATTGCACCAACACCGGAGCAATGAGTGACTGAGACACCTCGCTCTCCCAGACAGGTAATTCAGATGAATCACAAACATAGAAATGTCAATTTTTAGTTACATGGTAGAGCAAATGAATTTAACAAACTTCCGTAATATTCCAGCCCAACATTGTAGAATATACATTCTTCTCACTATCCCATGGAAATGTATTATTTAAAATATTTCTAGAAAATATTTTGACACAAAACTAGTCTCAACAAATGTTAGAAAATAGTTCAAAATAGTTTCTTGGATTCCATCTGACAGCGAGGAATGAAACTAAGCTGACAGTGATGAGGGAAACCACCTACAGGACATACACAAAGTACAGAGAGTAAAGGACAGTACTTGATGATGAGTGGATTGGTGAAGCAATCAGGGATGTTTCTAAATTCCTAGAATCAAATGAAAAACCAATATCATGCATAACATCTTTCAAAAAATTAAGATGTCTGGTAATAAACCTGACCAAGGAAACAAAGAAATTCTACGATGAATATTTTTATTGGATATTTTCTTTATTTACATTTCAAATGTTATCCCCTTTTCTGGTCACCCCCCACCCCCAGAAACACCCAATTCCATCCCCATCCCCTTGCTTCTATGAAGGTGCTCCCCCTCCTACCCACCCACTCTCCATCTACACTGAGGCATCAAGCCTTCACAGGACAAAGGGCCTCTCATCCCACTGGTACCCCGACAAGACCATCCTCTACTACATAGGCGACTAGAGCTATGGGTCTCTCCGTGTGTACTCTTTGGTTGGTGGTTTAGTCCCTGGAGCTCTGGGCGGTCTGGTTAGTTGATGTTGTTCTTCCTATGGGGTTGCAAACCCCTTCAGCTCCCTCAGTCCTTTCTCTAACTTCTCCACTGGAGACCCAGTGCTCAGTCCAAAGGCTGGCAGCAAACATCCTCCTCTGTATTTGTCAGGCTCTGACAGAGCTTCTCAGGAGACAGCTATATCAGGCTCCTGTCAGCATGCACTTCTTGGCATCCACAATAGTGTCTATGTTTGGTGACTGTATATGGGATAGATCCCCAGGTGGGGCAGTCTCTGGATGGCCTTTCTTTCAGTCTCTGCTCCACACATTGTCTCTGTATTTGTTCCTGTGAGTATTTTCTTCCCCCTTCTGAAAAGGACTGAAGCACCGACACTTTGGTCTTCATTCTTCTTGAGCTTCATGAGGTCTGTGAATTGTGTCTTGGGTATTCCAAGTTTTGGGGCTAATATCTACTTATCAGTGAATGCATACCATGTGTGTTCTTTTGTGATTGGGTTACCTCACTCAGGATTTCCCTAAGAATTTCATTAAATCATTGTTTTTAATAGCTGAGTAATACTCCCTTGTGTAAATGTACCACATTTTCTGTATCCATTCCTCTGTTGAGGGACATCTGGGTTCTTTCTAGCTTCTGACTACTATAAATAAGGCTGCTATGAACATAGTGGAACATGTTTTCTTGCTATATGTTGGAGCATCTTTTGGGTATATGCTCAGGAGTGTTATAGCTGGGTCCTCAGATAGCACTACGTCCAGTTTTCTGAGGAACCACCAAACTGATTTCCAGAGGAGTTGTACCAGCTTGCAATCCCACCAACAATGGAGGAGTGTTCCTCTTTCTCCATATCCTTGCCAGCATCTGCTGTCACCTGAGTTTTTTATCTTAGCCATTCTGAATGGTGTAAGTTGGAATCTCAGAGTTGTTTTGATTTACAGTTCCCTGATGACTAAGGATGCTGAACATTTCATTAGGTGATTCTTGACCATTCGATATTTCTCAGTTGAAAATTCTTTGTTTAGCTCTGTACCCCATTTTTAATAGGGTTATTTGATTCTCTGAATACTTTTAAACAACTAAGGAAATTGAAGAGGATTCTAGAAGTTTTAAAATTCCTTTGCTCATACGTCAATAGAATTAATGTATTAAGAATGATTATGTCACTGAAACAAATGTACAGATTCAATGTAATTCCCATCAAAATTTTGGTGGTATTCTCGATAAAAACAGAAAAATCAATACTAACTTTCATGGGAAAACACAAATACCATGGGCAGTCAATGCAATTCTAAACAAAAAGAATTATGCCAGACTTACAATAGTACTTGATTTCAAGTTACACTACAGAGTCATAGATGGAAAAACAACATGTCATTGACACAAAACAGATATGTAGATCACTGTAGCAGAGAAACAGAATTAAATTCAGTCAGCAAAATATATCTACTTTTTGACAACATTGTCAAAAGCATGCATTGGAGAAAAGAGACCTTTTTAAAAATGAATAGTTCCAGAGAAAATAAATTTACACGCAGAAGAATCAAACTAGAGCCTCCCCTATCATCTTGTAAGAAGTCAGAAGAATCCATGATCAAAAAAAACACAGGACCTGAAACTCAGAAGCTATTAAGAAAAGAAAAAAAACTTTCAAACAGTGGTTCTCAATCTGAAGGCTGAATGACCCTTTCACAAGGGTCATCTAAGACTATCTGCATATCAGATATTTACACTGTGATTCATAACAGTAGCAAAATTACAGCCATGAAATAGCAAAGAATTAATTTTGTAGTTAGGGTCACCACACCAGGAGGAACCGTATTAAAGGGTTGCAGAATTAGAAAGGTAGAGAACCACTGCTCTGAGATACAAATGGAAGAAAGGAAGTCTTGAAAAGGATTCCAACAGTTCAAGGAATGATGCCAAGAACTGAAAAAATTACATTACACATAATTTAAGAGGTTCTTCACAGAAAAGAAATCAAAGTAAAGAGAGAGTTTGCAGGATGGGAGAAAGTCTTTGCCACATGCAGATTTGACAGAATTATAGTAGAGTATAGAAAGAACAAAAATAAATCAATAGTAAAAGCACATTACGTGGCCAATAAATGAAATTAAGAGAGAATTTTTAAAAGATGAAATACAAATGGAAAAATATTCAACATCTTTAACCATCAGAAAATGTAAATTGAAATTGCATTAAGATTCCCTCTCATCCCAGTCAGAATGGCTGTCACCAAAAATAAAAAAAAACGCATATGACAAAAATAATAACAAGAAAGAGAATAAATGGGAATCTTTATAGACAGGGAAGAAGAGATAAACTGGTCAAAACACCATGAAAATCAGTATGAAGATTCCTCAAAAATATGAAAACCAGATCTTCCATGTGACTCAACTATACCCCTGCTGAGTACATGCCAGGATCATTCCAAATCAACACAGAGATATTTGCACACTCGTGTTAACTGAAGCTCTAGTCACAATAGCCAAATTATAGAGTCAGTCTAGATTTCCATCAACAGATTGATACATAAAGAAAATGTGAGGTATACACACACATACATATATACTCATAGGTGCACACATGCATACATACATGCACATGAAAACATGCACATGCAATTTTACTTAGTCATAAGAAGAAAGAAATCACATCATATGTTGGAAAGTGGATATAAGATAGATCTTTAAAATTAAGTAATATAAATCAGACATATGAATATATATATATATATATTCTCACTTGTGAGTCCTAGACTATACATAGATGCCTTAAACCACGTACACACACAAACGTACATTCAATACACACATGCACACAGTCACACACCTGTGCATGCACACACATACATACATACATACATGTACTCACATGCACACAGGCACACATGCATACACACATGTATGCACATTCATGCCTATACACATATGTACATATGCACACACATGTGTATTCTCACACAGGCATATGAGGTGACAGCAGAAGGGATACTAAAGGAGAGTAGACTAGCAGAGATTAGAAAAGCTATTCATCAATTTGTTCAAAGTATGGGGTACACTTGCAGAATTTGTTTTATGAAAACAAGTACTGTGAACAATGAATACACATCAATCAAACCAATTTTTAAAGACAAATAGATTGATGTCAAGGTTATTTATTTTAGAACATACAAGGGCAGAATTAAAAAAATCTTTGTTCTTGTTTGCTTTGGATTTAATAATGCCACTTGTAAAAAAACATTAGGAGTAGCTCTAGCAATGGTTGAAGAGAAAAGTCCAACTTCTCCATTTCAGAGAACATCATTTAACTGTGCACACCAAAATCTATACTCTACTGGACCCCTTTCCTTCCTAACTTACACTTCACACATCCTCTGCTGAATCAAAGTCTCTGCCCTTTCATGGATGACAGTTTCAGACTTCGCAGCCTCAGAATTCACTAATGTACAGTGCTATCTGTATTTTTAATTCACATATAATTGTACATATTTACAAGTAAAATTCCAAAGTCATAGACACAAAGTGTGGAATAATTAGGTGAAACTGAATAATATATTATCTAGCTCATATGCCTACCATTTTCCCCAGGGGGGGGGGATGTTTATACTTTTTTGCAAATTTCCAAAGTGGTCTTTCTCTCTCTAAATGTTAAAAGTATTTGTTCTTCTCCCTTTCACTAACTTTAAAGGAAATTTCATCAAAAGGAGAAGGATGGAGACATCCCTTAGTGTTGGCTCTAAACTGAGCAGTGAAGTATAATGATGGGCATAACGATGGGCCTGGGTTCATTTAAATGTTAGGTAGGGCTGCGGCATTATCATGTAACCACAAAAAAGAAATTTCAAAGCCCCATATAGACTCCCTGAATGTTTTCTTTTGAGAGAGTTGTGGGTTTGTTTTCCTCATGAAATAACATGACAATGTTATTAAAAAGCATATGGATTTTCATGTAAATTCTCAATACATAGATTTTTAACATCACTAGCAATGTGAGCACTAAATTGATATATATCCTAGTTTAACCAAAGTATTCTTGGCTTGTTAATAATTACTTCAGCAGTGCCTAGAGAAGAGGGTTTAGTGAATGGTGTTGACAGAGTAATTAGTGTGTCTGTGTGGTTCGTTT
Source organism: Tokudaia tokunoshimensis (assembly GCA_036184795.1). NCBI lineage: Eukaryota > Metazoa > Chordata > Mammalia > Rodentia > Muridae > Tokudaia > Tokudaia tokunoshimensis. Next base: position 30,400,648 of record BTHU01000007.1, read on the forward strand.
TTCTTGATAAGTGAGGGGAGCTCTTGGCTTCTATCTGAACAATCCTGCAAAGCATTGCCTGAACTCTGAAAAGCACCATAATAAGGACCATTAAGATGATTATAACATTGTTCTACTAAAAAAAATTAATGCCATACTTTTATGTTTTTGTGAATGGTTTTTAAAGCAGAAAAAAATAGTATATAATGCAGGGTTTTGTTTGGTCTTCCTCTTAGGAAGAGTTATTTAGATTAAAAGATAAGAGAACTAGGCTACAAGACTTTTATTACAATTACATTTCTGTTATTATTAATCAAAGTATCTCAGTGTTAGCTCTGTTATTTATATTGAATCAGAAATGTCAAGAAATACACTGTATTATATGTTCTGTCTTCTAACACCCTGGTGTGTTGACAGAAACCTGAAACAATAGCACTGCTAAGAGTTGTGTGCCTATAATTCCCGTTCCTGATCTACTTCAGGTTATTATTAGGTTTTGAAATAATGTGACAGTTACTAGGCAACACAACAATTACAAACCTACATAGAAAATGTCAATACCAAGGCTCTTTATTCTCTCTGTGCTAAAAGCTCTGATAGACAATAGACCTTCAAACGATTCCAAAACTTGACCTGTCAGCACTTATCAAAGTAGAATAGTATTTTGCTTGAAAAGAAACGGTCAGCCTCTGTCACATATAAGTCTCAACCCCCCCTTCGTATCAGTACAAAGTCCCTACTGATAGAGACCTATGAATCAACAAAAAAGTAAAACAGGGTTACATCTGTAAAGTGTATGAGAGCACAGTAATGTAGAATTTCTTGGGAGCAACACAAAAATATAGACCTGTAAGAGCCAGTGTTTTAAGAAAACTAGAGGAAAGAGCACACAAGTAGGCCAGGTGATCAGAAACAAAGGACCAGAAATCAGTAGTTACTAGAAGACAAGAAAACAAAATAGGATGAAAACTACAAAGGTTTAGAGAAGATTTCTCAGTGGATAGAGTACTTACTGTATAAGCAGAATGGCTTGAGATCGATTACCAAATCCCTATTTAAATAAAAAAATCCTAACCCAGTGACATGCATTTACATTTTCTGTTCTTAGGAGACAGAGAAATAAATTCCTGGAGCTCAACAGCTATTCAGGATAGCCATTTTTTATCTCAGGTTCAATGAGAGACCTTGTCTCCAAAGGTACAGTAGGGAAATATTTAGGTAGATACCTCTGGCCTCTGTGGCTTCTGTGGCCTCTGGCCACAGCACCCCTGCTCCCCACTCCACATACATACACCTACACCACATACACACACTTCACCATTCACCAGAACAAAAAGTCTATGTGTGTACATGTACATGAAAATTTAGGCAAGGTTTAGAAATTTCAGAAAGTTCTCAGAGGTTTAAGAAAAGCATTTGAAGCATTTGAAGGATGACCTAAGGAGAACACTGAAAACCTGCTCGAAAGCTATGGGAAGAAACCTGGCAGGGACTATAGCCTGATGAAGGATCACAAAATGAGAGTTTGACTCTGAAATCCGAAAAATAGAATATAAAACCTCCTGGTTTTGTTAAAAACAACCAATGGTCTCCTGTAAAAGTAACGTTTATTCACCAGATGTAATTCCCATCTCAGAGACTTACTACTGGATAAGCTCACCCTTCTTTCTGCTGGTTGGTTCAACTCAGCCACTCTGGCTCAAACTCCTCTCTAAGCTGACTGATTCAATCTGGCTCCTCTCTGTTTTGTCAATGACTTGCTCTGCTTGACCTCAAAGTGACTCTGGCAACTTGTTCTAATCTTCTGGCTCCTTCCAATTCTCTGGCTTCATCTACCTCTGCTGACCTGCAATGAACTGCTTGAACACAAAAACGAACTCAATTCTGTGTACTGCACACACTGCACTGACTCACAACTGACACAACTCCCGACTTCCCTGACAAACTGCTGTCTCTCTCTCTCTCTCTCTCTCTCTCTCTCTCTCTCTCTCTCTCTCTCTCTCTCTCTCTCTCTCTGTGGTTGCTACTGCTCTTAAATAGCTTTTCTCCTGAGACTTGGACATATCCTAGCTCTGATTCATCCTGTCAAATCTTTCTCTGAATAGTCACTTTGTCTTCCACTCAATTAGACATCATTGACTGGGATTAAAGGTGTGCACTAAAAGTATGTCTGCATTCCAGCCAGATCACACAGACCTAGAGGATATTTGGATGTGATCAGAGTGGCCATATTGCTGGATTAAAATTCCCCTACAGTCTTCTTTGTGGAGTTTTTAGCACTGGTCAGAATGCTGGAAGTTTTGAACTTTGTCAATATTTTTTTTTCTCTTAAACTATATCTTGCTTCACAAAATACAGTTATGACCTTTTCTCTATATCCATCTCAAGGCAAAAATATAACATCCTATGTGATGTGGCTAAAAGCAAACATCTAAAATAAATAAAAGAGCTAGAGCAGAGTATTTTAATTGTTGAATTCTAACAAGTATTTACTCAGCAAAATTATAGAAAATGCTATACCTGGAACTTGATTGTATTAAGAAAACATGTACTCTAGTAATAAGCAAAAACAACCCAAACTTCCTTCAATTTGGGGAGGTCAAAAAACATTATACCTTTAAAATAATACTGTTATTTTTTAAAGTCAATTTGTTAAATAAAAGTGAATACTTTATGAATTAGATTATTGTGTGCTCCTTGGGATCTAAGGAAACTCAAGATAAGTTTGTCTACCTGAAAAGCCTGAGCTTGCAATCAAATACAAAGAGTACAGAGAGCTGGCTGACAGAAGAAAGTTGAATCTGCTCTTCAAAGGTGACTTTGACAATAGAACCCTCGATCAGAAGGAGACCAGATGCCATTGTCCTTTCTCAAAGGAAGCACTGATGGACCCAGAAGGAAGACTCTGCCATGGCAAGTTTTAGCAGATGGTGTGAGCTAAGAAAAAGCTACCACTGAAAAGGTGAAACCGAAAAGAATTCCAGCAACGAGGATTTTGGCATAATCAAATTTCAAGCCTGTCAAAATTGGCTTACGCCCAGTCAATCACTAATTTATCTTTGGCACACAATTTTATGTTTTATGACCAAATGAGATGACTTCTCCTTTTAGATTTTTGTTTTATTAGCTTACCATGCAGGCTGTAGTTAATTTGTCCTGAAATATCTGGGGCCTGATTATAGTCTTAATAATTTCAGTAAAATTTCCCATGGTGAAATAATAATAAAAAGTTCTGGCATCATACTTTTGGAAAAGAACATTGCCATATAAATAGGTACATGTAATTCTAGAGGTGGTGTTCTTTTCAAGTCTAATTTTACTAAATTAGCTTTTACTAGGTAAACCTTCAACCAAACATTGAATTAATTATTTAAATAATATTGCTTCTAGTATACTGAGAAAATGATTCTTATGATGCATTTTTTATACATAGGAAAGCGCTCCTATCAAGATTAGAAACAGAGCAGGATGGATTCAATTTAACATGAGGATATGATGGCAAACTAAGATGAATGTTAGATATAAAGGCTCAGCAGAGTGACTCTGTCCCTTGGTAGTACTAGTAAGAAAACTGCCCATAATCATTCAGCATCCATTACTAAAATATACTTTTCTGACCAAAACAAACACTCTCCTTGAAAGTGTTTTCTACAGAGTCATCCGTCTGAGAATGTTGTAACTGGCCTCATCAGAGACATTTCTCCTTGTAGTGGATGGAAATTAACACAGACACCTTCAACTGGTCAATATCCACAGTCCTAACTGCATGGTACATATCACACCCCTTCTCTGAGGTTCAGCGATCTTAAGGAACCAAGCAAAGCAATTGTAAAAGCCAGAGGTTGTGGGAAACAACAAAGAAGCAGCTTCTCCAGACATAAGAGAGCAGTTTCACAGAACTTGTAGGGATCAGGATAATGTGCAAAAAAACGTGTGAAACCTTAAACCAAGCAAAATCAAAGCAAAAAAAGGAAGGTGGGCATAAAATCCTAGTACTGGCTGATGAATTACTGACAATTGATAGTTGTTGGTAGAGGGAAAAGTCACCTTTCTTTATTGCTGTGACTCCTGGTAGGTTAACCACACTCCAGGGCTGGCCCCACTATCAAGACTAGTTGAGTAACACAAACTGGATTTGATGGAGGTAGGGAGAAAACTCAGAGTTGAGTAGGAACTGAAAGATGGAGAAGATTGAGAGGATGGACATGGGAGGGGTTGAGGAAAGAAGGAGACTATGACCAAAGTAAACTACATGAAAGTCTCAATGAATTAATAAAAATGTTACTTTCTTTAAAAAGCTAGACTGCCGATTTGTCCTATTGGCTATGTCGTTTAACATTGACCCCTGTGGTTGAATTAGGGGAAAGCTGGAAGAAGCTCAGGAGGAGGGAGGCCCCATAGGAAGACCAGCAGTCTCAACTGACCTGGACTCCCAAGATCTCTCAGACACTGAGCCACCAACCAGGCAGCATACACCAGCTGAAATGAAGCCCTGACACATATACAGCAGAGAACTGCTGGGTCTGGCCTCAGTGAGAGAAGAAGCACCTAATTCTCCAGAGACTTAAAGGCCCAAGGGAGTGGGGAGGCCTGATGGGGTGGGGGTGAGGGTGTGGGGACATCCTCTTGGAGACAGGAGAGGAGGTATGGGATAGGGAGGGGTCAGGGGGTAGACCAGGAGGAGGGTAGCGGCTAGACTCTAAAGGAAGGTTAAAGAATAGAAAGAAAGAAAGAAAGAAAGAAAGAAAGAAAGAAAGAAAGAAAGAAAGAAAGAAAGAAAGAAAGAAGGAAGGAAGGAAGGAAGGAAGGAAGGAAGGAAGGAAGGAAGGAAAGAAAGAAAGAAAGAAAGAAAGAAAGAAAGAAAGAAAGAAAGAAAGAAAGAAAGAAAGAAGGAAGGAAGGAAAGAATCTGGAAAGATGGTTTAGCAGTTAATAGCATTGTTGCTTTTTATAGGACAGGGATTCAGCTCCCAGCACCAACATAGTAGCTCACGACAACCATAGGGCATCTGATACCCTCCCCTGACCTCTGTGGACACCAGGCATTACACACAGTACACATGCATACATGCAGGCAAAACATTCAGATGCATAAAATAAAATACATCTTTATGAATATATTAAAATTTGTCCTAAAAAACAAATTTAAAGGTACAGTGGCTGATGCTGTTTTCTAATACAAAAAGTAATAAAAATTTTTTTTCTACCTGGGTAGAAGACAGTACTGGGTAGTTACTAAGTACATCAAATGCCCATAATTTCCCAAATGACTTGAGGGGGAAAGAAAGGGGAAATAGAAACATAATCATTACCTTGAAATTTTATAATTTCTCAAAGAAATATGTTTTGGTAGACAGATGTATAGTAAATGTTTATTAGGAATATGTTTATAATTAATAAATGAACATAATTTAAGTGAATTAATCCATGAGAAAGGACCCTTATCACACATTAGAAACTATTCACATAGACAGTGAAACATGAATTAGACTATAAATGCTGTCGTTAGGCAGTTTTAAATTATTTTTGTATTTAAAATGAAAATACCACTTGGCAGAATTTTCTCTTATGACTTGAAATGGCATTCACAAAAATATCTCAAACAGAAATAACATATTCCGTGGAACAGGACATGCTTGATACAATGTTATTAAAGAAATTTCTGTTTGCTCATCATGACTTAAAGTATTCAGAAGAGAAGAATTTCAAAAAATAATGAGTATACAGATATTCCATTATGGTTTCTTGTACAAATGCTTCTGCCCCTCCTAGTGGTTTCCAAACATTGGGCATCACTACCACTAGGTCCCTTGTTTAAAAAGTTGAACCCAAGACTTCACTGCAAGCTATGGAAACAGAATCCACACTTTAACAATATCCCCCAGCTGATGTGCATCGTACACACTAAAGTCTAAAAGTGTTGTTACGTGGTCATCACAATGAAGGCAGTTGTATGAATTTACTAGAAATGCTAGCTAGTACAAGTAAAAGCATTCATTTAACTGTAACTTCCCTTCCTCTACCATCTAGGGAGACTGTAAAGAGAGAGAGAAAGAGAGAGAGAGAGAGAGAGAGAGAGAGAGAGAGAGAGAGAGAGAGAGAGAGAGAGAGAAAGAGAGAGAGATGTCAAACCAGTGATTTTTAACTTTATAATTTAGTCATAATTATGCTAGTCTCTAAGAGAAGGCCAAAAGAAATATAATTCTTTGCACTGAAGTATAATAATATAGTCTATTTGCACAGATATAAAATAATCAGAATAAAATTAGCAACCTGTTTTTATATGATGACTATTAAAACAATAGAACCCAAGAACCAAACAGACGAATACAAGTTGGAAAAGACAAGTAATAGAACATAGAACATACATTGGTTTCTGTGCCTTTTTATATGCTCCTAACGTCAAACAACACACATAGCAAAAAACAAAACAGAATTTCCACAGTCAGACATGTTATTGATTGAACCACTGAAAGAGACAGTTCAACATAATATGGACTATTTTGACAAACTCATAGCTAACACCATCACAAATGGAGAAAGTGTAAAGCAATCACACACACACCCCAAAAAAAACCAGGAGCCAACAGGGCTGTCCACTGCCCCCACTCATTTTTAGACACTATCTGGAGCAACAAAAGAAGCATAGGAAAATAAAGGATGCAAGTAAGAAAATAACTCAAATATTCTCTCATATTCAGATGCTATGACGTTACATAGCAGATTCTCCAAACTTCCAGCAGAAAATGTGTAGAAACAAGCGATAATTTCATCAAAGTGGGGGGAAACAAAACTGGATTACAAAATGCAGTAGCCTTTCTATATATTCAATAACAAACATGTTGAGAAAAAGATCTCATTGACAATAGCATATAAAAACTAAAATGTCTAGAAATAAAGACAACCAAGGAAGTGAAAGACTTCTACGGAGACATTAAATCTCTAATTTAAAAACAATGGAGACACCAAAGGAAGGAAGCACCACCCATGCTCATGAGTTGATACAATTACTATTGTGAAATAAGCATTCTGCCAAAAGCAATTTTAGATCCAATGTAATGCCTATCAAGATCTCCAAAACGTTCTTCACAAAAATTGAAGAAAAGAAACAAAAAAAACAAAAAGCAAAAACAGTGCCAGACAACCTGGACATTCGCCTGTCGAAGAATGAAATTGGACACATACTTATTGCCCTGCACAAAAATAAATTCCAAACGGATCAAAGGCCTCCCAGTGAAACCTGAAACCCTGGAACTGCTAGGAAAAAAAAATTTAGATATCACCTTATTAGATGAAAGTGTAGAAAATAACTTTCTAAATATAACGTCACTTGAATTAAGGCAAAAAAAAGAAAAGAAAAGAAAGGCAATGGTAAATGAGACTTCACAGAACCACAATATGTAGAAAGAAGAGGTAACCAACAAAGTGAGAGAATCTTTGCAAGCTATATGTCTGTTGGGGGTTTAACATCCAGAATATACAAAGAATCCCAAAGTAAAAGAATTATAAGAAGCAAATGACCCAGTTCAAATGGGCACAGATCTCAACAACAACAACAATCCTACAAGAAGAAATAAAAATAAGAAATATTTCAAAAAGTGTTCAATGTCCTTGCTAATTAGAGAAGTGAAAACTAAAATTATTTTGAGAATTCATCTTACCCCACTGAGAACGGTTAAGATCAAGATAACAACTCAACAAATGCTAGAGAGAATCTGGGGAAACTTGGGAATCCATTGGTAGGATTGTGAGCTGGGGCAGCAACTGGAATTCATTCTGAAGGAAGCTCAAAATGTTAGTAGGATGTGGATATATCACTCTAGCATGTGTCCAAAGGACTCCATGCTCTACTCCAGGGATACTTGCCCAGCCATGGTCATTGTTATTCTATTCATAGTAACTATGGAATAAAAACAATCTAAATGCCCCACAACTGATGAATGGATAATAAGATTCGGCATATATATTCATCTGTAAGAAAAACTGAAATAAAAATTGAAGGTGAATGTAACTAGAAATTATTTACTGGAGATAAATGCTACAAACTCTCATTTATGGACTCTAGTTTTTGTTTTTGTTTTTTTGTTTGTTTGTTTGTTTGTTTCTGGTTTTTTGAGACAGGGTTTCCCTGTGTAGCCCTGGCTGTCCTGGAACTCACTCTGTAGACCAGGCTGGCCTCGAACTTGGAAATCCGCCTGCCTCTGCCTCCCAAGTGCTGGGATTAAAGGCGTGTGCCACGACTGCCCAGCTGTGGACTCTAGTCCTTAATATTGATATACAAGTATATAACCTGGAGTAACTACAGATACCAGGAAAGTAAGAAAGAGAGAGAGAGAGAGAGAGAGAGAGAGAGAGAGAGAGAGAGAGAGAGACAGAGACAGAGAGAGAGACAGAGAGAAGAACAAAAAGGAAAGAAAAAAGAAAAGGAAAAGCAAAAGAGAAGAAAAGAAAAAAGATAGCAGTAGGGAGAGAAATGAACTAGTAAGACCCTGGTGTTATGAAAGGGGGACATGAAAGATAGATGGTGGGTGTAAAAGAGGCCAGTACACACCGTGAGGGAAGGAGGATACACAATACAAAGGAGGCTTGAAATGAGTTGGTCAGGACAGTCCAACGAATCCCAAAGTAATAAAGGTGATTTATGTTGCCCTTGGCTGCCTCCCAGAACTTGAAGTTGAGACCCCATTACTGAGGACAACACACGCTTCAGACAGAGTACTTGAAGCATTGAGTTGAAACTAGCCTGAAATCTTCCTCCCTGAGGACGACTAGCTCTCTTAGTGACTAAGTTAGGATTTTTATTGCTGCATTGAAAGACGACAAGCAAAAATAATTTGAGGGGGAAAGAATCTGCTTGGCTTAAGCTTCCACAACATTGTTCATCACTGAAGGACATGAGGACAAGAACTCAAACAGGGCAAGAACCTGGAGGCAGGAGTCAATGGAGAGACCACAGAGTGCCGCCTACGGGCTGGCTCATCTTGGCTTGCTCAGTCTGCTTTTTTATAGAACCCAGGACAACCAGCCCAAGGATGGCATCACCCACAACTGGCTGGACTCTACCCAATAAATCACTAATTTAAAAAATGCCCTACTGGCTTGCCTACAGCCAGATCTTATGAAGGCACTTTATCAATCAGGGTTCCCTCCTCTCTGATAACTATAGCCTGTGTCAAGTTGACATAAAATTAGCCAGTCCATGTAGTATCTAAAGATTTTATGTAAACTGCCAAGGGAAAATAAGCAACCCATAGCTGTACCCAAATATAAACCCTATCCCAAGGATGCAATAGTGGCATATATATCTTGGAGGTAACCAATGACTGGGGGGGGGGTTATATATTGTGTAACCTGGACTTAAAGCTAATTAAATACTTGGGAATTCATGACTAGTACTGTAAAGCTTGCAAACTAACAGTATCTAATGAAACCAGGAAATCTAGAGGAGACCGTATTACTGCCACTTTCCTAAAACTCTTAAATGTCCATTCTAATATGTATCCTTATACGTATAGATAAGTGGAGCTCCCATCCCTCATTAAAGAAGTTCTTTTTGCAGCAGACAGAGAACCATAAATGATCAACCTGCAAAGAAAACCTGACCATGGGTTGTCTGACCCCCAACTAATAGGTCTACGGCACAACGCCAATACTGAAAAGTCAGGAATCATTGCAGAAGAAGTGGAAAGATTGTAAGAGCTGGAGGGCCAAGATGTCTGTTGTGCAATAGTGCCTTCTATACATGACAGAACTGCTGAACACATGAACTTTCAAAGATGCTATCACTTACACAATCCTAACAACAAAACTAGTTGAGGTACACTGTGGATAATGTAAATCTCACTAGGTCCTACTCCTAGATAAAGATCTACAGATAATTAAAGTCTCTCGTGAAAAGGAGAATCAGTCTTACATGGGGAGGAGACCCCTGATCCATTATCTAGCCACTAGGAATAGCCCTAAATACATAAACACATAAGTAACATTAAACAAACTCAGCAAGCTGTATATGTGTACATATGTGTGTATGTGTGTGTGAATGGGTGTATATGTGTGTACAAAGGTATAAAACAATAATTAAAGAAAAGCTTGTAAATTTAAGAAAGAGATAGGGGGATGGGAGAAGAGTTTGTGGGGAGAAGGCAAGGTGGAAATTATGTAATTATGTACAAACATATGAAATTTAAAATATAAAAAATTAATTTAAAAAAATAAAAATACACTTGGCAAACACCATAATTATATGATACCAAATCCATTTCTATTTTTCTATAAGAAACTTAAAATTATTCATAAATGGCAGTCCCTTTAAATTCAATGATACTATTTATGATACTGGTGAAACAAATACTCATAGAGAACTTCATTTCTTTAATATATAAAGAAAAGCTTCATTTAAGTTCATTGATTTTTAATTTTGGAGAATTGTTCAAAATGGACCTTATACTCTACTTTATTGAGACAGGCTTATAGAATAGAATCACACATAAGCATAATATGACATAAAAACTATATCCAGAAAAATAGACTAATCACATGTTTAATTATTGGGGGCAGTACTCATTTTATTGTCCCTGTGTGACTCCATTGGAAGAATTACAATTTTTTCATTTAGAAATTTAATTCTAGAATCAATGGTGTATAATCTATGTATGTATATATGTAATCCATACATTTACACATATGAGAAATTTTAAGATTTTTCTAACATATGCAAATCCAGGAATTTGCCACAGGATACCATCAAAATAGCCAAATAGTGTTTAGAAGCAAAAAGAATCTCTCTTGATTTTAAATTCATAAAAATAAAATATAGGACTTAATGTGCTAGAGGTGTACTTCACACCAAAGGAACAATAATTAAAATAATTTCTATTTAATGAGAAATTATTGTGTAACCAATCAATGTTCTATCATTGAAGCTAGGTATAATCATTACTTTTAGTTTACAGACAAGGCAAAAGGTATGAGGCTAAAGACTTAGTCTATCCCTTACCAACAAGAGAACTTAAGATGAGTTTAAGATGAGTTTAAAGCCAAAGAAATAAGTTCAAAATGACTACAGTATTCATAAGTTTTATTGATGGTATATACTAATATGATATGCCATCAACAACATGTTGTTATTCACATTATCTTTATGAAAGGTCAAACAAAAAGCAAGTAATTATGACCAACCTTTATCAAAAACACCTGGCAATCGCTGATATAGTCATACTCCAATCCATCAAAGGAATGATAATGCCGGTCCCCATATACTGTGCACACTGCGGGACACGGATAATAGGTGCAATTGAACATCCCCCGTCGACACACACTAATAAAAAAAAATAACAGGGTTATCTTATAGAGCAATTAGGTTCTAATTAGTAATTTGTTTTTATTTTATGTATATGGGTATTTTGGCTGTATGTATTTCTGTATACTATGTGTGTGCATAGCACCTGTGACAGCCAGAAGGAAGCATTGGATCCCCTGAAACTGGAAATCAAACCAGGGTCCTCTGAAAGAGTATCCAGTGACCTTAACTGAACAGTAGCATTTTCTAGAAGCCTAAATGTGTACTCAGAAGCATTTGGAATCAATAATTCTTATAGATATTGCCAGTTCATTCTCAGAATGGTTGTTATATTGATACATTTGTCACATATTCGCATTTATAGTACCAGACACCAAAATTAAATCTGGGATGCACAGAAAATAGATAACAGGATAAAATGTAAACATAGGACTACTAGCTCCCAGAGGGCACAATTCACCCCCTTTTAGACAGTTTAAGCTACGTAGATACTATCATCAAAATTTTAGAATACTTGTATATATTTTAAGGAAACTTTAGCAAGACATAACTATTTTTGTGGAACTAAGCTCACTGGTTCCAAACGGTCAAATGTCTATTGAATAAACCTCTCTCTTTATAACACTTAGCATTTTCTTATACATTTCCAGTATTTCTCCTATCAGGTTGCCAAGTTGTCATATTTCATACTTCTCTCCTAGGCTAACAAAGATGCATTTAAAATGGCTTTGTCCCCTTGTAGAAAGTAGCCATTCAACCCCCAAGGGCCTGCAGCTCCAATATGCAACCTTGATTCTGATTCACTTTTGCTAGTCAGACACATCGAGTCATGGCCATAAAACAATTGAAATTAGTACAATTGCCAAGGAAAACTTCTGTGGAATAAATGTCTGTTGTTACCAGGTGTAACATGGTGTAGAGATGACTTCCCCTGAAACATACTCCCAGTCTTTCCAGATGCAGGGACAGCTTTCAGGAACATAGCATTTTCCTTTGTGCTCTGCCATTCTTCCAAATGAAAAAAAAAAAAAACCATAAAAACAAAACAAAACAAAACTATGATTAGAAAACCTGCAAGTGTCAGATGGACTTGCAGTCTATAATTTTATAATACTCAGCACTGTCTTTTGCATTGAGGCATGAATCTGCTTTTCCCTTTTATCCCCACATAACCCCTGTGTATCCCAGAATTAACCAAATGCCAAGCACATGATCAGATATGACTTAACCTTTTGTCATATTGCACCGTAAATATAAAACAGTCAGAGGACATTTCTAGTATGTCGAGTTGTTCTAGAAAGAGCACATCTGAAAAGAAAGTCAGTGTCCTGGCCATCTCTGTTTGCTACTAAGAGAGTCTGCACTGTTTGACAGTCTCTGGTGAAATAGTAAATAATGAAAGGAATAACATTTTCTGCTAAAGAAGACAGAGGGCAAACAAGCCTGTTTCTCAGTGCTAAGGTGCAAAAATGATGATGGTTTGTTTTAGGTGTATTTAAATGAAAATATTCCAAGTATTTCCCATTCCTTTTTATTAATGTTGTTTTGAATGTTAGTTGATAACTGGTGGGTGTTTCATACCTAATCAAAAGCTAGTAGTAGAAGGAAGATACAATCATTTTGTATCTGCTTTGATGGCTGGGAGGGAGCATGCAGTAAACAGTAACTGGGCACCTATGTTGCAACTAGTGAACTGTGTCGTACTCAGTCATCCGTGAAACAAATTCCACTACACTCATTTTGAAAGAAATTGAAACTTGCCCCCAAGGTTACTTAATAAGGAGGACCAATATTTGAAGGCATTTATACTGACTTTTCCTCTACTTTGCAATATCCCAGTGTAGTAGATTCTAAACTAGATCCATAGAGACCTTTTATAGACACTGGCCCTGTAAGAATCTCTGGGAAACTACATGATATACGGAGGTATTGTCTCAGCAGAAAATGTCACAACAGAGATGATAACTCGAGATTACCATCATCAGTGTTTTACTAGAAGTTTGTTTGCAAATTTTTCCCAAACCATCAGAAGCATCTCAGCAGATTTTAGCTCTATTTCAATGCAATTAAAGAAGAAGTCATGGCACTTCTATACATTTCTTAATAAGGTCCAATCAGAAAATAAATGTCAGGCTTGAACTAAAAGTCAAGGGTTATAGACAGTAAACAGCAGCAAGCACTCCACCTGAAATAAAATTCAGATACAGATTTAATTGGCCATTTACAGTCACCATCAAAAGAAAATCGAGCAATGATGCAACTTTTAATTATTTAACCACAACAAATATTTTCTTTCCCTTGTCACTTTGACAAATTGTTTTCCTTGTTCATTCATTCTATGGCCTGATTTCTACCAACCTTTTGTTCTCCTTCTGTGTGCACTCTTGTCTACTGTGACCTTCTTTCTCTCCCGCATATGCCCTTCTCTTCTGAGCAGATTGATACCATTCCAAGACACTTGGCTCTTTGGAGCCATTTAGACAAAGGTGAATCTCCTGGGAGATAAACCACAAGACCTCCTTCCTATGCCCTCACTTTTTATGAGTTGATCCTGTGAATGCCTTTGTGGAATGTGTTCACTGAGGAAGAATGAGTGACCTGTTTACCTGAGAGATCTCTCTCTCTCTCTCTCTCTCTCTCTCTCTCTCTCTCTCTCTCTCTCTCTCTCTCTCTCTCTCTCTCTCTCTCCATCATGAAACAACCAAGAGCAGGGAGAACTGAATATATGTGTGCTTACACAGTAGCTAACAGTCTCCAAATTCTTTGTCTGTCCAGGTACATGCTATTTCTACAACTAGGGGAGATAGCCTGCAATTAAGTTGTGATTCATATACATTGAATACACTCTATAACACACACACACACACACACACACACACACACACTTATCAATCTTACAATATCTTACATATCTGACAATGCCTACATAGTTGAGGACTGAGAATGATATGTGGGGGAAAAAATCATTCAGCCAACAGTGACAGACCTAGAATTTGATCTTGGGTGAGAATAAAGTCAGAATTCCCACTAAAAGTATTGCCTCCTATTTAGCCTCAATATAGTAACCTGTAATATTTATAGCTAAAGTAGTTGGCTTCACTATTACAAATTGGTGACAATGACAATAATTGCAGCAATGGTATATACATAAGCACACATATATAAAGTTATATATTTATTAAAATAAATAAATAAAATTGTGTGTGTGTGTGTGTGTGTGTGTGTGTGTGTGTGTGTGTGTGTAATGATTTTGGAGAAATCCCAACCTTACCTTAAAATGTGTTCTTCCTATAATATGGTGCATGACTCCAGTTATATTGCACAGTGTTATAGTTACAACAGTCTGCTCACCACCAACTCAAAGTTAATTAACCACTGTTCACAACAAAGATTTTGGCTATTCTTGGAAAAGAGTAGTTTTAAATTATTTCTGTGTGTGTGTGTGTGTGTGTGTGTGTGTGTGTGTGTGTGTGTCTGTGTTATGCACACCTGGGCCTATGTGTATCACGATAAGAACACAGAGGTCAGAAGACAACTCGATATTATCAATCATAGATCTGTTTCCACCTTTATGAAGGTTCGAAAGATCCAATTCAGGTCATTATGCTGACAGGTAAGCTCTATTAACCAGTTAACATTATCTAGGTGGCCTCAAGCATATCTTTAAGAGACTATAATTTTCCTTTAAATCGTGAATGACTGTAATGTCAAGAAAGGAGAGGGAACTCACCCTGCAGCACAAACGCAGCCACTGATACAAGGTGAGGATGGGGCACAGGTGAAGTTCATGGCCAGGTTTGCACACGTTGTCTCACAATTTATACCACCAGCTGGTAATTCAGGGTCAGGAAACCTGCAGTCAAAATATTCCTTCCCTTCTGGGCAGGCGTGGACTTCAGATACAAGCATGGATAACACGGCTTTAACTTTGTATTTGACCCAAAATCTTATGCACAAATCATCCAAACAAAACCCAATGACCAGATCATCACTGCAGTGAAAGAATTCTCTCATTCTGTGATCCTTGAGTTTATGAGCTTATTGGCATTACCTAGCCAGAATATGTTCCATCTCAAATTCCCCAAAAGCTGTTTCAATCCTGAAAACCCTAGCCACCTTCCCCAGCAATTCACTAAATTGCATATAATAATAGCATATAATTTCTTGAAGTCAACAAGAAAAAAGCATGGTATGTTGATTAATTCAGACGCACCAATTTTTAATTACTGAAAGCTACAATACACATTTAAACATTTACAAAGCCATAATAGATACATGTTACCTCTTGATCTTGCCTTGCCTCTGAGTCATTATTTTCATCAATCTTTACTGCAATGTATGAAGTAGTACAGAGGCCCCTGTTACAAGGCATGACCGGGGGTCAGGGGATACCTATTTCCCAGAAGTCTTTGGGGCTGTCAGAGATCAAATAAGACACTTGCATGCAACCACAGGGATAGATTCATGAGGACCCCATTTGAGAAAACAGGCTACCTAGTAACCCCTGCTTTAACTGTGAGCTACTCTGAACTAAAAGGAGCATAGTGAAGATTTCCAATAGCTATTGTGTTAGTGTTGAGAAGCCCCAGACTGACCTAAATCCTGATAAAGTAAACGTGTAATTCAAAAAGCATTTTATTGTTTTATTTTGTGTTTTAAGGGACGGGGTCTCACTACCAAGCCCAGGCTGGCCTGTAATTCTTGCCTCAGGTTTAGCCTCTTCAACGAGGAGTATAGACACACGCCATTGTGCTCAGTTCAAAGTTGATATAATGATGTACCTTCAAATAAGTAACAGAACCATAATATCCCTATCTAACAGAATGGAAACCAAAAGTTGTCATTTGTCCATATGCTATTCATCTGACAAAAATACAGATCTATACGGTCCTCTAATTTGTAGATCTTCAGGATACATATTCCAGCGAAAAGTTACAGCCTAAGAGATATAGCAATGGATATATTTTACAAACCCTTTGTTTTCATTTTCCATTTTTAAATCATAGTCTTACATAAGCTGGGTGTGCTTCTAACTCTGCATGGCTGATCCGTCCTTGAAACCCAGATTGCCTTGCCTCTGCTTCCTCGGTGCTGGGTTCCAGGAGTGTGCCACCCACTCTTGCTCCATGCTATTTTCCATTTGTTGTAAGCACTCCTAGAAGCTTGCTTCCCAGACACATCCCAGAACCTAGAAACACTGACATCACTTTGGTCATCGGTAGGTATTCAGAATCTCTGCAATGACTTCTCACTCAAAATCAGAACCTAACTAAGTCTTAACAAGATCACCAGTTCGTTGTGTGGATAGTACCAGCTGAGACATGTTGGCTTAGGATCGAGTTTTCTGCTTTCTGATCCATGACTATGTTACAAGCAGTATCTGGGTTATAACCCTAAACCCTTTCAGGTACCTGAGGTGGTGTTGGTATAGACAAATGAAATCTACATGCCTGAAAGCTACATGCCTGGCTGACCATCTATGTCTATAGGCGGCCTTATAAATTTACTTCCCACTGTCCTACAAATACTAAAATTAATGATGTGAAAAAAGTCAGGAATCATTGAAACACTGTTCTGGCCGCATGATACTGCTACATGCCCATGCTTGAGTAAGGGGGCTTAGTGCCAACATCATAAAGGAAATGAGACAGCCAACTCTACATGTACAGAAGATGAGGCAGTGTTTTAGATACAGGCTACCAGGGAAAACCTTTAACTGGGACTCACCAGTAGAGGGTGTTGCTGGCTCATCACATTTCACAGTCCCATTTGAACACTGGCTAGAAGGAAAGAAGTAGTTAATTTATAGGCCTAAATCTTGGGTTTTACACAAATAAATCATTCTCTTCAATCCAGCTCCAAGACAGCTATGTAATTTTGACATATTTTATCAAACACCTCCATGTAAGGGACCTGGTTAGGGACAGGAGGATTAAAAACTCCACAGCGTTGCTAATAGCCTGACCCAAATGCTTATATTCTACTAACAGGAAAATATGCAATTAATTTATTTAACATGACACACTCAACACAGAAATATGTCTAAGATCTAAAAAAAACATTAAAAAACTATAAAAAATCTGTTCATAACTGGCATTTGGGTGGTCAGATGTAATAAATCCTGAGCTAATCTAAAGAACGGGTGGAGGTTATGACTTGGATCAGAGAGAAAGGTTCCAGTGCTCTGTGGAAA
Source organism: Tokudaia tokunoshimensis (assembly GCA_036184795.1). Classification (NCBI taxonomy): domain Eukaryota; kingdom Metazoa; phylum Chordata; class Mammalia; order Rodentia; family Muridae; genus Tokudaia; species Tokudaia tokunoshimensis. Next base: position 30,418,118 of record BTHU01000007.1, read on the forward strand.
TATATAAACCACAAGAGACACAAAATGCTACTCTGCTTAATCAAGTGCCAGGAGATGAGGTGGGCAAATGGAGGTAAAGCCAGCCCCTGCTCTGACATTAGGATATGTTTTTCTTGAGCCGAACTACCCGATGCTTTAATCACAGAAGTGAGATGGTCAGTTTGGATGGATGTCAAGACAATCATCCTGGCAACATCACTGAAGATGAATTGAGTCACGGGTGTCATGCAATTGACTGTAACAGGAAGAGGGAAACCATGTAGAGACACATGAACCTGGAAACTTTGTAAGAGTATAAAACAATGGGGACACACACTGGACCCTCAGAAACCCTGGCACAGATTTCCTTTCAGCTTTAGAGCAGATCGTGTGTTCTATGTTTGCACAATAAAGAAAACGACACATCAAGAAGCACATCACATGAAAACCACACAGTGCATCTTTAAGCAATAGAATGTCACTCAGAGGTATGTTAGCCCATACTGCCAACGTCATAAAGGAAATGAGACAGCCAACTCTACATATCACACTTCTTCCAGGTTGGGAACATTAGGCAGGGATTCAAATAAGGTCATTATGCTAAATATTCTTGGTTTGGGCACTAATGAAGGATGTATTTTATTTTATTACGTTTAGATAAATTATGTTAAGGATATTAAATTCAAAAAAGGCTCTTCCAACACTTGGAAGGAGACTACAGACAAGGGGACCAATAAGCAATGGTTTTGCTATGGTTTATCCAGTCCAAAACTTGTGTTAAGGATTGGTCTCCGCAGTGATTCTGTCAGAAGGTGGGACTTTAAGAGTTGCAGCTTAAGACACAACATGATTTGGTACTAGGAATACCACTTCTAAAAAAAAAAAAGATGAATATGTGTATTACCTGAAGTGAATCATTAATCTCTCAGAACTGAACACTTTACAAGGGTGGGTTATTATAAGATGATTTGGCTTCCTTAACTCTTTGTTCCCTGTGGACCCAACATTCTTGGGCTCCCATAACTATGAGCTAAGTAAACCTTTATAAGGTGGCCAGCCTCTGGTAATTTGTAATAGCAATGTAAAAGAAAGACAACTTTTAGAAAGGGGCAGGGAAGAGAAGGTGAGTGTTAAGGCAGCAGGACAAAAAGGGAAAAAATGGATTTGACCTACATGAAGAAAATAACACCAAGTTAAATCGAGCGTTGTTAGGAACTTTCGAGATGATTGTGTTGAGTATGAGAAAGAAGGTCAGAATGAGTCTCAGAATTCTGACATGGAAAACTGTAGATCGTAGTATACATATCGATATCTTTTAATCAGACAGAGAAAATGGAATTAATTATAAAGGCAAGTTGAGTATGAATGATAGTTTGCTGTTGATTCAAAATGAGCTGTAAAGCAAGGTTTGCAACCAAGCAAGCACTGCCAAGCTAGGTGCCTGGGCACACATCCCAGCACCATTATCAGGTTACTTAACTACTTGTGCCACATTCTGATCCTGTATAAATTGGAATAAGACCACAGGACCTAGATCTTGCAGTTATCCTCATGAGTACTTAATTAATAATGCATAGAGCATGCTCAGAACAGTGCCAGGTCAGTAGAAACCAGGCAGTCCTCTCTTGCTGTCATTATCTACACATGGGGATCTGCAGTGCAACTAGAAGGAGGATCCTGGAAGATAGGTGTGGATAAATGGGAATCAGTCACAAGGCCAATGTGACTGACTTTTTTGGCAGACAGGCCATAACTCAAGGGAATGTTATTCTGTGAGTGTTGTTGGGACACAGCTTGATATACATCATGAGAAGATAAGTGACTCCTGTGTGTCTTATGGTTCAGACCTATTTCACAACTGATTATCTTTTTGAGCCATGTAAATGAGCCATGAACCTATAAGACCTTAGGATGTAGTTTGAAGGCATACCCTATTCTTAACGTCTACTAACAAATGCTTATTTTAAAGAGCTTTAGTTTTGCTTCATGGCAATTTTATATATATATATATATATATATATATATATATATATATATATATTTAACACACCTACCATAAGCCGGAAGGTGTTGGGATGAGCTCCCCTGGCTGGTAAATGCTGCCCCTATAATGACACCGGCAGTGATATCTATAAGGAAAAAGGTGAAGTAAATAAAATAAGATATATTTTTTCCAACACAAACAAAATGGCAGTTGACTATGTGCTCTGCAATTGGCCACTGTAGATTCCACCATTTTAAGGGACTACACAAAGCTATGTTCTACAAACAACAGACAACTAACTAGACATAGTAGCTACAGATTTGGAGTGTCAAAATACTTCTGGACTGTTTGTTTAGTCCCAAGAAAAGTCACTAAATGACCTTCGGAAAAATACATCTGCTGTATATTTTAACCCTATGTGCAAAACAAAAGTCTTCACTTCCTGTGAGGGCTAAGAACTTTCTCAGTGAGAATAGAGAATACAATTCTACCACTCATATGACAGGGAAATATAAACTTTACTTGTGATTAGGGTGTGGAGAAATCAAGTAGGAATAAACCTCAGTGTTAACTAGTAGCGTCTTTCTTGCTTTCTGTAGCTTTCTGTGAATAGCTCACCACATTAAGCAAAAAGCACATAGAGCAAAGTGTGATGGTTTGTGCATGCTCAGCCTAAGGAGTGGCCCTATTAGAAGCTGTGGCGCTGTTGGAGTAGGAATGGCCTGTCACTGTGAATGTGGGTTATAAGACCCTCATCCTAGCTGCCTGGAAGCCAGCATTCTGCTAGCAGCCTCCAGATGAAGATGTAGAATTCTCAGTTCCAACTATACCAAGCCTGCCTGGATACTGCCATGTTCCTGCCTTGATAATACTGGACTGAACCTCTGAACCTGTGACCCAGCCCCAATTAAAAGTTGTCCTTATAAGAGTTGTCTTGGTCATAGTGTCTGTTCACAGCAGCAAAATCCTAACTAAGACACAAACCAAAAAACAAAAACAAAACAAATCTAGCAATTTAAAAGAAGCAAGAACATAAGCTCATTTGGCCAATCAGAATAAAGCAGACATAATCTGGTTGTTGTTAAGCTCCCTCTGGGACTTACATGGGCACACAAAAGTCAAGGGTGTCTTCATAGAATTTGCCTTCGGGACAGTTACATCCTTCAGCACAGTCGTCTTTGCACTGCTCAGGGGAGGAGAGAAAGGTGCAGGAACGGAGGCAGAGTGAGGAACAGTGGTGGTACAGCATGCCCTTCTGACACACCACAGCTGTGGACAAACAAGTGTCACTTAAGAGACAGTTCTATGGGCAAAGGAACACGTTATGTTCACTCATACACCCAAAGAAAATATAGATCATGAGACATACACTATCTGACATCAGTGAAGACATTACAGATTTGATAACAAAATGAAATAAATGAATGAATGAATATAAGGTATGTATGTATATATGTATGTAGATAGGTAAGGAGAAAGAGAGAAAGAAAGAAAGAGAGAGAGAGAGAGAAACAAAGACACCCCTGATCTCAGTAACAGTATACATGTATGTGAAATTCCTATTCCTCAGACATTCTATGGCATCTTGAATTCTTGTCCCATATTTACTTGTTCTTATAAAAGAACAAATTACTTTTAAACATTTGAATAAATACCTACATTACATTTAAATCTTCATAATGCATTATTTTTATCATAGTTTTCTCATCACTTCGATAAAACACTGACCAAAACCAGGTTGAGGGAGGAAGGATTGCACATGCTCATCAGGGTCCATCACAAAGAGAAATCAACCCAGGAACTCAAGCAACACCAGACTCAAAAGCCATGGAGTAAAGGTTCTTACTGGCTTCTCTTCAGGAACATATTCAGCTACCCTTCTCTGCCTCCCCTGTTAATTTACTTATTTATTCTCTTTACATCCTGATTACTGCCCCCTTCTTCCTCCCAGTCCCCCCACACAGTTCCTCCCCTTATCTCCTCACCCACTTCTCCTCTGAGAAGGTAGAGACCCTCCGTGGGTATCCCCACCCACGGCATATCAAGTCTCTGCAGGACTAGGCTCTCCCGCTGAGGCCACACAAAGCAGTTCAGTTAGAGGAACTGAATCTACAGACAGGCAACAGCTTTAGGACAGCACCTGCTCCAGTTGTTGAGGGACCCACATGAAGACCAAGCTGTACATGTGCTACATATGTGCAGGGGGCCTAGGTCCAGCCCATGTATGCTCTTCGGTTAGTGGTTCAGACTCTAAGACCCCCCAAGGGTCCAGGTTAGTTCACTCTGTTAGTCTTCCTGTGGAGTTCCTGTCCCCTCCAGGGCCCACGATCCTTCTCCCAACTCTTCCATAAGAGTTCCTGAGCTCCATCCAGTGTTTGGTTGTGGGCCTCTGCATCTGTTTCACTCTCAGCTACCCTTTCTTAAACATCCCAAGAACACCCATTCAAGGGTGGCACAGCCCATGGTGGGCTAGGATCTCCTTCATCAATTAGCAATCAAGAAGATGCCCCAGTTACACTCACAGGTCAGTCTGAAGAAAGCAATTTCTCAGTTAGTTGAGATTCTCTTTTTCCCAGATGATCCTAGTTGTACCAGGTTTGATAAAAGCTAACCGGTACAGCCATCATCATCCCATCATCCTCTTGAAACCTAAGTAAGCATTTATTACTCTACAAATGTGGCACAATTTGATTATAAATATATAATCAAATATATAATGTATATGTATATATATATATATAATACATTGTTTTTAAAACAATTTCTCTTTATATCAAATGAAACTAAAAATGGCAGACTAGTTAAAATATTTGAAAAATACATCTGCACAATGACAATATCAGCTGACATGCCAGTGTCCTCGGGGGAAATCTCACGAGTTTCTACCCCTAGACGAAGAACTGTAGGCAATCAATGGCTGCTGAGAGTCAGTCTTCTCCACAGACAATCCTCCTACGGGTTACCTCATGGCAAGTGTTCATCTATAGACACATATACGTATGAGCAATAATGAAGGGACTCAGGAGGTTGTGTTCATACACATATATGCAATGACAACAATCGCAGAAGAGGTCATAACTTTGAGAGGGAGGGGGTAGGAAGACATAGGAGGAGCTGGAGAGGAAAGATAGTAAAATGGCATAGAGAACTTATGTTTAAAATTTTCCAAAATCATATATTAAGTTTAGAAAATTAAATGAAAATTTCAAATAATAAAGATATTACTGTTTAAATGTTTCCCTTTACTTAAACAAAAGTCTAAAACTCACCGAAACAAATACTTCACCCATTCTGATTCAAGCATAATTAAAATGATGTTAGGTGTGTGATGTAACTTGGTGGGATGCCACCAAGATGCCATAAATAAGGAGCAAAATAAAACACAGGATTTGAAGCAGAGGAGAGGAGTGTTAATCCTAGTTGTCTTAGATCTTAGATTTCACTCGTGTGGGAATGGAAAATCCATCAAAAAACAAGACATTGGAAAAGTCAGGTTGGAGAGATGGCTTAGCCATTAAAGGCTCACAAAAGAAACATCAAGAAATTGGAAGACTAGGGTTGGAGAAAAGGCTCCGTCATTAAAGATTAGCTCGCAACGAAAACATGAAGGAACTTGAAAACCTTTAAGCTGATTTCTCAAAGATGAAAAGCCTCAACTAAAGCAGGGGTCAGAAGGTATTCTGCTTTAAGGGACCAAAGGGCTAGTGTTTCCATCTTTTCAGGCTCTGAGGCCCGATCTTAGAGCAGCTAAAGGCCGCCTGTAAATAATGAATGTGAGAAGTTTTCAATAAACTTACAATAGCAACAACAAAAAAAAAAAAAAACAGGAAACCCAAGGGTTATAACTGGAAAATAAACATAGACTACTACTGTATCTCTCTACCTTAAATGGAACAGCAGACACCATAATCAGGAGTATTAGAGTCCAAGAACATGAAACAGCCAGTGCCTAAGGCACATTGGACCTATTTACCTACAGATCAGCTGGGTCACAATGCGTCCTCCTTTTTCATATTCTTCAATATTTGGATATGACATTTCCAGGATAAGAATATGTTCAATTTTTTCCCAAATTACCCTTAATGCTTCTTTCATACCCTAACCATACTCTAACTTAGGAACAAATAACCCACAGTTACCAATGTTTTCTCTCTGTCTCTCTGTCTCTCTCCCTCTTTCCCTTTCTCCTTCTTCCATCCCTCCCACACTCCCTCCTCTAGTTCCATGAGTTTAAATGAAGGGCCTCTCACATTCTAAGCAAGCACGTTGTACTCAGTCCTACATTATAAATTCTTTCTTCTAATATATCTCTTGGCATTCATTTGTTTTCAGTACATATATACCCTAAGAGTATTCCAAATAATTTATATGCAATCTTGACATCTCTTTTAAAAATTAAAAGCGTCCATTATGAATACGAAGCTGTCTGAAGAGTTACCTGGCCATCTGTCTGTGATGTCATACTCACCACAGATGGAGATCTGAGTTCTGAAATCAATGGGCACGCCGCGCTGACCACACAGGTAGGCATAGTGGGCAAGAGCGTTGCACAGGCAGGAGCTTCCGCACTTGCACGCGTCATGGCGACACAGTTGGTAGTACAGCCCTGGACTGACGTAGACGTGACAAGGAGCAAAGAGCTCCTGGTGGATGACGTCACAGTGCGCTGCATACCCAACTAACAGACAAAGAAGCCGTGAGTCTTTCCTATACCAGCCAGAGATCACCCTAAGAATGAGGTACCAAAACTACTCAAGTATCTCTCTTTTCTAGAAATGTATCATTTAAAAGAGTGCTAGTAAGTTCAGCAACTTACAGAGGTAACAGCACTGAGTCATATATATATATATACACATATAGTGTACCTGAATAAAAAGGGCAACAAAAGGATTGGCAGAAGTGGTAACCACAGTCAGCCCAAGCCTGAGATCACCTGCTGTGAGGAACTGGGGCTTATCATCTCCAGACCTCCGTGTGCATAACAAAAGTGTTTCCTGATAATGGATGTAATGACAAGTTTGTAGAAAACACCATTATCCCAGAACCTGTAATCACTGCATTCCATTGGAATCTCATGGGTGAAAGACAGTAGAGCAGATGCCACAGTCATTCAAAACAACGCACAGTGTTCAGTGTCCGGCGAACATGAGAAGCTCAGTTGTGTTTGATTAATAAAATCATGTGTGAAAAAATGGGAGAATAGTGACGAGAAATTAGGGATCAAAATCATTCTGAGGTCTGTGAGGTGTAATTATCACTATATAGTTAAAGCAGGCTCTTATAATCGCACCTTCAAGTCAATGCTGAGCAAATACAACTGTGCTTGGGACTGACCAAACAGGTGTGACAAGCTTGGGGAGATACTGTCATTCAGAGAAATGAGACAAGGTGAAGTGCGTGGTTCAGTGATGTAAGTGAACCTTACTTGAACTGATTTCCTTGGAGATAAAAATCAGTCTTCGTTTTGTCATTGTCGCTGAAAGACTGATGGACATCAGATACTTTTCGCTTTCAAGGAACAATTCTGAATGTGTTTTGTTGAGAATGTCAACATATTCATATGTAATATAACATTTTTATTAATTCTTTAAGAATGTTATACAGTATATTTAGATCGTATTCACCATCCTACTCCTCCCTCAGCTCCTCCCAGATTTATTAATAATAAATATCCTGGTAGTTACCCAAGTACAACTTTATTGCTTTTAAATAAGTGTACATATGGGAAACGAATAACTGTACACTTTTGGTGGACAAATCCCTCGCCCAAGAATCCTGAAAGAGCAAAATAATGCACTGGTAAGACCATTCTGTTGTGCTCTAAGAATCTATAGATCAAAACACATCTCCACTGTTATTAAATAAAGAGTAACTCAAGAAAATTCTTGTGAGAAAATAACCAGAGTCCTGTTGAGAGTGATCAGCTTTTGTCTAATTTTTTTCTGTCTTTGTGAATTTACCTGTTTGGGATTTTCATGAAATCACTGTTCACAGCAAAAGTAAAGAAGAAAACCTCTGAAGGATATACTACAGAAGACAAAGAGTGAGGGAAGAAAGGGGTGGAAAATATGGTAAAATGGTGCATTGTGAGTTACAAAATAAAGACACAGCCAAAAGAGACAGCTTATCAAGTGAACCTCACAGAAACTTTTACATAGTAACTTGATCAATAACAAAGTCACTGCAATAGCAAGAAGGAACTCATCAATGTTAGAAAAAATTAAGATACGAGAAACGAAGTAAGATTAGCTGAAGAAGTAAATTTGTTTTTAAAATACCAGGATGGAATGGAGGGGGAAATGAGATTGATTTAAAAGTAGTAAAACATAAAAGCCAAGAGTCTAGCCTACTCTCAAGATTAGAGACAGAGACAGAGAGACTTGGAGAGACAGAGACAGAGACAGAAAGAGACTGAGAGACATAGAGAAAGAGATAGAGACAGGGACTATAAGAACCCTCATTGGGATAAAAAGATTGCTGTATTTTTTTTTTTACGTGTTGGGTACAAGATTATCTGTTCTTCCCAGTACATTCAAACTAAGCTTAAAATAAAAGCTATTAAACAGGCAGCGTAGCACTCACACACACTAGTACAAGATGTGGAGACTAAACATGGATTCTCAGCCAGTGTTAGTAACATATAAAAATTAACTCTATGAAAGTGGTAAACTAGGCAAAGTAAAATAAAAAAAAAATAAAATAACCAAATACCTACTATGCACATTAGATTTTGTCCAGAGAGACTCCTTTTATTGGGAAGCAAACTAGACTTTGATTGGGTTTATTGTGGCTTTAGTTTAAAATACATGCAAACACATAGGTGTATGTGTGGGGGTAGGGTGTGTCCAAAATTCTAGGCATGTGAGGTGTGTTGTTCCCGCAAATTACAAAGTTGGAGCATGACTATCTCAGAGTGTTGATACTTAATAGCACAAGCCAATCTTTGGGTTGTGGGCTCCCTGCTTACAGAGCGATAACAGACGCTGTGAGTAGGAATAAAGACGAGATGCGCTCGAGTTATCACACTACGAAACAGAAGCTGAGCATCCTGAAACTATACGCACAGTCTTTGAGCGTTTCCTGCATCTGAAAACTCCAAAATGCAGCCGGTGTTTGAGAAGAAGAAAGTCATAAATAGCCATGATGTGTATATTTTTAAAATGTAAAAGAATAGAACATCTTCCCTAAGTCTACGTGTGGAAAGGAGGACTTACTGTTCTGTTGGTTTATATTGCAGGGATCCACCATCGGGACATGGACAGGCGCGAAACACGTGGAGGAGACTCTCCACGCATGTGCGTGAAGCTGTGCGGTTCCTTCGATCATGCCTGATGGAGAACTAGAAAGACGAGAAAATGTTCACCGTAGTCTCTCATTCCTCTTATTTGCATATATCCTTTGAATATTCAAATAATAAGTAATTACTCTTTTTCTTAATGTTCAAACAAGTCTTAGAAATTCAAATTCTCTAGTATTTTAGAGAAATAAAGGTATGAGCTTCCTACACTTGAGATTTTTTTTCAAGGTGCTAAATTATAAACATACAAAAATTTTATCGAGTCTTCATTTCTCCCTTGTGAAGAAAACACCCTTCCTTGGGCCGATGTTTATAACGAAAACCAAAAGCTTAGAGAAATGCTAATCAGCCTCATTAAGGGAAGGATCAGATTTGGCTCTGCTCTGACACCCAAGCATCGTTCACACAACCAAAATTCAATCTGAGTGTAAAGTGAATGTGGAAACGTAGAGGTGCGGAGTTCACATGGTCTGTCTATGACAAATAGTACAGAGTGCAACAGTCTATACTCTTGGCTCATTATATCGATTTATAGTGGAAGGCCTGAACTACTAAGCAAACATAGATTAAAATTGGGGTGAAAGTTGATATAAAATCCTCCTTCCTTCATGTTTATTCACCTGTTTAGTTTCCTCAGCAGGCCAGAACAGAAGAGAACCACCACCCTTTTAAAGTGAGACTACAGCATTGAGGGGCCAAATATGAAATTCCACCTTCAGTGGCCTTCAAAAGCAGGTCATTCAATGGGCAACATTTGTCAAGTGATTTCACTATCAGGCACTGTGCCAGACCCTGTAAAGACTATACATACATATCAAGGCAGACCCAGGCTCCTAGATGAATACATTGCCCATAACCTAAGGTCTGTGCTCATGGCTACAGTATGCCTGAATGGAAGGTGGGCTCGGCCTCCACTCTCACAGTACCCTTGAAGATGAGTGCTTAATTACCATCTAGCTGAGACCACTTCTTCAGGGGCAGAGGAAGGAGATCACCTCCCCCAATCCCTCCTTCCTTTTCCTATTTCTCGGCAAATCCTCAGGATGCTAAAGAACTATAAGAAGCCAAATATAAAAGTCTCATTTTGTTCAGATGGAGATACTCAGACTCAAGAAACTCCCTGGCTTGTAATAACTTTCTTCCCCTTCTGTTCCCCAGCCTTCCTTCTCCAGCTTCCTCCCAGAGAAAGCAAAACATCTCAGGGTTCCCAAGAGGAACTACCCAGAGTACTGCTCTCTTATTTCATTTAGTCGACTTAAAACAATAAATTTGTTAAAGATAGGAACCAGAAAGTAAGCCTGTTTATTTATTGTATTTCACTTTATAAAACAGCCTTTCAGCTCACCAAACTTGCTTGACTTGCTCTAACAGGGCATGCAAAAATAAATTCTCGATTAATATTTTTCCATTAAACTATGTTTGTAGCTTCACATTAACCTTTGTCAAGTAAAGAATTTTAACTGCTTTGCTTGGAAAGCTAAACAATGTTCGAGAGTTATCTGTGACTGAAATATTATCCTGTATTCTTATCGCGCCCGAATGTTTATGCATGGAGGAGACTGGTGCCCAGGGACTGGCAGACAGATCTGCCATTTGTTAAACACTGACAGCTAACCCATTCTGACAAACAAGGCCGAGAATAAGGACTTCAACGTGGACATTGAGCCAAACCTCCTAGCATAGTTTCTGTTTTGACAATATGATAGAGGCGTTGTTCTTCTAACCTGAAGTAAATAAATAATAATAATAAAAAGATAGCCAAACACAAATAAATTACATGAGATAATGTAAGATAAATGTTGCTTTTTAAATTTTTAATTAAAGTGTCAGCTCTCATTACCCACTCGGTGAGCTTCTTGGTGCATTATTAAAAGTTCTGCCTAGTTCAGTTGACTATGCATAGTATACAAGAATCCTGTAACTCTAGGGACCCAGGATACGCTCCTAACTCTCATTAACCCTGGCTGTTTGGGGTGAACAACTGATAAACGATATTTTCTTCACCACTAATCTAGATGTAATTCTGGCTAGATGTGAACTAATTTTTAAAAGCAAATAATGCCTGAGTTGGTTTAAACATAAAAATCAAGATTAGAAAGGAAAGAACCACAGAGGGAAAGGTGATATGTGAAGGTACTCAAAAAACCATGTTATTAGGAGAGTCACTATTCTTTTTTTATTAGATATTTTCTTTATTTACATTTCAAATGTTATCCCCTGTCCTCATTATCCCTCTGAAAACCCCCTATCCCATCTCCCCTCCCCCTGCTTACCAATCCCTTCCTACCATTCTCCTGACCTGGCATTCCCCTACACTGGGGCATCAATCCTTCACAGGACCAATGACCTCTCCTCTCATTGATATCTGACAAGACCATCCTCTGATACATATGTAGCTGGAGCCATGGGTCCCTCCATGTGTACTCTTTGGTTGATGGTTTAGTCCCTAGGACCTCTGGGGGTACTGGTTGGTTCATATTGTTGTTCCTCCTATGGGGCTGCAAACCTCTTCAACTCCTTGGGTCTTTTTTCTAGCTCCTCCATTGGGGACTCTGCTCAGTCTAGTGGTTGGCTAGATGTAGACCCCGAAGATGCTCCAACACATAATAAGGACACATGCTCTACTATGTTGATAGCAGCTTTATTTATAATAGCCAGAAGCTGGAAAGAACCCAGATGTCCCTCAACAGAGGAATGGATACAGAAAATGTGGTACAAATATTTATACAGTGGAGTACTACTCAGCTATTAAAAACAATGAATTCATGAAATTCTTAGGCAAATGGATGGAACTAGAAAATATTATCCTGGGTGAGGTAACCCAATCACAAAATAACACACATGGTATGCACTCACTAATAAGTGGATATTAGCTCCAAAGCTTGGAATACCCAAGATACAATTTGATACACATGAAGCTCAAGAAGAAGGAGAAGCACTCTTCTATGACATGTTCCCTGGATGCTCAGACCACAGAGACCTCTAAACTTATACTGTGTTTCTGGCTAAGACCACAAAGGGTAACATCTATTATTTTGAAATTACCTCAATATGTTATATGCATTTTGGGTTCTTGCCTCACATAGCACTGAATATCTCTTCATTAGAAACTTTTATATTGATATTGTGGGCCAGGTTAAACATTTATTTATTTAGGATGTGCAATACAACTCTCTAAAGTTACACGTGTCTACTCTGTAATGGTTAAGCCAAGCTAATGAACACATAGGGCACCTCATCTTCTCATTCTTGCATGAGAAAATTTGTTAGTTATTCTCTTGACAGCTTTCAAGTATCTATCACATTGGTCCTAGGTATCATGCTGAATGATAGATCTCTGCTCATCCATTGATCAACAAGTCCCTTCCATTAACCATCAGCCTGGCTCAGCACCATGCCTGACAGCCATCAGAGGAGTTATTTTTCAATTTCATGGTTAAATCCCTTCCTGATAACAACACCAGTTCCTGGAGGATGAGTACTGTGTTATCCCACTTAACTGGTTCCCAACGAGCCTCAGGCCAAATGACTAATACTCATAACATGACTGAACCAGGAACTGGTGCTTCTCATGTGTAGTGAAAAGCACATTTTCCTATCAAGGGAGACTATCAGACTTTATTGCTTTTCTCCCAATGCAACAGCAATTTTCCTAAAATCTAATGAACTTAGATACCAAAATTGGTCTTATAACTAGCTGTAGTATCAAATAACATGGCACAGTTTAACTTACTGTCATTAATACAAGTGACATTAAGATTTTTCTAAAAGGCTGCAAGTTTCTGAAAGCAAACCAAAGAACTTGAAAGGCAGCAGAGGAGAGGCCAGGAGGCAGCAGTTAGCTTGTATCCTGAGATATCGCATAAATTCAAGCCTCACTCCAGGATGTGAGCTAACTCACACTTTCTTAAACTGTGGTCATGACATATATAGAATCATACAAATAAAAGGGGACCATGAAAAGTTTGGAAACATCCAAAGGTTTCTAAATGTGCAATCACCCAAACCAAATTCCAAATGAGGTCACGTGTGGAGCACACACCTGTAACACCAGCACTTGAGAGGGAGAAGCAAGAAGGAGTCCGGGGCCAGCTTTGGCTACACTGCAGATTTGAATCCAGCCTGGACTACGTGAGACCTTTTCTTATCCCTAAAATGCATTTACAAATTGGTGGTACATGTTTATAATCCCAGCAGTGGGAGGTAGAGCCAGTTGTATTCCTGGTGTGTGCTATCCTACCCTACCAGCCCACCCTAATCAGAGAGTTCCAGGCCAATAGAGGTCCTGACTCAAAAAAGACCAAGGTGGGTGGTATGTGAGGGGCAGCACTCAAGGTTGACTTCTGGCTTGCACAAAACACACACACACACACACACACACACACACACACACACACACATCACATCACATCACATCATATCATATCATATATCATATCATATCAAATATGTAATGAATCCAAGTTGATTCCCTCAAGGATCACCTAGGTAGCACAGCATGACTCCACTGCAACTTTGGATCTAAACATACAATTCACACTTTGTACTTCACATACTGTCATACCACACATCAACACATGCCTCCTGGATTTGAGGCTATTGTATGTAATGAATTGCAGTGTTTGTACTCTACAAAGATTTTTACTCTCATGTAAACATCTGGCTTCATTTTAGGAAATACATTTTTAATATTTTTATATAATCATTATTTCCATGTAAATATCAAATTAATATATCTTTGGACTCTATCATGTTAGAATTTTTGCTTTATAAGAATTACTGTTTTACTTATTGATGGGTTTTATTTGACAAGTCATTGAATTTTGACTTGAGATTAGGACAGAATTTTCAAAAATATCTGCCATTTTATACTATATATTTGTGTGAAAGAGCATTCTTGCTGTTGATTGTAAAAATAAAAAAACCCAGTGACCCTGAAGAATATAGAGGCTGCTATACACCCTGTAGGATGGTAAATTCAACTCAATTCTTTATAGAAAAATGAATAAGCACATTCCTCTTCCTTTGATGCAAAATTGCTTTCATCTTTTATAAATGGTAAAATTATATGTATAACAAAGAATTGTTTAAAATAAGTTTCCTTATGGTTTATTACCACTATACACACACACACACACACACACACACACACACACACACACACACACACATCACACACACACCCATATTATATATATGTATATATGTATGCATATATATGTATATATATACATACATATATATATAGTATTTACCAGGACTGCATAGTTTCATGGGTAACAGGGTCTTGAGTGCAAAAACTTTAAGAAGCCATAAGTTAAGTGACTGAATGATTTGTTTGTTCCTGTGAGGTCTTAGTTTCTTCTCTAATTAGTGCAACAAAGATACTTATCCAGTGGATAACCATACAAGTTAAATATGATGATATATGTGAAGCACTTAGCCAGTGATTGCTGAGCTCCTATCAGTTATGTAAACATTTTTAATGAATCTCTCTCCTCTAAACTGACAGTCATTAAACTCTACAAGGTGCACATAACTCATACTTACAGAAAGTCATCCCTGATGTTGCCATTAAAGGTGCCGCACAGACCTAAGGTCCTTCTTTTCCAGGCACTGGAAAGCTGAATGTAAATTCTTTCCCCATCAATAGCGAACAAGATCTTTAAACCAAAGGTGGTTCTTAGGAGAATGAATAAGGATGACAGGGTTTGAATTTCAACAATGCCTGTAGGAAAAGAACGTACATTAGTGTTGTCACATGCAGGTAATGTTCTGAAATGGCAGCGGACAACATTGAGCCTCTCCTTCTATGACATCTGGAGGCAGCTAGCTAGTTGGCAGGTCTTGCTTGTGCTCCAAGGCCAAATCTACCCCTAGTGGCTGATTGCTTTTCTCTTGTTTCTTTCCTTCTATCTCATTTCCCCTAGTCTTCTGTTGGACTGCTGCTGTTGACATGTAATCTCCATTGACAAATATCTTGATATTAGATATTTGAATTCTAATCATCCTTTTCAGAGAGTATGTATTTGTGTGTGGTGTACATGTATAAGTTTATGTGTGGTAGGGATGAAGAGTGTAGCAGAGGTGTGGTGTGGGGTTTTATGAGGAGTATGTTTGGTATGGAGGTTGTGATATATGTGGTGTGTGTCTGTGTGTGATGGGGGATGTAGTATGTGGTAGTTGGGATGAGATATGGAGCAGTGTGGTGTATGATGTGTGTATCTATATATTTGTGTATCTGTGTATATGTATGGTTTGTGTATGTTGTAGAGGGGATATGGAATCTCTGTATGTCTGTGTATGATGATGTGGTATAGTGTGGTATATTAGCCTAAAGTGGCCATGATCCACTAGGAAGTATCCATTTTCTCAAAACTTTTCCAAATTTTTGTGAATGCCAGAAAAATGGAAAGCACATCTCTTGGTAATCATTATTTCATGAGGCACATTTAGAGAAAAACTCAAACTCAAAAACTAAACTAGTGAGGTTATTATTAAAAGCTCTTCTTTGCCCCTGTGTCAAGTTTATATATACATACATATGTATAGATATATATGTATAGATATATGTGTGTATATATATACATATATATATATGATATTTAAATATTGTTCTCAGTTTGGTCCCTGATACCATAAATCTGAAAATTTTTCTTTGAGTACTCCATTCTCTTCATTGCCTTCCCATACAGCCACAACCAAACCCAGTAGTAAGTGTAGGCCACTTGTGTTCTGTCAGACCATCGGTCTGTCTTCTATCCACCTCCACTGTCACACTGTCACTGCATTGGAGCAGCTCCTTCCTGGCTCTGCCATGCCTCACTGTGTAGCATACTGCATGTCGGATGTCTGATGTCTGTCATCTCAAAGTCCCCTCTACACAAGTCATACATGTATGTGTATGTTTGTATGTAAACACACACACACACACACACACACACACACACACACATATATGACAAAAATAAGAAAGAAAACTACAACTCCTTAATACTCACTGTTTATTTCTGTCTATTTGACTAAAGTGTGTGAGATCACCATTTCATAACTGGTCAAACAGTAGCAATTTTATATTCATGACCATATTGACATTTGTGTAACATTGTCATGTGATGGGCAACAGAATCTGGAATGTTTCTGAGAGACTTTTCACTGTGAGAGTAAAAGAATATTCTTAATATCCCTGCTGCAAAGCAGACATAAACAAGTCCATCCCAGGAACTCCCATGGATGACGTCTCTACATGTTGTCTGTACTCCACCTGCCTCCCTAATGTCAGCTCTGGGTAGTCTCTACTGACCCTGTTCAGGATGCAGCGATGTCCACACACTTATCTCCTAAGCAAGCTCCACAGAGACCTACCCGTCCTTCCTCACCTCCTTCATCCTAAGTTCAGCTTCAAATGTTCAGTGACACATCACATCCTTCAGAAAACCCTACTGACCCTGCAAGTCCTTTCCCCAGAGTGGCAAGGGCTATACCTCGGAGGCTACACAGTAAACCCTAAGCATCCTGTACAAATTATTGTGTCTATCTCATTTTAGTGAGAGAATCTGTTTGCTTGTGCAAACTCCAGGCCACTTGAGAAAAACGATAAGGATCGTGACCTCTGGTGTGTTTGTCAAAGTGGCACGAGCACCCAGTAAGTGTTATATTATCAACCAAGATGAAAATGGGTGCTTTGGGTTTGGTTTGCTGTTGGTGCTAGAGTAATCACAGTATTGCTTCTTACCATTCAGGGTGAAGCCTTGGTTGGGACTGGTGAGGATCTGGCCTCCCCGGCTGAGCGTCACTTGTTTGTTAAAGTCATCCTCCAGAATTAGAGTTATGGACTGAAGGCAGACCAAACCCAGGTTCTGCAGAAAAGTCAAAGTATTGGTGAGAGGAAGAAAGAGAGAGAGACAAAAGAGGTGGGAGAAGAGAGGAAGAGAGAGAAAGGAGAAAATGGAGATTGTGCACAAATAAGAATTTCTGGTATATATGAAGGCTGTGATATACCATATGTATGTGTGTGTGTGTATATACATATATATACATATATATATATACCATATATATAATTAAAAGTATATATATACCATATAAGAGTATATATATATATAAAAGTATATATATACATATACCATGTGTATATATATACCATAATATATATACATATACCATGTATATATGCCATAATATATATATACATAATTAAAAGTTTAATAGCATTTTCAACAACTCACCAGTAATTGGTTTCCATAACACATAGTTGCTCACTTAGCTAGTACAATTGACAAAATTGTGAATAAAGAACACAGCAAAGTTATTTAGAACTAATTATAAAGTTAATTCAAACATTAATAAATTTCAAAAAAAGAATAGAGCTGAAGCCAGGTGTGGCAGATCACAGTTAATAATCCCAGCACTCCAGTTACTGAGGGAGGAAGATTGCTACAAATTAAAGGTTAGCCTGTGCTACACAGCAAGAGTCTATCTCAGAACAAACTAGCAAAGAAACTAATTGTTAATGTTTGCTGAAAAGGACCTTTTATTAGAATTGAGTTTGATTATTAAAGATTTTGGAAATTTTTTGGAATTATTTTTCCTTTTTAAACAAATTATTGGTGTGTTTAAAGAAAAGATCTAACATAAATATTATACTATGTCAAAATTATATTATATATTATTTAATTATATGCTATATATTCCTTTAGAATGATATGAAACCTACTGCACCCTATCCAAAAATAATACCCTGTGTAACAGCTGGTTTCAGAGTAAATTAAGTAAATCAAAGCTTAGTCCTATTGTGAAATCGTGCATTACATTTTCAAAAAGCAACATATGAAAATAACCTTAAAAGTCAATCAATATTGAATTTTATCTAGTAAAAATTACTTTTGTTTTTATGTGTAAATATGTCTATAATCAAGGTTCTATATGTTATGACCAATGGCGAGCATGATTCATTCTTTTGAGATATATTAATAATGATGACATTTAATAATCAATTAAGAACAGTGAATTATTTTAATAATGCTGTCATGTAATTGGGATGTGAAGCTGGACTTTGAAGTATGATAACTCCCCTGCTGACTGTTTGGGCTATGCTTACCTGTTCACAGTGAGCCTTCTGTAAAGTGATTGTGAATCTATCTTTTCCAGTTCCTTTCACAAGGATGTACTGACACAAGCCAATAAAAGAGTAATGGCGCCCATCAAAGGTGGTGAAATGAGAGTCACCCACAACAGAACACTGAACTATCAAAGATAAAGAAGGAGATGAAGGCAAAAAGAGGAGGAATAAAAACGTGGGTTAATGCTTAAAAAAAAAAAACAACAGGACAGCTTAGCATAAATAAGCATACCTCCAAAGAAAATAATTCATTTAGATTTAATGATCTGACAAATTAACCTATTAAATTTCACATAAAACTTATTAAATGATGCCTTTTCCATATACATCTAGGACTTGTATTTACCCATTTTAACAAAATTTTAGCAAACTGGCCTACTACAGGTTGCTAGATATCTTCTTTATGTAAGTTATATATTATTAGATTCATATATATATATATATATATATATATATATGAGATCCATTCAAAAATCAGTATTATTTTTCCTTCCAAATTAAAGATATTCTTCAGATGTTAAAATTTGGTTTTTAAGATTTTAGAAGATTACCTGGACAGTCATGTTCAGTGCAGTTCCAAACTCCACCAACACATACACTAAACAAAATTAGAAAACTATTAGCCTGACACAGAAAGTATGCTGACATTTCCCTCGATATATTGCTTGATATAAGAGATATCTTAAACTAATAGGTTCTCTATTATCTGACTAGAAGAACCTCTCTTAAAAAGTTGCACTAATAGTTACAAACTGGCTGACTGGTAAATGAGTATCCATTATGTATCTATTTGTAGTCATAACACACTAACAAGAAAAAAGATCTCTCTCCTAGTGGAAGGCAAAAGCTCCTTTCCTTCTTCACAAATACAGGAATTTCTGAGGAGAGAAAGAGTCTGATGACGTTAGCTACTGAGAAGATGGTTAGTTATAAACCTGCATGTCTTTTAAATATGCTGAGAGCAAAGAAAACAGTCGTGGTCATGCAGGCTTCTATTTTTGCCAAGGACTGTCCTGGAGGAATTTCATGCTTACCCAGAGTCTGAGCAAGTTTAATAGGGAATTGTAAATCTTTCTGATCATGCCACCAAGCTGCCAATACACAGTCACTTAATAAAGTATTCAGTACATAAACCCAGGAATGTCATCTAGCTCTAAGAATAAAACTTTGTGTTAATTAATTGTTATGGACAGCAAAAATTGGATGGGCAGTATATGGGTCCTGGGTTTTATGAAATTAGCAAGGGAAGTAATAAGAATACAAACACAAAAAGAACCAATTTGTGCAGTTCAAGTAAAATACAAAATGCCTCTCAGAATTTGCAGATGAAAATTCGCAACGAGTAGACTCTGCAAGATGCCTGTCATGACCAAGTGGTTAAATAGAAAACTACTTAGAAATTATTCTCTCCCCATGGACCACTTACCATTCGGTGCACTCTTGTTCAATTTTTGAACCAACTGAATAAGCTAATCCGTGAAAGCTACACGGGCAGCTCTCCAAAGAGATGCAAGTTCCATTGTCCATTATGAGGCCTGCTTAAGAAACATATATCTCAAAAGAAATAATAAGGGTTATGCTCTTTGAATAGGTAACAATTCAATCAAATGTTGTTGAGGACTTGCTTACTGTGAGTTCTAAATACTAAAGTTCCTAGACCGTGGACTATTCTAGAAACCTAGCTCTCAGTTGGTAACAATGTTAACAAGGTTTTTTCAATGAGTTTCAATTTTCGTTTCCTATAACTTACCATCAAAATCTCAAAGTCTGCCAAGGAGAAGAAAGGTAACTGAAAAGTACTACCTTGGGTTTAATGAAAGAAGAGAAAGTGAAAAAGAGAAGGTACATCCTTGGTTTATGTTATGTTCAGTCCAAGATAAAGAGTTATACTACTGTCACCCAGCTATCAAAAAACCCAACAGTGCTACTCAACAGCCCAATGTGGCACATTCGTTACATCTTTGTGAAATTAAATGAGGACAGAGCAGAATTTAAATCAGCTCCTCCATCCACTGGCCTCTCTCTCTCTCTCTCTCTCTCTCTCTCTCTCTCTCTCTCTCTCTCTCTCTCTCTCTCTCTTTTAGTTTTCTAAGTTTTTTTGTTTACATTCCAAATCATTTCCCCTTTCCCGTTTCCTCCCTCCCCAAAAGTCCCATAAGCCCTCTTCCCTTCCTCTGTTCCCCATTCAACCCCCTCTCGCTTCTCTGTCCTGGCATTCCCCTACATCCAGTCTTTCCAGGACCAGGGTCTCTCATATCAAGGTTTTATAGGAAGCTTTAGCAAGCGGTAATACATGGAGTTATGTTCTGAAATCAGCTCCTTATGGCATGTGGCTGTAAGTAGACACATCAAGACTACCACTGGTTTACTGTAGTGTTAACTCAGAAAGGGTGCTGGGAAAATCACTTAACATCTCTCCTCTCTCTCTCTCTCTCTCCCTCTCCTCTCCCTCTCTCCTTCTCTCTCTCCTTCTCTCTCTCCCCCTCTCCTCTCCCTTTCTCCCTCTCCTCTCCCTCTCTCCCTCTCCTCTCCCTCTCTCCCTTTCCCTCTATCCCTCTCCTCTCCCTCTCTCCCTCTCCCTCTCTCCCTCTCTCTCTCCCCCTCTCCTCTCCCTTTCTCCTTCTCCTCTCCCTCTCTCCCTCTCTCTCCCTCTCCTCTCCCTCTCTCCCTCTCCTCTCCCTCTCTCCCTTTCCCTCTCTCCCTCTCTCTCCCTCTCCTTCTCTCTCTTCCCCTCCCCCCTCTCTTTCTCTGAGGACCTGGAAATTGAACCTAATATTTCCATATTAGACCAGTACTTTGTCACCAAGCTGCATGCCTCAAAGCTCCATACCTAATCTCCTTTTCCTAGTTTGTATGTTTTTTAAGGGCAGGGAACAGGTTGAGCTGAGGATATGGCTCAGTGAGTAGAGTGCTTGCTGAGTTCTCATAAGGCTTTGAGCTTGGATCTCTGAAATGCATAAAAGTGATGTACTCATTCAATCCCAGCACCGGATAATTGAAAGATAAAACCCTGAGCATGGTAATTAGCCAGCACAGCCAAAATGACAAGATCCACACTTCAAAGAAACACCCTATTTCAAAAAATCAGGTAGACAGTTATAGAGAAGTACTCATAATATCGGTCTCTGGCCTCAGTGTGCAGATAAATACATGCACAATGCATCACACATGTATATGCTCAAGGAAGTAGCAGCACGGAGAGAGAGAAAAAGTTCTGTGTGTGTTAGAGCCCCTTTATAGGCTTCTAGTCTTCTTTATAAATGTCTATCCATACCATAACCTTAAACTAAAATCTTATAATGGAAAAATGTGAAGCCTTTTTCCTAAACTCACTTTCACAGTCCAGAAAAATAAAAACATGTAAAGTATAAAAGATTATTAAATACTGAAAGAACAAATTTATCACCTTAGGCTTTAAAAATATTAGAATCTCAGTTTCATGAAATTTTTATCAAAAAAAACCCATATCCCTTTTATTAAAGACAAACAAACATTACTCCCAAGTCACTTCAAGAATTGAATGCCACAAGTTGCACTCGCTCTGATGACTAGGGAATGGACAGCAAGTCAAGATGTGTTCTTCACATAACCGAGTACCACTTTAGAGGAGCGTAGGCACGCTTCCTTCATGAAGTGCTTACCGTCTGCGCAATAGCATCCATCAAGGCAGTGAAGATTGCTCCCAAGACACTGCTTGTCAAACGTGCAGCTTGGTGGGCAACAACTGATACAATCCCGGTGGACAAAGCTGTCATCACATTTATCAGCTGTAATGACCAGACAGTGGGCTGTGAGTCAATTTTAGCATCTTTCTTTCAAAAAAGAGTGTTTAGGAACTAGGTAAATTTATAAATAGGTGAACAATTTTTTTAAAAAAGATATCTTGTAATATATTTAGTTTTGAGAAGCTGGGTAAACTGAATTCTGAATTCTAGGACCAAATTGATTGATTTTTGGGTTCTTTTGTTCTTGGTGGTGGTGGTGCTGTTTATAAACTACATGGCTTTAAAAACACAGACATACTGCATGCTGGAAAGTCATCCCTCCAGTCTTGAATGGGGAAGCCAGCATGGGAACAGGCTCTAGCATACTCAGTCGCTGCTCGACAGTAAGTTTCATCATCATCAGTTCTAGAAAGAAAGAAAAAAAAAATGAGCGTGATCACATGGGAATCTAGACCGAATTCTGCTTTGGAACCATTGATTCTCGAGCAATGGGGGTCTGATGAACACAGTGATATTAGCTGGTGTGAGAATGTGTGTCCTCCATGACACATACCTCATGGGAGAAAAAAAATGCTCAAAGCACATACACAAGAGATCCTAGATGAATACACCTACCTAAATTTAGTACGAAGTCATTTAGTTCAATACCTTTATCATATCCTCTCTATAGTCTTTTTTTTTCAACATTCTTTTTTTTAAGATTTATTTATTTATTATATGTAAGTACACTGTAGCTGTCTTCAGACACCCCAGAAGAGGGCATCAGATCTCATTACGGATGGTTGTGAGTCACCATGTGGTTGCTGGGATTTGAACTCAGGACCTTCAGAAGAGCAGTCACTGCTCTTAACCACTGAGCCATCCCTCCAGCCTGTCCTCTCCATAGTCTTAATACTCTCTCTATGGGTCAAGTAAAAACCATAATGAAAAATATTTGTTTAAATTTTTTAAAAAAATAATTGTATGTATTTTTACTTTTACACAAAATATTCTAGACCTTTTAGAATTTAATAATTGTTAAATTGAGATAGAAACTTAAATGAAGTGAAACCATAAATTTATATTTCTACCAAAGTATCAAGGATGGACATTTTTTTCCAAATGCCTCATACTAAATTGCCCAATAGTCAGTGGCCCTCACAATGGCTGTTCTTGCCATAACAGTCCAAAATATTTTTGAGAGACTTCATAAATAATATTTGACTTGAGATTTAAAAGGAGATTTTCGAGCTCTTTCACTGAAGCTAGACAGTTTTACGACATTGCTACGAGTAAAGTATCTCTAATTATTTTTCTTGTAATCACTTTAGAAGCTTTCTCAACAATAATTTCTTGTGGGATCTGCCAGTTCCCTGAGCAGATTAACAAGGCACTTTCAAAATAAACAGGTTTATAACAAGGTAGCTAGCTTGGTTTCCAAACCAATCCATACTCAAAATTGGATAGTTAAGCATCTTAACAAGATAATATCCTTAAGAATGTTTCATTTTGTGACTCTTAACATTTTGGGTCTTTGTTAGAAAAGCCACCATCTCAAATTGCCCTTATTCTGTGCTACTGTAATCGGAACCCACTAGCTTATCTGGTCCAATTAATAGAGCTTTAGAAGGCAGAGGAGAAACCTGTCCACTTAAACTTCAGGAGCTCAGAAAATTCTGAGAGTACAAATAGGAAAGACTTTCTGAAAAGAAGTGTGTGTCAAAAACTATTGAGTTTCTAGGAGCCATTTACCTTAAAATGTGTGTGTGTTTTCTACAATTAATATTGATTTTGAGTGTGATTTGGGCTTTGCTAAGTGATGCAACAAATATTTAAAGCATCTGTCATTTCTTGAGTGTCTATATTACTCCTAGAACAGTGCTAGGCACATGGTCTTAGGGCACCTGATGAAAAGCATCACGATCAGGCACAAACAGGAAATTATTATCCTTACTTACTGAGAGAAAATGAACTTATTTTCCACTTGGATGTTATCGCTAATGAGGAAAAACAAGCATTAAATAATAGTTGTTTCTAGTTCAATTGACATGCCAAAAATTAAAACAATTTCTTTGCTGCCAAGTTCTTATAAGGAAACCCAGGAATGTATAATTACAAGGAGTGTACTGTTCCCATCCAAACACTACCTCTTGTGTGGAGTCTTGTATGCAGTCGTGTTTCCATCACAAGCTGCAAGCAAACAAGTATGCCATTGCTGGAAACCTGCTTCTCTACCCAACTAGAATTTAGGTTTTCCGGATAAAGACTATGTGGACAAGGTTTCTGTTTCCATGTGCATCACATCACTTAGCTGGTCAGCACAAAGATGGGTGTCAAGTCAATCTTAATGGGTTATAATACAAGCAAGAAACAAATGTGTTTTCAGGCAGCTGGTCTTTTCATTGAACAGGATCCTTCTGAATTGGTTCCATAGTAGGGGAAAAGAAAAGAAGCATTCATTTGTTACTTAAGAAAAGAAGAACAGAAAGACGGTAGGAAGGTGTGCCCCGAAGTGCTAGGAGTAGTGCAAGCATATTCTGTGAGTGTTCAACTTCCACTTTGACAATCACCTCTAAATTCAAACACAATACTGCTCTTCTCTGGACCTGTCCGTCCTCCTGTCCTTAACCCTGTCTTTCCACCTCAAACACAAGTCTTAAGGATCAGCTAATTTAAACCATTACAAGGTAACTCTCTACCTCACCGTTCTGATCCATTTTTCCTGGAGAAAGAAAAATCAGAGTTTTTAAAAAACAAAAAATGTTAATTTTCCATTGAATGTTTATATGATGTAGCTATAGGAGAGAACTGGGTTAATCTTCAGTTTCCTTTGCTTTTTGGAATGCTGCATATTTCCTGGATGTATGGATACTCAGAAAAAGACACTGCTAGTCTTCTATGCCTCTGGGTATGACCATGTTTCTACATTCTGGTCCAACAGGCTTAGAATGTGGGCTATAGAGATATATATCAGTCTTCCAGGTCAAAAAAAAATGCTAGTCCTTTGTTTCATTTCTCTCTTTCTGGCAGCTAACATGAAGACATATGAGTGAAGACCCTGGTTGGGTCTTGAAATTGAGAATAATGCAATGACATCATGTGTCAACAAGACTGTGACGTCACTGTGAAGTTGATGAAACAGAGTCAGGAGGTTAATCCAAGAGTAATTACCTGCCTGAACGTTTAAATGAGAGAAGGATAAACATTCCATTTCATTTCATTCACTGTTACTTTGGCTATTGAATCAGCCAAATTAATAAATAGAGAATGACTTTGATGAATCTACCGAAAGATACTTTATCTCAGCCTACAAAAAAGAAGTGGGTGCTAGAGATGAGTATGACAAAGCCATTTAGAAAAGTTCTCAAACAAAGGGCACAAGCCACTGTGCAAAGAGAATACCTTTTGAATTCCGTATAAACGGAAAAACAAGGGACATGCCTACCTTTGTGGATCTTGAAAAGGAAAAATCCAGTTGGGGTAAAAACAACAAAGACAAAACAAATAGTGCTTATGGAGGGACCCATGGCTCCAGCCGCATATGTAGCAGAGGATGGCCTTGTTGGACATCAATGAGAGGAGAGGCCCTTGGTCCTGTGAAGGCTCAATGCCCCAGTGTAGGGGAATGCCAGGACAGGGAAGCAGGAGTGGGTGGGTTGGTGAGCAGGGAAAGTGGGGATGGGATAGGGGGTTTTTTGAAGGGGAAACGAGGAAAGGGGATAACATTTGAAATGTAAATAAAGAAAATATCTAATAAAAACAAATTATATGGTCAGTCATAACTGAAGCTCTACTTTGATTTCACATATGCTTTTCCATCTTAATGTAAATGTAGCACACACATAAACAAAAAACAACTATGCATAGCTTCAAATGAACAAATAAAAAGAAAGAGAAGAATGTTTCAACAATGCATTGTAAGGTCACTGATGACTGTTGGGGAAGAGATGCTATCTAGGAGCTTAGTGCCTGTGTAGGAACCCCTGGAGTTGGAAACTGTCTACATAAGTCAAGGCACGATTGCACTCGACTTAAAGCCAAGCCATAAAGCTAATCAGCTTGTTTTAATATTCAGAAAACATCAGTACATTCAATATAATTTCATAAAAAGGAATTGATCTAAAGAAGAGTATTTATAGGTAGCATAGTTTCAGTACTATTTCTACTTCTTTTTTAATTATCTTTGATAAAAGTAGAGACTATAACGAGCCACCAAAAGTTCAACTGGCTTTACTTGACCAAAAATTGCTCAGCTGTTCTACAAAAATATTCAAGCATACTGTTTTTATTTCTTGGCATTCATTAAATATTCAAATATACAAAAATCCCTGAAGTACCCTTGAATCTTCAAGATGACTAATCACATATACTTGATAACTGAAAATAAAATTTAAAAAAGGGTTCAATAATGGGTAATTTTTCATAATTTCTATGATGGACAGAGTGTGTTCAGTTTGTTGCCTAGACAACTTTCTATTCTGGATGTTGCTGACCTCAGTTAGCATAAAGCAACCTGTGGATAAAGATAGAAAATCATTAAAGGTTTATATCTAGTCTTCTCCAGTTGGAATTGAGCATTTCCTTCAATTGGTCATAAAGGTTTCAAGTCACATTGTTGTTTTTATCGATGTGATTTTTGTCAACTTGTCTCACTTATTTTTTCAACTGTTCCCATTTCACGATATAATTGAAGAATTATGAACTATTGTTTGCACCCTGAAATATTTTTCTTATTTTTATCTTTAATCTTTTTTACAGTCTAGTCATTATCCCCCTCCTGTTCTGTGCTCCAACAGTTTCTCATCCCATTCCTCCTTCCCCTCCTTCCCCTCCGTCCCCATCTCCAATAGGATATCCCCCCACCCCCATACCCCACCAGGCCTCCCCATTCCCTGGGACCTCATGTCTCTCAGTGGTTAGGTGCATCTCTCTCACTGAGGCCAGACCAAGCAGTCCTCTGCTGTATATGTGTTGGGGTGGGGGCAGCCTCGGACCAGCTGGTATATGCTGCTTGGTTGGTGGCTGAGTGTCTGAGAGATATTGGAGATCCAGGTTTGTTGAGACTGCTGGCCTTCCTATGGGGTCACCCTCCAGGAATATGTCTATTAGAAGTTGATTTCTCTAACTCTTTAGATGACTATTCCATTAGATTCCTTTATAACATTGCTCCATTTTGAGGATTTTAAACATTAGCACACAGAAGTTCCTATAGACATCTCTAAAATCTAAAAAAGAGCCAATGGTACAAAATATTTAAAAGCTATCAGATTTGGCATCTTCTATGAAAAATAGTTAACCACCTGTTAGACAGTCAGCATCTCACAACTACTTGTTAATCCAGTGTGGGACTTGCATTTAGCACTCTGTGGCAAGCTGCTGAAATGGTTCTAGTACAGAAGTATATCCGCCCTTGGTTTGGGGTGTGTGAAGAAATGTATTGTAAATACTAAGTGTTTCACTTACTTGCACAGATCATTAACACAGCTGGCAATATATAAGTATGGATCAATGTATTCGTGGCAGCTCAGAAAGGGGAACTGTAACAATATCTGGCATTTGAAGAAGATTGCCTGTGCAAAAGACAGATGCCAATCATCAGAAACTTCACTGACACGGGAGTATATCCATTCCACTTGGTACTAATCTCCTTGCTGAACTCTGTTCTCATCAGAAAAGGGCAGATAGTTTGCACTTATAAGATGCAATAAGCAATTTTCAAGCTATGCATTTTCTAGATGAATTACTGTAATGATGAATCCCATTCTATCCCCTACTTCCGAAATTAATGTGAAGTCATTCCATATTGCAATTACATAATCTGAATTCGATAATTTAATGATACTGTATTTGCACTAGAATGCTTAATGCTAAATATGCAAAAAGAGATTAGTATTAAGCCCTACATGCTCAATTTCTTTTTTACACTAAACTTACCTCAAATGCTGGCATTCCACTGGAGCATGGATTTGGAAAGTCTGAGGGAGTGGGTACACATTTAGCATCATCTGGAGTTAGCACCAGCCAGCTATTTGCAAACATAGCAATGTCTTCTGTGTAGTCCTCTATTGCATTCAGACATAAATAGAGTTGTATTAGTGTCATTTTCTCAAATCTCATTAAAAATTATTCTTCCAATTGTGTAAGACGTCTCAGTCAGGGCTTGCCATGCAGGCATGGGAACCTGAGTTTGATCAGCAGAACCCATGTAAACATGCCAGGCACGGCAGTGTACACACCTAGAATCCTAATGCTGAGGAAGCCAAGAAAAACAAATCCCCAGGGCCCACGGGTCAGGATGTCTGTCATACTTGATGAGTTCCAGGACGGAGAGAGACCCAGGTTCAAGGGAGGTGGATGGTGTTCCTGAGAACAAAACCTGAGGTTGTCCTCTGATCTCTACCTGTAAATGCACATGTGCACGCACATACCAATCTACACAAGCACGAACACACACACAAATGAGTACACACACAAAAACACATGCACACATTTTTTAAAGTTCTCTTCCATTTTGAGAGTAAACAACAACGAAAAAGAATGTATTAAAACCATAAAAACATTCCAGAAGAGACACCTGGGGATGACGTGGGACTAGAGAAGAAGCTTACAAAAATAAACCTAAGAAGTGAATCTGCTTCATCTGAACACTGTGAACAGTAGATGGAAACACTGCTTAAAGGGACCCCAGTATTAAGGAGCCTAACTGATCCCAGAATAATTAAAGGGAAGTATTTAAGAGTTCATATATGATCCAACAGACAGTTGGAGTGTAACAGATCAGGTTTAAGTTGCTTCACCACCTGGCCTTTAAATAAGTTCAAGATAAGGAAATTAATCCTGCCCCAGATTAAGATAAGACTGAATCTCAAATCTCTAAGACAGAAGGATTTCAGATTGGAGATTTGAATTTTCTGCCACCCAGACTTGATGGTGGTGACAACTGTGCTGATTAATCCGAATCTCAAGTGAAATGTTTCCCTGATCTCTCTGAGCACATTTATGATAGAGTGCACTCCATGTTAACATTCCAAACTTCCCAATAGCCTTGGAGCGTGGGCATGGTAGTCACCTTCTATACCCACCTCACACTTCCCAGTGCCTCCCCCCAATCTAGTTCTTGCACAGCCTTCTCAAATCACCTTGGCTCTGACTCTTGCTCATCCCCAACTCATAGCCTGTGTCTTCAAGAGTCTCCTGCTCCTTCAAAACCACTCTTCTTAGATGTTAGGCAGGAAGCTCTCAAGTTCACAGTTCTCCCTGGCTACAAATGAGTTCAGGGTTAGTCTGGATAATTTACCAAGACTCAATCTCAAATGAAAAAGAAGGCTAGGATGTAGTTTAGTTATAGAGCTCTTCCCTGGTAGAAGTTCAATTCCTCAACCAACCAGAACTCCCAGAGCTCCCAGGGACTAAACCACCAACCAAAGAGTACACATGGAGGGACCCATAGTTCTAGCTGCATATGTAGCAGACAGTTGCCTTATCTGGCATCAATGGGAAGGGGAGGCCCTTGGTCCGGTGAGGGCTCAAGCTCCAACACAGGGGAATGCTAGGGTAGTAAGGCAGTAATACATGGGAGGGGGAGAGCACTCTCATAGAAGCATGGGGAGGGGGGATTGGATGGGAGGGCTTGAGGAGGGGAAACAGGGAAGGAGGATAACATTTGAAATGTAAATAAATAAAATAACCAATAAAAATAAAATAAAATCAGAAAAATTCTCAAACACCATAGATTGAAAAACCAAGATATTCCATGCTAAAACCAAATTTACACAATATCTTTCCACAAATCCAACCCTATAAAGCATAATAGATGGAAAAATGCCAATACAAGAAGGGCAACTACACCCTAGAAAAAGCAAGATAGTAATCTTCTTTCAACAAACCCTGAAGAAGATAACCACTCAAACATAAAAATAATATCAAAAATAACAGGAAGCAACAATCACTATTTCTTAATATCTCTTAACCTCAATGGACTCAATTCCCCAATAAAAAGACATAGACTAACAGACTGGATGCGTAAACAGGAACCAGCATTTTGCTGCGTACAGGAAATGCACCTCAGTGTCAAAGACAAACAATACCTCAGAGTAAAAGGCTGGAAAACAATTTTACAAGCAAATGGTCCCAGGAAACAAGCTGGAGTAGCCATTCTAATATTGGACAAAATTGACTTTCAACCTAAAGTCATCCAAAAAGACACAGAAGGATACTACATACCAGTCAAAGGAAAAATCCACCAAGAAGAACTCTCAATTCTGAACATCTAGGCTCCAAATGCAGGGCACTCTCATTTGTAAAAGAAACTTTACTAAAGCTCAAAGCATACATTGCACTTCACACAATAATTGTGGGTGACTTCAACACTCCACTCTCCTCAATGAACCAATCAGGGAAACAGAAACTAAACAGAGACACAGTGAAACTAATTAAAGTCTTGGACCACTGGAATTAACAGATACATATACATAGATAGATAGATAGATAGATAGATAGATAGATAGATAGATAGATAGATAGATAGATAGATAGAGATAGAGATATATAGATATACATATATATAGATACACATATATAGAGAGAGAACATTTCATCCTAAATCAAAAGAATATACTTTCTTCTCAGCACCTCATGGTAACTTCTCCAAAATCGACCATATAATTGGTCACAAAACAGACCTCAACAAATATACGAAGACTGAAATAATCCCATGCCTCCTTTCAGATCACTATGGAGTAAGGGTGGTCTTCAATAGCAACAAAAACAACAGAAAGCCCACATACACATGGAATCTGAACAATACTCTACTCAACAATTCTTTGGTCAAGGAAGAAATAAGGAAAGAAATCAAAAACCTTTTAGAATTTAATGAAAATGAAGGCACAACATAACAAAACTTATGGGACACAATGAAAGCAGTGCTAAGATAGCCTTTTCAACAAATGGTGCTGGTTCAACTAGCGGCTAGCATGCAGAAGAATTCAAATTGATCCATTCTTATCTCCTTGTACTAAGCTCAAGTCCAAGTGGATCAAGGACCTCTGCATAAAACCAGACACACTGAAACTATTAGAAAAGAAACTGGGGGAAAGCCTTGAGCACAGGGGCACAGGGGAAAATTTCCTGAACAGATCACCAATAGCTTATGCTCTAAGATCAAGAATTGACAAATGGGACCTCATAAAATTATAAAGTTTCTATAAGGCAGAGGACACTGTCAATCAGACAAAACGGCAACCAACAAATTGGGAAAAAATCTTTACCAACCCTACATCCAATTACAGAGGGCTAATATCCAATATATACAAAGAACTCAAGAAGTTAGACTCCAGAGAGCCAAAAAACCCTATTAAAAAAATGGGGTACAGAGCTAAAGAAAGAATTTTCACCTGAGAAATATCATATGACAGAAGCACCTAAAAAATGTTCAACATCCTTAGTCATTAGTGAAATGCAAATCAAAACAACCCTGAGATTCCATCTCACACCTGTCAGAATGGCTAAGATCAAAAACTCAGGATACAGCAGGTGTTGGTGAGGATGTGGAGTAAGAGGAACACTCCTCCACTGCTCGTGGGATTGCAAGCTGGTACAATCACTCTGGAAAGAAGTCTGGTGGTTCCTCAGAAAACTGGGCATGATACTACTGGAGGACCCCATTATACCACTCCTGGGCATATACCCAGAGGATTCCCCAGCATGCAATAAGGAGACATGCTCCACTATGTTCATAGCAGCCCTATTTATAATAGCCAGAAGCTGGAAAGAACCCAGATGTTCCTCAACAGAGGAATGAATACAGAAAATGTTATATATTTACATAATGGAATACTACTCAGCTATTAAAAACAATGAATTCATGAAATTCTTAGGCAAATGGGTGGATCTGGAAAATATCATCCTAAGTGAGGTAACCCAATCACAAAAGAACACACATGGAATGCACTCACTGATAAGTGGATATTAGCCCAGAAGCTCGGAATACCCAAGACACAATTCACATATCAAATGCTGCCCAAGAAGAAGGAAGGAGAGGCCCCTGATCCTGGAAAGATTTGACGCAGTAATGTAGGGGAACACCAGAACAGGGAAGTGGGAGGGGTTGATTGGGGAATGAGGGAGGGAAGAGGGCTTATGGGACTTTCAGGGAGGGGGGAACCAGGAAAGAGGAAATCATTTGAAATTTAAAGAAAGAATATATCTAATTTAAAAAAAACTTAAGTAGAGGTATAGCCATATCTCCATTCAAAATTACATGCCATATATGAAATGAATCACACTTTTAAGTTTGAAGAACAAAAATGTTTCCAAAAGTCCCTCTCATTTCAACAAAACAGCCTGGGTAATGACTCTGGACAGTTTCTCAAATGTGGGTCAAGACTGCTGTGGAGTTTCTTATCAGATATTTTTCATGTCAGATATTCACATTATAATTCATAAAAGTAGCAAAATGGCAGCTATAAAGTAGCAACAAAGGTAATTTTATGGTTGAAGGTCATCACAATGGGTGGAACTAACTATATTAAAGGATTGCAGGATTAGGAAGGTGGAGAACCACTGCACTTGAGTTTACATTAGCTTTTGATTCAAGTGCTTACCAATTTCTAATACATTGTATTAGTAAAAGAGCCGTATATGTCATTTAAGACTTTAAATCCATATCTATTAGTTCGGAAGCCCTTAAACCTAAATTACAATGCTTCCTATGGGAGATGCTCTAGGCAGAATAATGCCTTGAGAAAGCATATTTGGATGCAATCGTGAAGAACTGCTATTAGTTATCAAGTTGGGAAAAAATGGGAGTAAAGCAGGGCCTTTGAGTGAAGCAAGACAAAGACGTGAGCTAGGAACATGGAGTCCTCAGCTGTACAACAAATTGAGTTCTTCCTCCTGTCACGGAAATTCTGAGAAGTCTCATTGCTTTGTGAAGCTATCTTTGTAGGATAAGTGGGTACACAAGGAGAAATAGTTTTAATTATCCTTTGGGAAGCTGCATAATCAATAGTATTCCATCAGACTATCCAACTCCTGACTCAATTGGCAGAGCATGTGCTAAGCTTTAAGCAAACACTAGACACCTTAGAGCAAAAGGCGTCAAGCTTACCTCTGGAAATTATCCTGTATTTTTACAATATGAGAAGAAATAGAAGAGCAGGATCTTTTCGTGTCCCTATAACTTATTTTAAATGACTTTGCCTTGTGCTCTCTGCCCAATTGTGAAGGAGCCAATTGCTTTTCTTTGGGATTTTGCCACAGACATCCAAGAGTTTGCTTCTCCCCTGAAAGCTCAGCCCTAATTCAGTTTGACTTCATCACTCTTCCCAATTCCTCTTCATCAAATAGACTTTTGCCTGTTCCCTTCAGGTACTTCACTGCCTAGAATCATTCCCTGTTCCAGAACTCCTGAGTGGGCTGTCCCTGCACACCAGTGCCTGGTCCATCTTCCTGACTCTAACAAGAGCAGATGCTGTTCTCCATCCTCACCTCCACACCAGGTTCTCTGACTGTCCTGGTAGAACTCATTCAAAGCAATTGTGTCTAACTCCCACATTAAGAACTGGACTGAGGATTATGTTTTTTCATGAAACTTCAATCAGAAGGGAAGTTAAATCAAGAAAAACCATTTGATTGATTTGGCATTAGTTCCAAATACTCCTTCTTAACTAACATAATCTCAGGACTCCAAATTTGTACGCCTCCTCATTTCCAGTACCCAACAGATGCAAGTATCATTTCACAATGCTGTTGATCCTGTTCATTTATATTGTGCTCACGGACTTCTGAGCACTTCCATTTACATTTTCTCATTAGATATTCATGCACCGGGAGGCACTGGGGGCTGTTTTCATTATTTCTATTCTATATATGAGAAAATTGACTCATTGGAGCCAGACTCTCTAATCTAGCTCTTGGTAAACAAATCCTGATGATAAATTATCCATGGAGTGCGAGTAAAATGTTTGCATTTTATTGCGGCCATCTTAAAAATATATAAAGATATATTTCTACTCCTGTGGGATACCTGGAGACAATTGCAAGGTAAATAACTTGAACTGAGTACTATCTATGGGATGGGCAATCTATGTGCTTACGAGAAGTGTCTCACTTAATCCCTGACACCCTATGAAAATATATACTGTCACGTCGTTAACATTAAAAAATGTAATAAAGAGCAAAGCGGAATTTTTTCCGCACATTCTGACTTGCAAAATGCATACTCAGGAAAGTTCTTTTAACATCCAGTAAAGTACAACATACAGACAACTACCATTAAGTTTGTAATACAGAGCAATATTCTGTAACAAACCAGTTTAAAGGCAATTGTTAGCAATTGTATCTGATTGTGCTTAAGTGTAATAATATCTAACTCAACTCTAATAGAATCCACAGCCAGCTGCGTTACATTGGAGACTGGCTTTGCTGTAAAATTGAGAAAACACTAAGCACTGTACAAGATGATATTGTAAGGGTTAGCAACAATGTTGCTATGTGCTCACAATAAACATTATGACAAACAATAAGCTACATTTTTTTACTATCATTAATTACTCAATTAGTCCTAAATTCCTATATTCCTCTTTCACGGCAAGAGAAAGATTCAATGATGCAACTTCAGAAATATGTAAGAGTGGAAATGTGGTCCCAGGCCAGGTCCACTGGTACTAAGAAGCTCTTTTTCTATAAAACCTCGTTATGTGGACATGACTCATAGTTATACCCTATGATTCTCTTACTCCTCAGTAGTCTCCAAACAGAGGCAGACTTTGTAACTAGTGACTTGCTAAGGTGGGTTTCGTCCTGTAAATTCAATATGTAACCAGGAAATCATCTAAAAACTCTGCCAACTGGGTAATCCTGATTTCATTCCATCATCTTTTCAAAACTTTTATTTGGCAGTCATTTTAATTCATTGTTGTCAAGATTGGATACAAAATATATTTTCTCCTAAAGTAAGCACATTAGCCAAAAGGTTTAAATCACTAGACCGTGAACTCCAAGGAGGCAGAATTGCTCGTTTTGTTCGTGGCTATCCCCAAGACCCCACAGCAGTATATATAGTATCCGCGAAACTCCTGTTACGAAATGAATGCTCAATTCACATTTGCTATGTGAGCAAGTGTTGTGTCTTAATTTATTAAATGTTGTCAAGTAACCAGAAAACGTTTTCCATCTCGACCTCGACGTAAAATCACTTGACTGGACAAATGGCAGCCAAGGATTTTCTGCCACCAATCAAGTGTTCTGCCTATTTTCTGCTGTTGGCCAAAGGACGACGACTCAAACAGGCCTGTTCCTTTCTCGTGTTCTAGTTCCTTACCTTGCAGAATCACAAAGTCGTCTGACTGAATGCCATTATAATTTGCACACAAACCACATGATTTCCCTCTGTGCTCTTCAGACAGTTTGAGGTAAATTCCCGATATTCCATCCCAAGCAAGGGAAAATCCAAAGGTCGTTTTCACCAGAATGTAGTCAGCTAGCTTCTCAAAGTGCACCTGTCCAATTGTCTGAGGCAGAGATAAACTGGAAAACAGAGCAATGTGATGCAAGAACTATGACCAAGTTAAAGTTATATGTGCCATGTTCTCAAAATCATTACACAGAATGAATAAGCGATACAGTGAGAACCTCAAAGGTTTCGTTCTAGAGCAAATCTCAACATTCCTGACAAGTTTAATATATTTAAACAAGAAGCTAAAGAAAGTTCCGCTGATGTTAATATTTACAAATTACTAGTTGTTTCAAAAACCAGAAATAGACAGCCATCAAAATTATACATGAAATTTTCAGTGTGGAAACCAGCTCTATATATTTGGACTAATGAAGGTTAAGGAATCCTTTTTATCCAGAGAGTTAAAGATAATCCAAAAATTCTCTCAATAGTTCTGAAGTACAGAAAAGCAATAGTCAAAACATGTGATTCCCCTGAGTTCTGGTTTGATTTCATTTTATCTCCAACCAAAAAAACCTAACAAAATGGACATTGCAAAAGCATAGTGAGTCACGAAGAAAAACAAAAGAAAACTGTGCCCCTTCCATTTATAAATGGGGCAGTAAAGAGCCAGTTCAAATCATAAAATAAATTAGAGAGGCTTGCTTTTATTTATTAAATTAGTCATATCAAGATAAAATTATAAACCATGGTGTAAAATAGGTGGTTATAATAAGTATGGTCATATCTATTTATATAGATAGATATAGATATAGATATTAGATATAGATATAAATATAGAATATCTATAACCATGAGCACAAAGGGTTTTTAACATAAATATTTATAGAAAATAGTTATAAGCAAAGTAACTATGAATGGTAATTAGATAATAAAAGACCAGTTTAAAATGTTATGATTAAAAGCTAAATGTAAAAAGTTCATAGCAAAACTCAGTATGAAATAACAATGAATGATTTATGTTTTAGAATTTGCAAGTTTATAAGAATCTGTTTTATAAGATAGTAGATGATATGATCATATTTTACATTAATGAAATGCTAATCTGTGGGAAGTTTAGCTCTGGTGAATGGAGATTTCATTTTGGTTCTGTTAGTCATCTGTATCTGTCAGGACTCTTTTCCTGCAAATTTAATTAAATACATATTTTTAAGAGAAAATTGGGAATCTGTGATTAGTTGTTTATGACACAAAAGTGTGTTAATGAAGATGGGGTGATATAAGGAGAATAGACTGGAAACAGCCTAAGACACACTCTATGCAGAATGTGTGGGGTTCTGTTTAGATTGGACCTGGAAACAGTAAAATATAAGCAGACAGGAATGCTCATATTTATATTAAGAAAATACCCAGGGCTTCTATATCAAAACTCCTTACTTCATAGTTCAAGTAACTGAAACCCAGGGAGGGAAACACTATACATATTGACCTCCTTGGACCTCTTTCAAGATCGAAGAAGAAGGAGAAAGAGAAGAAGAGGAGGAGGAGGAGGAAGAGGACAAAGAGGAGGAGGAGAGGAGGAGGAGAAGAAGAAGAAGAAGAAGAAGAAGAAGAAGAAGAAGAAGAAGAAGAAGAAGAAGAAGAAGAAGAAGAAGAAGAAGGTGGTTAATGCCAATCATAGAAGTGGATTTCCTTGGAGAAATGCTTTCTCATTCTTGAAACTAATTATGCCTTCCATTTAACCAATGATTAGTATTCTTGAAAAAATTTCTGAAGAAAATCTATTTTATAAGACATGATCATTGTAAGTTCACATTACTTAAAAGCCAAAATGAAAATTCATCAAAACATGTAAATTCACCTCTAGAAAATGCATGCTTTTCTTGATATGCGTTAAAGAATTATCTTTCCACTCAAATATTCAGCTTTCTTTTTACAAGAAAATAATCAACTATACTCTCTCTCTCTCTCTGTGTCTATTTTTGTGTCTCTGTCTCTTTGCCTCTCTGTCTCTCTGTGTCTCTCCTCTGTCTGTTTTTCTGTGTGTCTCTCTCTTTCTCTGTCTGGGAGAGGGGGGCAAGTCCACGCGCGTTTGTATGTGTATGCTATTCTTGGTATATACTGCTGTCCTTTTCTCCTTCTCTGTTAAGGTCTTTGCTTAAATCTGTACTGACAACTAAAACTTTAAAAACAAACAACTTTGTTTACATAAAATAACAGAAAATGATAAGAAAACAATAAATCCAGAAATCTGGGCCCTCTGGTACATGACTGTTTCCCCAACACTCAGAGGGCTTAGGTCAAAGGACTCCTGTGAGTTCTGAGTCAGCCTGGTCTACATAGCAAGTACAAGTCCAGAAGAGATGTATGGCAAGACCTTGGACTGAAAACAGAAAAGGCATTTAAAAATAAATAATCCCCAAAGGGGATGAGGGCTGCTCCTGGTTGCAGGACAGACATGACACTCCCTAAGGCTTTGTTCAGTGCCCTTCTTACAATGATGTTCCCACCCTGGGCATGGAGGGAAAGCATCAGCATCAGTGCCCTGCATCTGAAGGAACCCTGTGGCTCACATCCTCAACAGTGAGCTCTGAATGATGGATAGAACTGTTCCATCTCACTATTTACTTTTCCTGGCAGAGCTTAGTTAGGAAATGTTTAAAACTGGGTGTCTTTGTAATTATTTAGATTGGAAAGGAAATTATTCCCCATGATTCCTAGTTGTAACTGTACAAAATCTCTGTCTAACATAAACATACCCTTCCCCAAAACTCTCAGGTCATATCGTTGGCAGGCAGGAAGCCACAGTGGCTGCACTGATCTATCAACAAGGACAGCTATTTACTGGCTCAGAGTTTTTGTCAGGGCTTCAATAGAAACTCTCAAATGACACGCAAGCCTCATTCTCACAGACTTGGAAGAACTTCCAGAATCCTTTGTAAAAGAAAATAAAGTCAATTTTTGTAAGTTGTGCTATAAAGGAAAAGAGAAAATATTGAAGAGGCCTAAAGTAATTGAAGTTGAACTACATAAAGATAGCTCTTGAGAACATGACACTCCTGTGTGCAGTTCTGCAAACCCACCTGCATCGCACACACTAGACTGTGAACCTGCTAGAATCCTTGCTGCCTGGGGAGCTTCAGTACACTGAAGGCATGATGTCTCTGTGGTACTCTTGTAAAAGTCAGTTGAAGAACAAGTCCTCTCCTCCTCTTCCTCCCTGTAATTCACTTCTAGTCTGAGGCATCTAAATTTTCAATTAATCTCTGACATCACATTCATAGACCATTTTACCTTCATCTTACCTGAGCCCATTCTTTCTTATTTCATGTCCATAGATTCTAATTTCCTCTTGGTTTGAAAAAAATAAGCTGATCGAGCGATAACAAGAATACACAGAACCAAGGCACTTTGGGCTGTTATGGACCTGGAAAAGAAAGAAAGAAAGAAAGAAAGAAAGAAAGAAAGAAAGAAAGAAAGAAAGAAAGAAAGAAAGAAAGAAAGAAAGAAAGAAAGGAAGGAAGGAAGGAAGGAAGGAAGGAAGGAAGGAAGAAAGAAAGAGAGAGAGAGAAAGAAAGAAAAAAAGAGAAAGAAAGAAGAAAAAAAGAAACAAAGAACCAAAAACAAACAAACATGAGAAATAACTGTAGGGATCCACATGGATAACTAAACCCCACACCTTTAGAGCTTGCAACATCCATGTTCCAAAGATACCAAACACAATGAGGACTACACTTACACTTAGGATTTTTAAGAGGCTAGAAATAGTCACCTCAAAAGTAAACAATAGATTTACTCTTGTACAATACGAATTAACTCAGGATATTTCCAAGCTCACTGTAACCTCTACATGTGAAGCAGTAATTTTATTGAAGCTGCATGGTAGATGCTGAGGAAAACAGTAGTTGGGCAGAAAAATCATAAGGACCACAAGGAAACACATTTGTGTTATTTGTGTTCCTGTTAGGATATCTGTAGACTATCATAAAAAGCTCTGAATGAAGCTCAATGGCACACTATATTTATGTGTTAACAAATTGAACAGGACTTCATTTAAAATAAAATAGATTTTCTTTATTCCCAGATACTTTTGAGGAGAAACCAAATAATAGTAACAATAAAGAATTATTTCTTCGGGTATTAGGAGGAATCTGGTTTAGTAAGGCAAACGATAACACAAGAAAAACAAGTAGAATACTGGGTGAGAAGAGAAATTGAACGTTTTGTTCTCTTACCTTATCTCAAGATTAGTTTCAGAAGCTCAAAAACTAAAATGTAAATCACAAAACCACAAAGCAACGGAAAAGTAGGTAGCTAAGCAAATAGAAAAGAATGTTCAAATATAAAAAGGATAAGAACATCACTAATAATAGGAAACTAGAAATATAAATGCAATGTGTAAGTAGTAAATGTTACTGATCACCTCTGATGTATCTAACACTGTCCTACATTCTAAAGATAGAGCCATCAATGAAACAGACAGAATGTCTGCCTTCCTTAAGTTTATATCCCATTGAAAGAAAATGAGTAAAATGTATGAAATGGAAAGGAAATACACAGTGTTGGATAACATTATAAAGGAATATTAAACAAAGAAAAGACATAGAGTATACATGTCAAGATTTTGGGGGAGGATTTTTGATGCCAGGCTAAAGAAAACTTAGTAACCATAATAACATAGTAAAAAAATCTAACATAGTACAATTCTGGAAAGGATGGAATATGAGGGAACGTCATGGGAAACCTAGTCAAGAGACAAGAAATGCAGAAGCCAGGAAGAGGAATTTGACTAAAATATTCTCAATTTCCTAGAAGTCACCCTCCAATCCCATTCAGTTGCAGAATTCCTCTTTGGAGGACAAAATGGGGAAATGCTCATAGATATCAAGACATGGGAGAACGCGATACCAGTGAGACCAAACCACCCTGCTCAACCTCTTATTAGCCGAACAAGTCCTCCCCAAATGTCAGTAGTTCCCATACCAGATAGTAAACACTTGTTCTCAAATGTGAACAAATGCTCATGACTCATTTATCACTCGAAGAAAATCCATACTATAAAAGACAGAACCCAAGAAACAATGAAAAGAGGAAATCAAAGAGATGGTACCAATTTCTTTGATTTGAATAAATATATGTGATCTATATAATTAAATTCTAGATCTAAAATGATTTATAAAAGTTATAAATCCATTACACACACATAAAGGCCAACTAATATCAGACAGAAAGTGAGCATAAAACATCTCTAAAAAGATCATTAAATACTGTTTAGAAAAAACGTTTTCAAGTAAAAACAGCTAGACATTGACAACATGATAGAAGAAATAATCAGAAGACAGGAAGATATATGAGTTTGGAAGAAAGCTCCTACAGTATAGAACAAAGAAAAGCAAAATGATGCAAATTAGAAGAATCAATAAGAAAATGAAGAAATTCTTCAGTTCAGAAACTCTGAGGCATGAGCAGTAGAACTCTGAAAAGGGAATAAAAGAAATAAAGGAAGAAATAGTGTTCCTATAGTGAAAGGTGTGAGTCATGAACGCGCCCTTATGTAGAGAAGGACAAAATACGTGAGCATCATGCAGTCATGACATCTCAGACTACTAGGGATGGAGAAAAGATTACTATTTTTCTTTTTAAGAAGCAAGGAAAAGATTGATTGAAAAGTACTCAAAAATCAGCAAATAAGTCAAATTTTCTAGAAATGTTCTTCCAGTTAATTCAAACTTCTCCTCCATGCATAGTCTGCATGCAAGCATCTCTTCCCCACTTAGACATTGAGTTAAAAATCTAGCAGACTTCAAATACAAGACCAGGCACCTCCACCAACACAGACCATGAGCTCAGAGGGCTCGGGAGGTTTTTCAAAGTAAATGCTACAAGTAGACAAAATTCCCTGGCCATCAGACCTTTCCTTGACTCCAAGAAGAAAAAAAAAAGAATACAGGAAGAAAAAGAGAGTCATCTCCAGAATTGGGTGAGAAGAAACCCCAAGATGTGTAGACAGGAGATCTGTGAAGCAGCTAGT
The DNA here is from genome assembly GCA_036184795.1 of Tokudaia tokunoshimensis. Taxonomy (NCBI): domain Eukaryota; kingdom Metazoa; phylum Chordata; class Mammalia; order Rodentia; family Muridae; genus Tokudaia; species Tokudaia tokunoshimensis. The sequence continues at coordinate 30,459,630 of BTHU01000007.1, forward strand.
CTGATAGGGGCATCAGAAGCAAGGGTTCCAAAGGGGAGGCTCCATGAAAGAAGTGCTCTGTCAAGAAGAATCCTACAGGGATAGAAAGAGTGCAGGAAAACAACTCTAGTTGAATTTTGAGATGTTTCCGAGGAATTCACTGGACTTGGGAACTCTGAAATGAAGATCTGGTTGTATGAACTCAATCATGTAGCATGGATTTACCCAACAATTGCATAATCCATGGGGTCCCTTTCATAAACATCAGTTTCCTCTACACACAAAAGGTTCCTTTTGTTTTATTTTATATTTTTATTTACCTATCAATTTTTGAAGCCAAAGATCCAAAACAGGGCCTTGTGTGTGCTAAAAATTTGCTCTACCACTCAGCTATATTCCCTAGCCCAGGGGTACCACTTTGAAAAAGTTAAAGCAAGAGGGCGTCTCAGTCAAAATAGCAAGGAGGGAGAAAATATGAACAATAATACTAATAACCGACTCTACCCTCTTCCAAATTATGAAATAAAACCCAGGTGTCAGGGATATTGATAGAGTCACTATAGTAGTAAACATATGATATTACTCCTGTAAGGTGTTCTCTCATGGATTCAATCCCTGTGGCTAAGATGCCGTCTTCATCTCAGTGGAATGACACTCCATATGGCCACAGATTTGGACCACTCCATTTAAGAGTAGAGCCCTAGATGTTCTATAATTATTGTCTATTTGTATTTTTGTCTACTGTATATTTATCCAGTACTCTTAAATACACTATTTTCCAGGAGTAATTTTTTTTAATTGATTGAATTCGAGTACCACCTACCCATACTGTGTACTGAGGTTCCAAATGACCACAATCCTTTGCAAATATATAAGAACAGCTTCCTGGGAAGTAATAGTAGATTCCATCAAAGGTTTCAAAGTGATACTGTCCCCAGGTTTTGCAAATCCCATCTCTGCCACTTCCCATGTTTGGGACTGAAAAGAAATAAAAGGATATTTACTAGTGTAGAATAAATCACATTGATCTCAAAGTGTTCAGTCACAATAATTGTTAATTTTTGCTGAAATAAGTATTGTCACTCCTTGGGTGTTCCATAGCACAGGAAGAAACAAGTAGCATTGAACTATCAGCTACTCTTAAAAACTATCCAGTTCCATAAAATAAAATAAAATAAAACACCAAGTCTCTAGTTTTGATAAAGAAAGGACTTATGTTAGAAACTTTCCTGTTGTTTCCAAGAGACAGATCCAGAAGAAAGAAAGAGCAAGAATCTAGTAAGTATCCAGACAGTGATAAAGACCCAGCAAATGAATGACTCAGGAAAGAAAGATATATCACCCTGGAATGTTCTAGAATAGCACAAGCAGTATGAGAATGTTCTAGTTTCCATAATTTTTTAATCTCTTTATAGTATCCAAAGAGAAAAACAAATGACAACCAAAAATATTAATAAATTAATAAATGATATATATGCATGCCTGAAAATGGAGCTGAAAGTATTAGTCATTTGGTTTCCGGGAATCTCAAAATGATGACCTCAGACTGGTGAAATTTCAAACAATATTTATTTTAAATCAAATAGCTTCATCTATTATGATCATACCTCTCCTCAAGATACTTCCTATTCTGTTCTACTTTTGATGGTGTGGTGGATAATAATTTCATTATTATGTTGGGTGTGGTGTGGGTGGGTCACATTGTGTTAGAGCAAGAGTGTGTCTAAAGACAAGTTTAAGGAGTTGCTTTTCTCCTTCTGCCTAAGTGAGTTCTGGGGATAGAACTCCAATCTAGGCAACAAGGGCTTCTCCCTGCTGAGTCATCTGACCACCACCACACCACCATTGCCACCAACAACAATAATACCCACACACCATTTTTTATACTTTAAATGCTTCACTTTATAATAATGTAAAAAAAAACAGGAACATTTGCTAAAATGTCACTAGGTGGGTTTTGATATATTCCAGGGAAAATCAAAAGATAAGGAAGTGTCCTAGTTTCCTCTCCTTTTGAAACATTTACCTAAATTTTTCAGCTCAACCCAACTCTGGCCTCCTCAGGAAAAGACATAGAATGGTTCGTTTTGCAGACAGCCTTCCCCAGCCGTGAGTCTTACATCCTGCACTTTTCTTTAGAATATTCAAGTTTAAGTATCGCTCATCTACTACGCATCCCTGGGTGCTGAAACAGGTCACATCATCCACAAATACACCCGCCTTGTGCCTCACATATAGTCTTACAAGTGGTAAAGTATTGGTTATTATCCATTGATAATTATTAACCTAAGACCCTACCTTAGACACTGTGGATAAAAATACTTAAAAATGAAAACTTATCCCCAATATCTAACGAGTTCTCAATACTATTTTAATCTACATATTTAATGTCCAACTAATGGAACACAAAGAAGAAACGCTTCTAGTAAAATATACTAAGTAAAAGAGAGACATAAAGGGAAAGATGGTTCTACTGGCCTAATGCCAGAAAATAAAGGGGAAAAAATACTTGAGGAAATAAAGATTGGTGGGAAGAGCAAGTACACACTTCTATTTTCTTTTTACAGTGTTTCTACATTACTTCAAACTGATGAAAATAAATTTTGAACTCTCTAGTTAATGTCCCAAATCCCAGGGGATGAACGCTTCCAACCAAATCATGGCTTAAGGTTCTCGCTCATATCCCATAATTCTCTCATAAATATCCCTGAAACTTACCAATCTGGCACCTTGTCCCGAGAGCTTGGAATATTTGACAGTCACACGTACCCGTCTTAGAACAGAAAGCCCCATTAAGGCATTCATGAGGACACGAACCTGAGGGACAAAATAATAATTTACCTTCTGGCGTGGATCGGCTCACATAAACACAATGTGTCACGATCTAGCTTGGACTAACTGTAACATTCTTAACTTAAACAGAACCCGGGCCTCTGGCCTTGTGGTGCTAGAGAATTAAGCCATCAAATCTCCATCTATTCATTTCATTATGTGTGCTCTGAAGCAAGAAAGACAGGCTTTCACATCTCAAAGTACTTTGAGAGAAAAGGTTAGCCTCCTTCGAGCAATTGAAAGGTCAAGTTCCCATGTAAGGAATCCCTGTCCGACATGATGAGAACCAGAAATGCCCAAGCTGTAGATGATTCCCTGCACCCGAGTTTGGAACTTTTCCCACCAGCCCTTTGTCCGGGAGCAAGCGCTGTCCCGAAGAATAACTCAGACCTCGCTCACTTCAGGGAGAGTCTCAAGCAAACCATAAAATTCAAAGGGAAACTCCCACCTTCGATGAGATGGGCAACACACTGTTGGAGTTTGCCCATTAGTACTGAGACTAGGCTATAAATGACCCAGGCTTTGGAAATCGGTGCTTAAAGATGAGGCAGAAGCCCTGTCCCCCAAATACTTTTTTCGTAGAAAGAAAACTTATGCCAAATAAATACATTAAAAAGAAGCAGCAAATTGCTGCAAGTTTTCTCTAATCTCAATGGCATCTCCTCCATGAGTTTGAGAAGGCAAAGGAATGCTAGGAAATTGTTTCTTCTGTTAAGGCAACAGTAACGGGCAAAGCTCAGACTGGAAGGACCCCAGTTACGCATCAGTAGCAGAGAACATCTTTGAGTCACTGTAAAATATTACTAAAGAAGCTGGGGCTGTCTGAAAGATGTCATATTGTCGGAGACACTTGTCTGACTGTAATAACAAACAGGGTCTGCCAAACAGGAGAAGGAAAAGTCCTGTTATCACCACACACACACACACACACACACACACACAAAATGTCCACTGACCTCTCTTTACATTTCAAAGCCTACAGATCTCTAGGTAAATTTTAGGTGAGTGGGAGTAAAAAAAAATGGAACTGTTTTAACTTAAACCAAAATACAGGTGAAAATGCTTTACATAAACATACCAGCAGTGTGGTCTTTCTTTAAGACATACACCTATCTTACACTGGTGGTCTAAAATTTTAGGTGAACAAGCATGTTGTTTTTGAAAAGGTATTTACAAAGCTGCTTGCTCTACTGAAAGCAAGCATCAAACTAAATCTAAAAAGAATCACTGTGGCTTCAAACGTGATGATAAGAATTACTTCTGTGTCTTTAAAGTTTAAGCTTTCTGCTTAACAGAAGTAGTATACTGCTAAGACAAAAAACAGACAGTGGGGAGGGAAGGAAGAGGTCATTGACTGGGAACAAAAGAAAAAGCTTCTGATATCTTTCCATGTTCTCTCCAGCCACACTGTCAGCAGTTTCATCTACATGTTTAGTTCTGGCTAATCTAAAAATAATTTGGATTTGTATAGGACATGAACTTAAATGATTACTATTATTACCATTGTGGCCAGGTCCTTTCCAGTATATATGGAAGCAGGCAAGAACAGATTCAACACAGCCCCGCCCTGCAACAAGGGACCCTCTCAGAAAACAGGCACAGAGGAACGGCACTGACCTTTTATTTTACTCTCACCCCAATTAATAGCTTCATGGAAAAAATATCTCGGAGAGGTTGCTTCAAACTTTAAAACAGAGAAATACAAATGCAAATTAGTTTGGTTAACATGAGCCAAACGTGCAAATGGAGAAATTCAGGAAAGCGTTTATAAACATAGAAATTATAAAGCACTGACTTAATGTATCTTTCCATGATAGAGACCATCTCAGGGAAGCAGAAATGGTTCCCATGGAGTGATGTTGAAAAGAGCTGGCTTCAAGCCATTTTGTTTGTTTGTTTCTTTTTGTCCCTTTGGCTACTTACACAAGGCTTTGTCCTTTATGCCTTCACTCCACTTGTGCCTACATCAGTACATCATCCCTTTGTGCAAGGAACCATTAAAAAGGCACTGTTGCCTTAACAGATGCTTTGCATACAAAAGTAACAGTTCTCTGACAGTTTCAGATACAAGTGAGTTAAGGGGAGTTCAAGGAGTTGATACCGTCAGTGCTGACCTGCCTGTGTACCAGATTGTGAAAACGCCACTCACAGAAACACCCTCTGACCTTTTTCTTCTATTTAGGCACATTTTCTATCAATGTAATGCCTCCATCTGTTCATCTGTAAAATGGGAACAATAATGACACCTGCTTCACTGTGTAGTATTGCAATAGGAGTAAAACGCTGTCCTATAAGCTTTTGGAGTAGTACCTCTCACAGAAGGTTAGAAAGAAACCAATACTGTCTTTAACAATTCATATGAAATGTTGTGATTTAAGATTTATTGTAAATAATTATATATTGCTAAAGCTAATCCCTTATAGATTATCAGCCCAACTCAATTCCGAATGCATGTATAGTTCAGGATCATTTCCTTACCAATGGCAGTTTATAATCACCTGAAGACACACACTCAAACTTTCACATGGCTATCAAATTGAGTAGCTGGGGGTGTTAGAGGAACTGGAGCAGAATGCGGGACAAGCATGATGGGTGACATGATCTTTGACCTCTCATCTGATGATTATTCTCACACATGAGAAGTTTGATTTGAGCATTTTCCGTGTGTGTGTGTGTGTATGTGTGTGTGTGTGTGTGTGTGTGTGTATTTGCGCACATGCAAGCACGCATGAGAGATACAGAGATACATGTATCTTGCTCATGTGTAACACATAGGGATGTGTGTTTGCCTATGGAGATGGGAGGTTAACATCTGCTGCCTTTCTCAATTACTCTCTACCTTGTTTTTTGAGACAGGGTCTCTTGACCTAGAGCCCAGGGATTCAGTTAAACTAACAAGCCAATCAACTCCAAGGATCTTCCAGTCTGCACCTCACCACTCTCACTCGGTAATTTGTAGCAAAAGCCCATGCCTGGCTTTTTACTGAGGACCTAAAGCACACGCTGGCCCTTGCCCTCTCATGGCAGGTACCCACTGGTCCATCTCCCTAGCTCCTCAGTATGTTCTTTAAACAGAATTCACCCCATCTCACCCCATATTACGTGGCACTACTGTTATATTCTCTCATGTGTTGAGGACTCTTAAAGAGTCACTTCTAAACTTCCTTTCTCTGTACCAGGGCTCCAAGTTCATAAGTTCATTACTTCTGCCTCACAAATTGATCCATGTTTTACCCTCACTTCTCAATCCCTTTCATTTTTTTTCCTCCTGGTCCTCAGTTTGTGTCCGCGGTCCCACCATGATGCCGTGTTTACTTTTCTCTTCCACCAAACTGTTTCCAGCTGCCTAAATCAAATAGGCATTAACGTTGCTGAACACATACCAGCTCCGAAGCTCTTTGCCTCTGACATAATTTATGCCAACCCTTGCAATGGAAACCGATCCCTCATCTTTGATGTTCGACAGACTTATAGTGTCTTCAACTCCGCCTCACATGGTCCTAAGTACCAGAACAAATTATCTAGTCCATGTAGCCTCAGTTTCCAATAAATAAAAAAGAGTAATGGTGTCTCCCTTACAGAATCAGGAGGATAAAATGAAACAATCAACCATTAATAATACCCCAAGCATATGATAAGAAGGATAGGCTTGCTGCCTCTCACTATTACTAAATGAAAATGGAATATACTGGTTATGAAGATAGCTTAGCAGGTAATGCCTAATAACCTAAGTTGGATTCCCAGGACCACATGATGGAAAGAGAAAGAAGCTCCCAAAAGTTGTCTTCTGACGTCCATGTACATGCCATGGTATAAGAATACACACATGCTATACACACACACACACATACACACACACACACTCATGCAGACATGCACACAGACACACACACACACACACACACATACATACATACAAAATAAATGAATGAATGAATGAGTGAATGAATGAATGAATATACACTGGACTAAGGGAAATACATATATTTATTTCCTACTCCACTTAACTTTGGCCTCCTCTAAAGAAATCCTAGTGACCACTTAACACACCAGCTTCCTGACCATTCAGCAACCCTTCTGTTTATCCAGCACCATAGTGCATTTCACAAGTGCAAAGTTCCACACTCAGTTTTAGATTTGGAACATTTCTGAACTCAGAACAGTATGCTACTTTAATAAGTGAGGCCTTTTCATTTTTATGTGATGTACATCACATCAAATAATTCATGGTGACTCAGACTCGCTGAACCACTTGCATGGAAAATGATTTCTTTACAGATCTCTGGAGACATGAAGTTTCTAAATTTACAAGCATGGCTATTCTGCATGACATGACTCCAGGCAAGCCAGCAACAAGTACCAACTGAACTGGAAAAAAAAGATATAGTTCAAATGGGAATCTGCCTCTCGTGGTATTTAGAACTATGACCAAAGCAAACTCAGCCAATGCTTTTTCAGCCCATATCACATTCACTTGGGTTTCTGTGGGAATGCAGAACCTTCAACTCTAAGCCCAGCCTTCTTTCTAACTCTGCCTGAGGACAGAGTCCAAGCAGGGATTTTAGGATATTTCAGACACACTGGATCTTCTCTTTGATCAGTAGGAAAACAAGAATTGATGGGTGATAAATATTCCAGTTCCCCATCCCTTGCAGAAACAAGAATGAGAGGCTATTTATCACGTTCCCAATGAGCCTGAGCCCTAGGAAGGCCTCCCCCCATTCACATGCCCTAAATTGCGTTTTCTCCCTTCCTTCTCTCATTCTTGTCTGACCCTCCTTTGTATATTTTCCAGAGACTGTTCACCTAAGCCTTGGTCTCACTGCCTGCTTCAGAAGAGTCACTGAATGCAATGCAAAGAATGTTGCTGTGGGTGCACATATTCACAGAACTGGTAAAAGAGGGCCACCATTCTTTCTCCTTCCTGATTACGCCTCCACAGGAGGATGGTCCTTACCACAGAGACAGGTCCTGTATAGAGAAACCACAGTAACAATCACAGGTACACCATTTATAGAAGTCTGTGCCTAGGCTGTGCTGGCTTATGTCACGGCCAGCATACCTCTGAGGACAGTTATCCATCCATCAGTATTGTTTGCTTCTAGCAGAGGAGTGAGCTGAGCATGAATGGCCTGAAAGCCTATTTCTAAGCAGTGAATTGCCTGACTATGACCTCACTGCTCCCTGTCACAGTTCTCCCTTGATCAACCTTAAATGCTCTTGACACATCTTGACACGTGTTCACAGGCTACAGGAAAGAGAAGTACAAGCCTCCTGCTCTTCATCCTGCCTAAAATGGACAGGAAGACAGAACAAGCCCATCCCTTACTTAGTAGCAGAGGAAAGGCACTAACCTAACTCCTAGTGGGTACATTGCACAGGTCCTAATGGTGTGTAAATGCGCAGGGTTCAGTCCCATCCACAGAGCTCTTCATTTGCAATGTTAGGGGGATGGACAGTTAATGCAAGAGTTTCAATCAAGAGTGTTCACCAGAATGGAAATTTTCTTTTTCATCAACAGATTTTCCTCTGAGTTATACAGATGGATTTTTGGCAATCACATCCTTCTTATCATAGAAAATTTATCATAACTACTTCACATGACATAAGAGATTTTTGTTGTTGTTCTTCTCACACAGGATCTCACTATATAGCCCAGACTAGCCCCAAACTTACAATCCTCCTACTGCAGTTTCACTAATACAAAAATACTTCCTAAACTGAAATATTTCTTCCACTGACAATTAGTTATTTAAAAAAAAAACATGACAAGGAAGATGATTCAGTGGATAAAGTAGTTGATATTGAAACATAAGGGCCTAAGTTTGCATCTTCAACATGCATATAAAAAGCCAAAGCTGTGTATAATAAACTTTGGTCACAGAACATGAAGAAATAAAATTAGTATTGAGCAGGAAACTTCTTTCTTGGTGTCTGGCTTTCATAGTACCCAAAAGGTACCAACTAGCCTACAAAGGATACTGGAAGTTTATCTATTGATAACTTATCTAGCTGTGACCCTTGTGAAGTCCAGGAGCGATCAGGGTGGCATCATAGGCCTATGGATACAATAGTGGCACAGATGTTATATGGTCAACCAAGCACTTTCTGACTGGATTTAAGGCCTGTATGAGGAAACACAGGCCTGGTACTGTAAATCTGGCCAACAGTCTGAGGCTGGGCAGCTCACAGGCCCCAGAGGTAAACTAACTACTATTCTTTTGCTAAATAAGCATAGTATCAAACTACCCTTTGAATTCCTCTCTCTATATTATAGATAAGTTCAGCTCCTCAGAGAAGTTTCTTTATGATGTGAATGGTGATTAACCCAGAAAAGCACAACATGCCAAGAATGAGTGTGGAGTGCTAAGCAACAAATGAATCATTTATATTACTCCACTACCGAGGCTCAGGGATCATCTAGGAAGAATGTGCCAAAGGACTGTAGGAGATGGAGGTCAAGGTAACTGGACTGAAGCAGCATCTTCTAAACGTGACAGAAACGCTGCACTCATGGACCTAAAGTAGCCATGGTTGTCAGAATAAGATCTGCACAAGATGAATCCAGTCAACAGTCTGACATGAAATGAGGGGGAGACCATGCCACCGTTAACTGAGGAGATACTACTAGCCCATGACTCTGGAAGAGACAGAGTCGGTTTTATATACAGCTCTGGCTCCTGGTAAGTCAACCATTCATTCACCAAGGGATGGCTCTGCACCCATGAGTATATGGGCAACATAACTGGACTGGACAGTTATAAAAAAAGATAAAAAGGAGCTTGCTACCTTGGGAGAAGCATGGGAAGGTGGGGGTAGATCTAGGCAATGCTGGGAGAGGAGATAAGGTGAGCATGATTATATGTTATATGAAGTTCTCAAACTATTGATAAAAAACATCCTGTTTTTAAAAGTCATGTACAATGCCACATGCCTGGAGTACTAGCACAAAGGAAAGAGAGTCCTGGAGCTCACTGACCAGCAAACTCTAGGTCTAGTAAAAGACTCTGTGTAGAGCAATAGAAAAAGATATCTAACATCAAACTCTGGCCTCCACAGTGCAAATACAGCACATTCACTTGCACACATACAAATAAACACACAAGAATTTCTAGTCTTAAAAGAAAAGAATTTGTTTTGTCCTCTAAACTGCTGTAATATCACATTTGACCTCTCTATCTCTTTGTTCCCTTCAGTTTACTATAAGAAAATATACACATGAAGGTACCTATCAGGAAATACTTAAAACAGCTCTATTTCAGAAGTTGACGAGATGACCCACTGGTTAAGAACACTTGCTGCTCTCCCACAAGACCTGAATTCAGTTCTAGTTCCCACGTCTGAGGACTCACAACCGTCTGTAACTCCAACTCCAGGGGACCTTATACTTCAGAATCAGGTGCACATATCCACACACATCTAAGCGTAATTAAAAATAATTTAAGAAGAAAGATACTTTGTATCTCAATATGTGTCAAAGGCTCCCTTGAATATTTAAGCTGTTAACTATTTAATATTCAAGCTACATTACTTCTAAAAAAAAAACCTGTCTTTCCCACATAAAATATGTAATTTAACTTATCTGTTTCTCATAGAGAAATAGTCTCTAGAGTTCATTCATTTGAACTTCCAACTATAATTTGATGAAAATGGAATCATATTATCCACTATCCTTTATATAGAAAAAGGAAGCAGGCCACAAGCTCCCAAATTTAACAGGATAATGCTTTTCAGAAGGACCCATGAATTGGATTCTTTTTTTTTAGAAAATATGAAGGCTGTCTGTCAGTACATGAGAATATGTCTAATACTGCTTTGCTCTCCTTAACTCACGTTATTTTAATCTTTCTCCGTTTGCTCTTATATGTGTTTGCCATGATGCTATTGTCCTACCCAATAAGGTCGTTAATTTCTAAGTCATCCAAATGTCCTAGCAAGGACATGGCGTGCAACCCCCATCAACAATGAAGCCTAAGTAAGCACAGGTTACCAAGATGAACCAAGAGAAAGAAAACAAGTATTTCATTCCAAACAAATCTATGTGAACTGAGAATACATTTGAGAGTTGCAAAATAAAATAAAATAAAATAAAAAGCTGTAGAGAAATGCCTTGCCCTGCTTCTTCCTGTCTTGTGTTGAGCATTTCATTGCCTCCACAAAGGTCTCATTGTTGAGGTGACAGCAGAATCCAAAGCAGAATGAGTTATTTCTCTGCCTCTCTCCATCTGAGGCATAACCTACCTGTACTGCTAACAGAGCCCTCCTCTGTTCATTTTCATAGAACTCACTTCTGCAAGAAAACACAAAGAACTTGTGTAGTCAGAGGCCCCTGGGCAACCTGAACAGCCTTTCCCAAGAGAGAGCTGGTGTTTTCCTCCAGATCTCCATCACTTTTATCAAAGAGGCCTTTCTTGGTTTAACATTTAAAGGGCCCCCTCCCCTCTATGGAAGGGTGAGATTTAGGTGGTGGAGCTGGCTCGTTTTACAAAATTCAGGACTGTCCCCAAATCTCTCCAGGCTCTGATATAAACTGAATTTTAGGAAGGAACTTTGAGATTGAGAGATAAACAAAATAGTGTAACATTGTAGCACCAACAGGTGTAGTTTCTTCTTCCTAGAACCTCAGTCTGGTGAAGTGGATATTTACCAAAGGTACATTTACTTTCCCTTACATATTTTAATTTCATCTGTTCTGTGTCACTAAAAAAAATAGAGTAATATAAATGTAAGGACATTTAATTGGCAGTTATCCAAACCAAATCATTAATTCTCTGAGTTATACATCTGTTTTATGGAATTTTATATTTTGTATTATATTTACGATAAAGATATTTTTAAAAATAAAACGAGTATAATTCTGCCTTTCAATAAGCAAAGTAGTTTAAAAAAACTATTTTTATTATTTATTACTAGAATCATTTTAGCCATTTAGTCACTAAAAGTAGTTTTACTTTATGTTAACAATATAGCATATTTACAGTTGATAATGTATGTCAACAGGGAAAATATAAAGAGACATATTACCAGATGTAACTTCTTCACAAACATTTTGAAATGAAACAAATGTTTCTTTAGTACCTACAGGCAGTGGACAATACCAGGACTTTTCACAAATATGAAAGTGAATATCATTTCTAATGCTTGGAAATATTTCAAAGAAGAACATCTCATGCTTTTTGTCAATGTTTCACTTGTTATTTTAAAAATGAACACAGCTGTCTACTGAGTTTGGCATATTCTCATTCCTTTGATGTTTCAGAGCTAAAGACAGAGAAATACTCACTCTGATGTTTCTGTCAGGATAGATGACGCACAAATGTATCCTGCCAGAGATAAATACAGGTTGGTGAGACTGCAAGACATACAAATAGCTTGGTCTGGGTTCTGCTATTTAAGGGATCATTTTTATCCAAATGCTAAAATATGGATTGAGAATGGCTGTTATCTTTTTTTCTTTTTAGGGGATTCTGACTGGCGAATAATCTGTAATATACCTGGGGCATGCAATAGCCCTCCTAAAAGTATGGCCAATGTCTGTAGATTTACACAGTGCCATCACACAATGTGACCAATGCCCGTAGATGTGCACAGTGCTGTCACAGAGTGGGGGCCAGACATGGAATCCCAGAGCTATCCTAGCGCTGGCCCTACCACTTAGTATTTGTCAAGCTTAAGCACGATGCAAACCAAAATTATCATGTTGAACAAGCCAATCCCAAGGCCCCTCCGCACAGTATCCCACACAACATCAGTCCAGCATCTTGCATCTTTCTCCTTGAGAGCTAAGGACCTCGGGGATGGGAAGATTGTGATTTTTTTCTGTGTCTTTCACATATCATTTCTTCCATTCCCCCTACAAGCTCCAAACCCTAGACCCTTTATCAAGGATCAAAAAAAGTACATATAAATAAATGCCATCCTCATAAAGACATTTAATAAAAAATTAATTTATAGGTAACTTGTTATAAAAATGGGAAATTAATTCATAACCTCAAATGTTAAAGTTAGAGCTAAAATCTCTCTCTCTCTCTCTTTTTTTAATTTTTAGATTTTAATGACATGGTGTAGCCTTAACTACTCTATTTCTCCTTGTTATAAAGTTTCAAATGTTTAAATTACACATGGGAAGTCATTGTAAATCATGTTTGAAAAAGGAATCAGAATGACTGCACATACTGATAAAGGCTTGGTTTTAAATCGCCACATAAAGAAAATTCAAAGCGCACCAAGGATACAAATTCTCTACATTCTTAAGAATCAAGTAAAGTTGTCTGAAGATGATTTAGTACATATGTGTTCTAACAATGTCAAAACACTTGAGAATTAACATAAAAGGAAACAATATCAGTTTCAAGAGAAAGAGAGAGAGAGAGACGTGTGTGATAAATGAAGGTCAAGATATGAAAGCTCTTACCTCGTAACGAAACCAGCAGTATAGGGAGGGAGAGAGCACACCAAGGTACCATCAAACTGAGTTTCCTCACAATGCTCATTTCAGTGGACTCTTTCTCCCTGGGCTGAAACCAAATTGTCGGTCTGCACTATGATGGCATCTTACAAGAGTGAGTGTTGTGTTCGTTGTGTGCTCAGACTCAAATGAACACAGTCATGGGATAAAGCCACTGAAAGAAAAACCCCAGGCTTTCCAACTCCACACAGCTCCTGAGGTTTTAGATAGAGCTCACAGTCAGCCCTTTGGCTGAGTCTCTCATTAGCAATGCAAGGCAGCCTCTTGCCTAAGCCCGGATTAGTTACAGTCAGCTACACACCTGTGCATCATACACCGTTTGAGCCCACCTCAGCCCTTCTAGTAATTTTGAAAGATGGAATTATGAAAACAATACTTGGTTATATCTTATATCATCATGAAATAACTTATTCCTAAGTGTTGGTATATTGTCCATGTCTTATTATTCCTTTGGAAACAGGAGGAATGAAATCCAATTAACTTTTCCTACAGAATAGACAATATTGTATCTTATTCTCAAAACTTTAAAAGTGAATTAAAACTATGTACATTTATTTTCAACTGAAATCCTATATGGTACCGACCTAAGTTGACATTTTCATTGGTCCACTGAGCTGTTAAACATTGTAGAACAAGTGTAGATTTTAGAAGGAAACAATGCTTTTCTAATATTTGTCTTTAAAAAGAAAACTAAACAACTCAGAGGATACTGAAGTTTTGTTTTTGATATTGTATTTTTTTCATCTTCTGGCACAAGTACCTGATTAGTTTACAAAAGAAGGAGGGGGTGGGGAGTCTGCATTCTTATTCCAGCCATAGGGCATTCTCCAGAAGCAATTGACTGCCTAGAGCAGCATCAGAGAAGAGCTATCATCTTTCAAAATGAACTCCAGAGAGATGATCTAAGCCCACAAATGAGTGAAAGCCATGTCTAGGCCATGGGTTCACATTTCCTATAGCAGATTCCATGACTCACCTTGCCGTTGTCCCTCCCACTTAAGAGATAGGGTACATTAACAAGAAACGTCTGATTACAGAGGTACTAAGTAGCAGTTATTACTCTCTGCTGTTTCCCAGGCACTTCCCTTGCAATAACTTCAAAGTATCCAGTGGCTGGCTCACCCAATATCCATTACATACATAGTTCTCTCTTATGGTCCCAAGTTCATTGATCATGTGTTATTGTTGCATGTGGTCTTAATTAGTCTCCATTGATAAATAATGGCTAATTCAATGAAGCAACTGAAAGTGTACACCCATTCAATAAAAAGGTAAGCATGAAATACACACATAAACAGTATTAAAATTATAAAGTGTAGTGTATTTGTCTATAACACACATGTGTGCACTTATTTTTAATTTTAATGCATGTATTTTAAAGTAAAGCATGCACTCAAATGATATTCACTAAAAGGTTCATAATCTGTTGTTCTTGAACTAACTAGACAATTACCTAAGTCTACACAGATAGCCCACATAATTTATATTTATACTCTAAACTGGTCCAGAAATATGTATCCACCAAGCCATAGTCAAAACTACAAAATAATTCTGTTTTTAATGTATCAGTATAAGATAATTGAAAAGCTAGGTTTGTACTCTGTTTAAAACATAAAATTTTCCTCCAAAGAACTTTCTCAAACTGAGAGAAGTACATTTTTTTGTGTAAAATGTTTTAAATCAATATACATTACTAAAGTTTTTCTTCCTATGCTCCTGGCTAATTTACAACTTGACTGTCCACATAAATAACATATGATTTGATAGATGTATGCATCATGCTTCAGAACTGTCTTTCTCTGTCTACTAACATCTTGAATTTTTTTCCTGAAACTTAAATTTTTTCACAAATGATGCGCATACAGAAAAAAATCTTGAGTTGAAATCAAAGTCAAACCGTGATTCAACAGTTTGATTACAAACCTAGTTATTTTTAATGCTCCCAAAAACTGCCCAGAAAAACTTAGAAAACAATAAAAAGTCATGTGAACTGCATGTTTCTCATATAAACTTTGATAGCATGTGAAATTAATTAAATGTAATAGCTGAATTTTTACCTCAAATTTCATATGAATCTTTTGATTCAAGCACATCACTTCAATTTTCACTGAGTAAAATTGAAAATTCCAAGGCTATATCGTCTTACGTTTTTTCTCTTTTTATACTATGTGTTCAGAACCTGGAAGGTGTTTTGTCGAACCAAGAAAGCAGTCAAAATTACCACACCCAAAAATAAATCCTGAATTTGGCCATTCTTTTCTAAGTAGAGGCTTACTGTGTGCTTGCCTTCTGCCCCTCTATGTCAAGGCTTCTCCTAAGGAAGAAATTAGAAAAGAAGAAAGAAGGATGATAAAGAAAGCAATAATTAAATGCCAAGTTCTTTCTCCATCACAAACTTGTTACCTGAAATGGTAGTCAGCATAAAAATAAGCAAAACAGACTTCCATGAATAGCTCCAACTGAACAGAGAGTCTAGATGAAAGATTAGACCCAGAGACACAAAAAAGGGAATTTATGACTGTTGCTATGTGTGATTATTACCATCAAAATGACAGCTTTTATTTCTTTCTACCCTGACAAAGGAACTTAGTCAAAATGTGAGTCATACACCAGTTTATGAAGGGATACTAAGTTCATAAGAATCCTGAGGCAAGCCCAGAATGCAAGCAATAAAAGGTTCCCTTTCTGCCACAAAAGTGCTGTGCATTTTCCCACACAGAATATGACCTTCGGAAAGTTGACACCTAATGATCTGTTGGCCTCAACACAGCACATTCAAAACAACTGGCAAGAATGGTATATATGTCATTGATAAAGGGATGCTGTAATAAAATGTGTTGTCTTTGAGAATCATTTATTTCCCTAATATAAGATTCATTTGCATGAATTGAGATCAAATCTGAAGTAGCTGACATTTGACTCCCATAATATCACATTCTGCTAGTGAAATTCAACTATTCCTCATTTGTTTTGCTAAAACTAACACACTGCAGGTTCCATGATTTTATGCAGAATTTGTCTTATCATCAAGATACCAAAAAGAATCAGTCTCTAAGATGAATTTTAACTCTCTGAATTTCGTGCTCTTATTACAATAAGATAGTTTGTAGAATTCTACATATGCTTTCAAGCTATGTGCTATGCGGCTATTTCTTTGGTGTCTTACATAATTTAATTTAGATGTGGTTTTAGCTTTGCCATATAAGGATATGTAATACTTCATAAGTCATTCTGTACTGGTCAGGATTTCAATATAAAGTTCAGTCCTAAAAGTCCATCACTCTAGAGTTTATAAGGACAGTAATGTTCTAGGTTGTCATGGAGTGATTGGTTTGCACTATCCAATAGGGAATGAAGGACTGTTCATCCAATAGGGAATGAAGGACTGTTTATCCAATAGGGAATGAAGGACTGTTCATCCAATAGGGAATGAAGGACTGTTCATCCAATAGGGAATGAAGGACTGTTTATCCAATAGGGAATGAAGGACTGTTCATCCAATAGGGAATGAAGGACTGTTCATCCAATAGGGAATGAAGGACTGTTCATCCAATTACCTTCTTGTCAAGATCTTACTTCGCCTCTTTTGCTTGCTACACTACTACCACATGCTGCATTTACATTAGCTAGAGCATTGTGTGAGGGAGTTAGTCTCTTATGCCTGTGATCCCTGCTTGTATCATCAATATTTTTGTGCACCTACCTTTAAAACTGCTGAGAGAAAGTATTTTCATGTCCTGAAGATAAGCAGTGATGGTTTCAGTCCTCCTGATTATAGAGTTTGCTTCCTTCTAGGTGAACTTCTTTAAGGGGTTTACAATTGTGTGTTGTGTATGTGGCTGGCAGGGCATTTTCTGTGAGAATCCTTAGAGCACCAGAGTATGAACTCAAATCCTGAATTCAAATCGA
This sequence comes from Tokudaia tokunoshimensis, assembly GCA_036184795.1. Taxonomy (NCBI): domain Eukaryota; kingdom Metazoa; phylum Chordata; class Mammalia; order Rodentia; family Muridae; genus Tokudaia; species Tokudaia tokunoshimensis. Next base: position 30,476,818 of record BTHU01000007.1, read on the forward strand.
GGGAAATCCATTCCACTCATGATTCAGCTTTGGCTTCTGATAATATCCCTTACATCTACATGGAAGCATCAAATGATTATTGTGGTTAACTATTGTATCACCTCCAACTAGTAAATCCTAATGTCACATAAACTACCGTATTACCAAAACCAAAACACCAATCATCAGAGACATGTTTTTCTTTCCACGTATTTTAAATATTTGTTTTCTTTATCAGTGTAATTGCAGCTTTCCTTCTCAGTTTAATTATAAATGAAAATTATTCAAAACAACTAAAAAAATGTTTAAGAAAGTACATCAAAACAACTCCTCTTTGGATCATATTACATAAATTATAAAACCAAACTATTTAATTCCCTAGTGCCATGATTTCCTATCATACTAAAATTCCAATTCAAACAACAACAACCTGGCTTATGATGGTGGCCATTGTAACAGCTGGATGGTGTCAGATATCAGTTTGATCACACAGTTGCTCTCAATTGGAAAGGTTGCTAGTGAATTGTCTTTGGAGATATGGTATTATTGAGATTTTCAGCAGACCACAGATCAGTATGAAAATGACAGAGGAGACCAAATTCTTCATTGTGACTTAAGAATCAAATAACAGTTGGTCAAACCCCCAAGAATGTACCCCTTATCTTGACGTGACCACTTCTTTACTCCAGGCCTGAATTAGACTCTTACTATGTTACATACAAAATTGTTATCATTATCTCTCAAAAGCTGCAATGAGAATGCCCTAGTTCCCTTAGAAACTTTTCTTCGGTCTTCTCTTCTAACAAGATAAGTTTATCAACTTTACTAAGAACACAGTGGCAGCTCTTTAACTAGTGTGTACAGGAATTCTCTAGGGAGCATATCAGATGCACAGATTCCCAAGCCTATCTCCAGTACTGTTAATGTTTTTTGATTGAGTCTAAGGACATTAGGCATCTATATTTTGATTATGAGTGAATCCGGCTTTATGAAAAGAGAATTCAAGATGAAAGGAAAAAAGGAATGTAGGAAAATTATAAATACAGAAAAGTGAATTCCTCTGGAAAACAAAGAAGGACAATGCAAAGAAAACTAAATGGGGGGTTAAAAGTGGGAATCCCTGTCCACTGCAGAGAAGCTGTTTGGGAAGACAACATGGACATGTTATTTAGTTTTTCTACTCTTTCTAGATTCCTTATACAAAGCAGTTCCTTCCACTCCCTAGTAACTTCTGGTCCATTGGTAACATACCTACAAAATTTCCAACTGGGTATGTGTCTAACCCATCAGTTTTAAGTGTGTTGTGTTAAGTCACTAAGTCAGTGATGACTTGTTATAGTAACAAAAGATCACTCATGTTCTCTGTCCACCAATATAGGTGCTTGGTTTTCAATCAAATTAACACATGGGTAGTGCCAGAGAGAAAAAAGTTATTTGTTGTCCTAAGGTTGTTGGCCCAGCCTTTGTAGTCACAAACAGAATTGAAGATGACAGCTATTGTCATCCACATTTATGCTATTAAATGAGAAAACATAATCAGGTAATTTGCAGAGAGTAATAGAATGAGGCAGTTGCTCAAAAAGAAGCAAAAGCAAAAAAAAACCTGATATCTTGACTACATCTACCCAATAACTTCTATTTAACTTGAGCTAACTTGATTAATATTTTTGTTATGGTTGACATCATAGCTGTTGTGTGTAACACAATTGTTAGGTAGACATGAATAAATGTCTATTCATCCCAGATAGGAAATCAACAACAGGTAAGGATACAGCCAAAGTCTAACTTGGTAAACCAATGCTATTACTATGGTTACTTAGAAGAGTATGGCTATTACACAAAGAGAAATGACTCAAAGACATTACCAAAAGTCGACCTTCAGCATGGGTGGGAGCTAGCGAAAGATGGATCTCTGGAGCTCAGTGCACAACTTGCATGCAAACCAACAAGTCAGAGAGTATCTCTTAGAAACAATTCAGTTGGTCTGAACCTATTCCAAACAACTGGACTAGTTTGTTATCCAGGCAACTTGGCTAGTCCAAACACCTTCTAAGCATCTGAGCTTGTCTGAAAATGTCTCTTGGTAGTCCTATTTGTATAAGCTTTCTGGAAGGGGAGGGAGCTAGTGAATCTGGTTGGTTTCAAAGACTTCCTGGGCCTTTTGAGTTGTTTATTTCCTGAGTTTTAAAGGCCTTCCCTAAAGTCTGGAATGTTTTATCTCACTAAAGGAAGGTATCCTGAATCTTAACCAACTTCTTTCAAGATGGAATGTTTTATGCTACACAATAATCTCTTACAGAAAGAAGCTTATTTATGATGACTGATTTTATGTATCAGTTTTATGGGATAATGGGGTGTCTAGATATTAGAACAAAGTGTTCTGGGTTTTCTAATATCTAGACATTAACATTAACATTAAATCAGTGGACTGAGGAAAGCCCATTGCCCTACTCAGTGTAGGTAGGTCTTATCTAGTTCACTAAGGGCCTAAAGAAAATTTAAAAGGAAAAAAAAATCAAATTAGAGAAAAGTTGTTCTTTAAATTAAGTTAAATTAAAGCAAAGGCAAAAAGTTTTCTCCTTCCTTCAGGTTCAGTTTGATGCTAAACTTAACTATCGACTTAAACTATTGGCTTTCTTGGGTCTCCAGCTTATTAATTGTAGATTGTAGACTTCACGAATTCTATGAGCCAATTTCATACATAGATGCTTATTTTATACATTGTGTGTGTGAGAGAGAGAGAGGGAGTGTGTGTGTGTGTGTGTGTGTGTGTGTGTATCCTAGTAACTGTATTTCTCTGTAAAAATTCTACCTAATAAAATGATCTACTCCTGAGGAATATATCTTAATCCATTTTCTATTACTATAACAAATATTCTTTTTTTCAAAGGGGGTATATTTATCTCACAAATCTTTAGGCTGAAAGTCTAAGAGAAATTAACTTTAGTAAGGTCCTCAGGGCAGATAGATTCAAAATGGCAGAAACTATGGTAGAAGATCAAATAGCAAGACAGAAAGCCAGGGAGAACTGAGAGTCAAGGTCATTATTTTTATAACAACAGAAACTACTCAAGATTACATAAAATTCATATTAATCTCTCTTGAAACTACCCTCTACTCCATTTCCTGAGCACAGTACACACAAAGCACAAATACACACATAAATGCACACACATATACAAGAATGTGCACACACACATACTCATGCATATGTGAATTTGAGAGAGAGCAAGGAAACACATAGGAAAGGTTGGGTAGAGAGAAGAAAAGAAGGAAGATGATGTAACTGTAATCTTGAAAAATAAAAGAAATAAATTTTTTCTTTTTTATTTTTCTCTTTCCAGGTCTACTTCATTTTGTGTTGTTGGTTTTTTGTTTGTTGTTATTGTTTTTGTTGTTGTTGTTTTGAATTACTGAAAATATATTCTTCTCTCATACAATAGATATCTTGTGTTTTTTCCTCTTTGACTGTTGTTTCTGGGAGGTCTCCTCTTTTCTGAAGAGGAAATGGAGAGAGAGTAGATTTGGGGGAGAGGGGATGTGGAGGAGTGGGGATGTGGGGGAGAGGGGATGTGGGGGAGAGGGGATGTGGGGGAGAAAGAAATAACATTAAAAATAAGATTAAAATTAAAATATGAGGGGAGAATGGCTGTGTGGTGGCACTATGCTCTGTGTTTCATAATCTAACACATGGCTTAGTTATTGGGTAAGTAAGCTAAATCACTTTGCTCTTCATATAAGCACTAAAGGACAGAAATTCCTAGAAGCAGGTAGATGGGAAAAACAAACCAGTCACAAAAATAGTCAATAAATATTAATTCTCAGATTATTACTATGACTTAAAACATTGTTAGATAACATGAAATATGAAACATATAAATCACTCAAAGAATAAAATACATAAATCACATGTAAATCTAATTCAATGGGTGTTACAAAGAAAATAAGCAAAAGAATAAGATAACCCCCTCTCCCTCAAAAATAATATCATAATAGAAGCTCCATTGAAAATCATCCTCAAGTGTTCAAAACCCCAATGTAGGGGGTCAGGGTGGGAAGATGGCAGTGGGTAGGTGAGTGGGGAGCACCCACACAAAGACAGGGGGAGGGGTAATGGAATAGGGGATTTCCGAAGGGAAGACCTGGAATGGGGAAAACATTTGAAATGTAAATAAAGAAAATATCCAAAATAAATGATTAAAAAAATCATCCTCCAAATAATTACTGAAGTACAACTATGGGGGTGTGATTAAGGAAAGTCAGGGTGCCCAGCGACAGCTGAGGGAAATGGAGGGTCTGGAAGGTGAGTTTTAAATTAAACCCCGAAGAAGAAAAACTTACCAAGAAGAAAAACTTGCTTATGTATCAGACTTAAAATGTAGTGGCACAAAAAGTGTTAGGGAACTAAAAGATTTCCAGTGGCTGGTGCAGCAGGGGTGAGGGACAAACAGCCTGGAGGAAGGCTGGAATGTGAACATGACAATGTGAGTCTGTTCAAAGTCTTTGGGCTATTCAAAGAACTCTGGACTTTATCTCAAAAAACTACTGACACTAGTATAGACTACAAAGCAAAGAACAGCATAGCACTATGTACATGTGTGCACATCTATACAAGGATACACACACGGATATTTACACACCTATACCTATCTCTGTCAACTTTAAAAGTCAGTCTGTATTTCAGCAGAACACCCATCAATGAAGGAAAGCAGGCTCAATAAGAAATCTACAAAACATGAGAGCGATTTGGTCCAGGATAGAAGATGTGGAATCCAAGGAAAGATACTACTCAAGAAATATTTAGAAATAAAGGAATAGAATTTTCTATTTAAAGAAATGTGGTTCTTAGTGGGGAGAAAGGTAGAAGGGTGATGTTTTCTCGGATGACCAATTGAATGGGCAGTCATGTCCTTCATTGCCATAGTCCTTGGATGAAATGCAGGTTTTGGGCATCGTAAAATACGCTGCAAGATATTTTACTCATGTAAAGTGGTGGTTCTCAACCTGGGGGTCAAACAATCTTTCCCCAGTAGTCACCTAAGGCCATCGGAAATATTAGATATTTACATTGCAATTTAGAACAGTAGCAAAATTACAGTAATGAAGTAGCAGCAAAAAAATTTTACAGTTAGGGCTCACTACAACTTGAAGAAATGTATTAAAAGGTCACAGCATTAGGAAAGTTGAGAGCCACTGATATAAAGAAATACAGGTATCCTTTGTTGTATGTTTTCTGTATGGTTGGCTGGTTGGTTGGTTGATTGGTTGGTTGGTTGGATGGTTGGATGGTTGGATGGATGGTTGGTTGGTTTTGGTTTTGTTGGCTGGTCAGATGGTTTTGTGTGTTTGCTTGCTTATTTGTTTGGGGATAGGGTGGGGACATCTCATTATGTGGCAAGACTAGCCTGAAACTCATTATGTAGATGCTTTGGCCTTGATAATGAAATCATCTTGTCCCATCTGCCTGAGTACAGGCACTTTGTGCACCATTCCATGTAACCTCACACGGTTATTTTAAAGCAGATAGAAATTGCTCATAAACAGTAAGGTACTGAAGATACAGGAGAGGATGCTCAAGAGAGAACCATTATAAGAGGCAGGAATCTTCTCAAGCCAGTGTGTGTGGAAAGGCAAGTACACATAATGTGGAGGCTGTTTTAATAGTGCTGGTATATCACCTGTGGGATACCTATTACAGTAAGCTTCAGACATAGAAAACTGGATTGTTAGTTTGTTTTCCAAAGACCAATATGCCAAGCATATAGCTCACCCTTCTTTTTGTGGTAGTAGTGTTTCTCAAGACAGACATTCTCTGGGTATCCCTGGCTGTTGTAGAACTCACTCTGTAATCCAGGCTGGCCTCTGCTTCCAGAATGCTAGGATTAAAGGCGTGTACTACAATCACCAGGGCTTCTAATCCTAGAATTTGAGAGGGTGAATAGCAGGGATTCAAGACCAGCCTGGGCTACGTAGTGAATGTGAGAGAAGCCTAGGGTACATAAAGAAGGCTCTGTCTCAAATTAGTTAATTAACTAATTAATTAATATTAAATTGACAAGCAAGCTTGTGTAAGACCAAAGGAATCTCCTTTGCTTTGTGTCTCCCCCTTTTACATCATTAGAGACAGAGGTGAGGAATGAGAACATATGGTAACATACGACTGAGTTTCCAGGGAGACCGGAAAAGGGGGTTCAAGCACGTTGCTCACAGTCAAAGCTATGGGACAGGGCCAGAGGTAAGCAAGATTGTGCAACAACAGATGTGCTAAAGGTGAAAACAAAAGGTTTTGGTAAGAAAAGAAAGGATCTGAGGGCAGTACCCCCTAACTCTCAGGTCCACTTGAAAGATGACACCACTGTCTCTAAGATGACACCACTGTCTCTAAGATGTCACCACTGTCTCGAGGAAATGGACAATTTCCTTGACAGATACCAAATACCAAAATTAAGTCAGGATCAAATAGACCATCTAAACCGTCCTATAACCCCTGAAGAAATAGAAGTTGTCATTGGAAGTCTTCCAACCAAAAAAAGCACAGGTCCAGATGGTTTTAGTGCAGAATTCTATCAGACCTTCAAAGAAGACCTAACACCAATACTCTTCAAACTGTTCCACAAAATAGAAACAGAAGGAACACTACCCAACTCGTTCTATGAAGCCACAATTACACTAATACCAAAAGCACACAAAGATCCGACAAAGAAAGAGAATCTCAGGCCAATCTCTCTTATGAATATCGATGCAAAAATACTCAATAAAATTCTTGCCAACCGAATCCAAGAACACATCAAAACGATCATTCACCACGATCAAGTAGGCTTCATCCCAGGGATGCAGGGATGGTTCAATATAAGGAAATCCATCAATGTAATCCACTACATAAACAATCTCAAAGAAAAAAACCACATGGTCATCTCATTAGATGCTGAGAAAGCATTTGACAAAATTCAGCATCCTTTCATGCTAAAGGTCTTGGAAAGATCAGGAATTCAAGGCCCATATCTAAACATAGTAAAAGCAATTTACAGCAAACCAGTAGCCAGCATCAATCTAAACGGAGAGAAACTTGAAGCAATCCCACTAAAATCAGGGACTAGACAAGGCTGCCCTCTCTCTCCATATCTTTTCAATATAGTACTTGAAGTTCTAGCTAGAGCAATTAGACAAGAAAAAGAGGTCAAAGGGATACAAATTGGAAAGGAAGAAGTCAAACTATCACTATTTGCAGACGATATGATAGTATACATAAGCGACCCAAAGAACTCCACCAGAGAACTCCTACAGCTGATAAACGACTTCAGCAAAGTGGCCGGATATAAAATCAACTCAAGCAAGTCAGAAGCCTTCCTATACTCAAAGGATAAGCAGGCTGAGAAAGAAGTAAGAGAAATAATACCCTTTACGATAGCCACAAACCATATTAAGTATCTTGGCGTGACGCTAACCAAACAAGTGAAAGATCTGTATGACAAGAACTTCAAGTCTCTGAAGAAAGAAATTGAAGAAGACCTCAGAAGATGGAAAAATCTGCCATGCTCATGGATTGGCAGGATTAATATAGTAAAAATGAGCATCTTACCAAAAGTAATACACAGATTCAATGCAATCCCCATCAAAATCCCAACTCAATTCTTCATAGAGTTAGAAAGAGCAATTCAAAAATTCATCTGGAATAACAGAAAACCCAGAATAGCTAAAACTATTCTCAAGAGTAAAAGAACCTCTGGGGGAATCAGTATCCCGGACCTCAAGCTGTACTACAGAGCAATAGTGTTAAAAACTGCATGGTATTGGTACAGTAACAGACATGTAGATCAATGGAACAGAATTGAAGACCCAGAAATGAATCCACACTCCTATGGTCACTTGATCTTTGACAAAGGAGCTAAAACCATCCAGTGGAAAAAAGATAGCCTTTTCAACAAATGGTGCTGGCTCAGCTGGAGGTCAACATGCAGAAGAATGCAAATTGACCCATCCTTATCTCCTTGCACTAAGCTCAATTCTAAGTGGATCAAAGATCTCCACATAAAACCAGACACACTGAAACTAATAGAAGGGAAACTAGGGAAGAACCTTGAACATATGGGCACAGGGGAGAATTTCCTGAACAGAACTCCAATAGCTTATACTCTAAGATCAAGAATAGACAAATGGGACCTCATTAAATTACAAAGTTTTTGCAAGGCAAAAGACACTGTCAAAAAGACAAAGCGGCAACCAACTAACTGGGAAATGATCTTTACCAACCTTACATCCGACAGAGGGCTAATATCCAAGATATACAAAGAACTCAAGAAGTTAAACTCCAGAGAGGCAAGTAACCCTATTAAAAAATGGGGTACAGAGCTACACAAAGAGTTCTCACCTGAAGAATATCTAATGGCTGAGAAGCACCTAAAGAGATGTTCATCATCCTTAGTCATTAGGGAAATGCAAATCAAAACAACCCTGAGATTCCATCTCACACCAGTCAGGATGGCTAAGATCAAAAACACAGGAGACAGCAGTTGTTGGCGAGGATGTGGAGAAAGAGGAACACTCCTCCACTGCTGGTGGAATTGCAGGCTGGTACAACCACTCTGGAAAGCAGTCTGGCGGCTCCTCAGAAAACTGGGCATGACACTTCCGGAGGATCCGGCTATACCACTCCTGGGCATATACCCAGAGACTTTACCTGCATGCAATAAGGACACATGCTCCACTATATTCATAGCAGCCTTATTTATAATAGCCAGAAGCTGGAAAGAACCCAGATGTCCCTCAACGGAGGAATGGATTCAGAAGATGTGGTATATTTACACAATGGAATACTACTCTGCAATTAAAAACAATGAATTCACGAAATTCCTAGGCAAATGGTCAGAACTTGAAAATATCATCCTTAGTGAGGTAACCCAATCACAAAAGATCACACATGGTATGAAGTCACTGATAAGGGGATATTGACCCAGAATCTCAGAATACCCTAGACACAATCAGCATATCAATAGATTTCTAAAAAGATGGAAGGAGAGACCCCTGGTCCTGGAAAGACTGGATGTAGGGGAACGCCAGGACAGAGTAATGAGAGGGGGTTGAACGGAGAAAAGAGGGAGGGAAGGGGGCTTATGGGACTTTCGGGGAGGGAGGAAACGGGAAAGGGGAAGTGATTTGGAATGTAAATTAAAAAAATAAAATAAAATAAAATTTAAAAAAAAAAAAAGAATGAATGGCTTATCAGTGACTGCATACCATGTGTGTTCTTTTGTGCACATATCAATAGATTTCCAAGAAGATAGAAGGAGAGATCCCTGGTCCTGGAAAGACTGGATGTAGGGGAATGCCAGGACAGAGAAGCGAGAGGGGGTTGAATGGGGAACAGGGGGAGGGAAGGGGGCTTATGGGACTTTTGGGGAGGGAGGAAACACAAAAGTGGAAATCATTCAGAATGTAAATTAAAAAATATAGAAAAGAAAATAAAAGAAAAAAAAGAATGAATGGCTTGACAGCTTCTAGGAGAATTCATTGTCAATATGGGAGAGCCATCAGCTCATAGCTCACAGTGCTGGGTTATCCCACACACTGGTTACAGTATAGCCACAGAAACATAAAAACATCAATCTTCTTTTTAAATTTTGCATTCTTAGTTCTTCAAAGCAGGGAGAGGTCCGCTTGCTGGATACACAAAAAGGAACTGAACTAAGAAGAAAATATGACGTTTAGCCGTGTATTTCCTAAATAGCAGAGTTCAGCCAGATGTTTGCAAGAATAATTTGAAAGCAGAAAAAAAAAATACCCCAGGCCTCAAATTTCTCATACTTTCAGTCTGACTCAGCTATCATATTTTTTTATGGCTTCTTGCTTGTAGCATTTTGTCAGCTTGGTGTTTGTTTCTCTCTCATTTACAACAGAAAAACATACTAAAGTTTATTCATTTCACATAGTTTCTAAGACATGAGAAACTGGGATAGATAGATAGATAGATAGACAGACAGACAGACAGACAGACAGACAGACAGACAGACAGACAGACAGATAGATAGATAGAAATAGAGAGATAAATAGATATCCATATTCATATATATTGAGATAGGACTTTAGCATATTTTCTGGTATAATAGAAAATGTTTTTCACTTATTCAGCGAATACTCTATGTTGTCAGCTAGTTTTAACTATAATTAAAACTCATAGCTAAAAAAATGCAAAACATAATGCTGGGGTTATGTTTCCAAATAGGGTCACTGGGAAAGAATGCTCCCATTGTTCTGTGTGGCTCAGTCTTGGATTATTCCTCGGGACTTACGGGGACTTTTCTGAATGCTTTAGAGTTGTAATGTAAGGATCTTCATGGTTGGAGAATGTGGCACATGTGGGAAATACTTGAGTATTCTGGTTACAAAAATACCAGACATTAACTTTGGCTAGTTTAAGAACAAAGGGAATTTTTTTATATATAAAAAAGTTATTAGAGGATCCCCCAGAACAATGAGGACAATTAGATGTGTGGCTTGCATACTAGTTATCACCTAAGGTAAGGAATGACAAAGGCTTCATTTTCCTTACAAACTACTGAAGACTTAAAATCTCCAAGTGACTAACAGTCACATGCCTAATGTTTGTTTATACATAGAAGTTTCCCGGGACTCCTTGGTTTCCTTTATTAGCTTTCCAAGACTCCATGTACTTGGAGGAACAGAATTCAAAAAAAAAAGAAGAAGAAGAAGAAGAAAAGAAAAGAAAAGAAAGAAAAGAAAATATCCAGGGATGTCAGGAAGGGGCAACTAGAGCAACAAAGATTCACCATACTGATACTTTTTTTTATTTGATTTATTTACATTCCAGTCTTTGACCCCCCCCCCTCCTCCAGGTCCTCCCTTCCACAGCCCCTCATCCCATTCCTCCTTCCCCTTGCCTTCTAGAAAGTGCTTCCTCCCCTCAGACCTCCCGCATCCCTGGGTCATTCTCTCCCACTAAAGCCAGACCTGGCAGACCTCTGCTATATATGAGCCAGGAGCCTTGTGTGCTCTTGGTTGGTGGCTCAGTCTCTGGGAGCTCCCTTGGGTCTGGTTAGTTGAGGCTGCTGCTTTTCCTATGGGGCGCTCTCCCCTTCAGTTTCTCCAATCCTTCCCCTAATTCAACCATAGGAGTCCCCGACTTCAGTCCAATGTTTGGGTGTAAGTATCTGTGTCTGTCTCAGTCAGAGGACAGCCATAACAGGCTCCTCTCTGTAAGCACATCATAGCATCAAAAGTAGTGTCAAGCCTTGGTGCACCACCCCCCAGGTGATGGGTCCCAAATTTGGATGATCATTGGCCAGCCTTTGCTTCTGTCTCTTCTTCATTTTTATCCCTGCAGTTCTTGGGTTATTAACCCATAGTCAAAATTTCTGACACAGAATTGTTCCTGTCTAAAATAACCCCTGTTTTTATTATGCTCTACACTACCAACTACATCCATTTGCCTGCAAAACGCATGATGTCTTCACTCTTAGTAGCTCAGTAATATTCCTTTGGGTAAATGTACATTTTCTGTATCCATTTTTCAGTTGAGGGACATCTGGGTTCTTTCCAGCTTCTGGCTATTACAAATAAGGCTGCTATGAACATAGTGGAGCACGTGCCCCTGTGTCATGGTGGGGCATCTTTTGGGTATATGCCCAGGAGTGGTATAGCTGGGTCTTCAGGTAGATCTATTACCAATTTTCTGAGCAACTGCCAGATTGATTTCCAAGGTGGTTGTACAAGCTTGCAATCCCACCAGCAAAGGAGGAGTGTTCCTCTTTCTCCAGCATCTGCTGTCACCTGATCTTTTTGATCTTAGCCATTCTGACTGGTGTGAGGTGGAATCTCAGGGTCTTTTGGTGTTGCATTTCCCTGATGATTAAAGATGTTGAATATTTCTTTAGCTGTTTCTCAGCCATTCAAGATTACTCGAATTACTCAGAGCTGAGAATTCTGTTTAGCTTTGTATCCCATTTTTTAATTGAACTATTTGGTTTTTTTGGATTCTAACTTCTTGAGTTCTCTGTAAGCCCAAGTGTGGATGCTTCAATCCCACTTAGAAGGGGAGCAAAGTAAGCACAGGAGGCAGAGGGAGAGAGGGACCTGGGTGGGAGAGGGTAGGAGGAGGGGGAAAAGGGGCAGGTCAGGTATGGCGGGAGAAAGAGGAGAGAAGCCCAGAGGGCCAGGAGAATGATTATAAATATGTAGCAGTGTGAGGTGGGGAACAGGGGAATCACTAGAAAGTCCCAGACACCAGGGATGCAAGAGGCTCCCAGGACCCAATGGAGATGACATTAGCCAAAAAGCCCAATAGCAGGGAAATAGAACCTGAAAAGACCACCTCCAGTAGATAGATATGGCCCCCAGATGAGGGATGGGGCCACCTACCCATCTTAAAGTTTTAACCCAGAATTGTTCCTGCCTAAAGGAAATGTAGGGACAAAAAAAATGGAGCAGATACTGAAGGAAATGTCCTCCAGAGACTGCCCCACCTTGGGATCCATCCCATCTCCAGACACCAAACCCAATACTACGACTGATGCCAAGATGTGCTTGCAAACAGGAGCCTGGAGTGGCTGTCCTCTGGGAGGCTCTGCCAGCACCTGACTAAGACAGATGCAGGTACTCACAGTCAACTATTGAACTAGCCTGGGGACCCCAATGGCAAAGTTAGAGGAAGGACTGAAGGAGCTGAAGGGGATTTAACCCCCATAGGAAGAACAACATCAACTCGCCAGACCCCTCAGAGCTCCCAGGGACTAAACCTAACAAAAGGCATACAGGGGCCAGTCCATAGTCCCCGCTGCATATATAGCAGAGGACTGCCATGTCTGTTCTCAGTGTGAGTGGATGGGCTTGGTCCTGTGGAGGCTTGATACCCCAGAGAACAGGGATGCTAGGGGGGTGAGGTGGGTATGGGAGAACCCTCTTAGAGGCAAACGGAAGGGTGGATGGGGTGGGGATGTCATAAAGCGGGGACCAGGAAGGGGGACAATATTTGAAATGTAAACAAATAACTAATATGAATAAATAAATAAATAAATAACAAAAAGAATACATTACATCACAAAAATTACAATTTTCTCATTAAAAAGTAGAATTTACAGTAGTATGAGTCATGGTGAAAAATACAGTTCTTTACATTATTTTCTGTTTAAAATGAAGTTTTGAGGTGACTTTTACAAAAATAAGAGTATTTCTCCTCACAAAGCAAAGCCTGGTGCTCCACCTAGAGGACATTTCGAGTTCTTCAGTTTAAGGGGTAGAGGGGGCTTCGCAAAGATGCCTAGAACCCTCCAATTCTTGTTATAATTGTTATAATGGTTCTCTAGATACCATCTCATTTTTAAAAATATTGTGAATATGCCAATTCTATCTAAGATTGGAGAACTGTTCATTGCCTGGATGATAACTTTTTTTCTTTAGTCATAAAATATATACTCTGCACTTGCTTCTCAGAGTTTTTATGGGTTAAAAATTTAAATAGGAAGGGCTGGAGATCTGGAAAGCACTTACCACACAAGCATTAGAACCTGAGTTTTGATTCCCCAACAGTCATGCAAAAATTGGGAGTATGGGAGTGTAGGCCTCCAGTCCCAGCTCAGGGAGGTAGAAACAAGGGCATCCAGGAACTCGGTGGGCAGCCAGACCGCCTGACTTGCAGTTCTCACACTCAGTGAGAGGCTCTGTCTTGTGAAATGAGGTGGGGAGTCATTGAGCATCAAGCATCAGGTTCTGGCCTCCATGCAAAGCAGGACACATATCTGTACACATAGAATCTATATATCTGTATATCTATACACATAGAATACATACATACACACAAAGTACGATTTTTAAAAACCACTCTCTACTTTTTAACCAACTTTATCAACTACCGAAAGTTTTTCTTTATGGCAGATATTTGCATTTGTTAAACATAAAATAAAGCATTAGACAAAATTATACATGTTCTTTTTGCTTCATTTAACACAGCATTTTCTTTGAAAATGTTCTGCTTCTTAAAAGTGCATGCTATTTTGGGGGTTTCTTTGTAACCAAGGTTGCAATGGAGTCATCTCTCACCAGCCCCTTGGAGAAACTTACTTTTGAAAAAAATTGTCCAATGATGGAGTCTACTGAAAGTGATGTCCCCAAATGAAAATGCACATTTAATCTAATGGAGCACACAGCTATTTTTTTTTCACTAAATCCATGAGAAAGAAGCATCCTACGGTGAGAGGAAAGGAGGAAGGGTTTGAAATAAGAAGATGAGGAAAAATTCTGTGGGAAGAAGGGGGTTTCCTTGTAGAGCTTGGGCTGCTGTCACGTTGTTTGGTACTATACGATCGACTCTGGCTAGAAAAAGGGTCAGAGCCCTTCTGGTACTGGTACTGCTTGGGTTCTGTAGGAGGTAGAAAACCATCATTTTGATCATGGCATATGTGAAAATGGAAGCTGTAACTGAGCAGGAAATTTTTCTCTGGGCTCATCCCATTCCTCACACACACAAAAAAAATCCCCCCCATTCCTGAAAGTTCACTGTATATCTTGCACATATGCAATAGTGACAAATAGTGTGTCCAATCTCCAAGATCCAGATACTGGTTTCCATAAAAGGAAATAGTGAGAGATGAAGGTGGGAAATAAAGGGAGATATGATCAAGACCAGCCCTGATGTGTCTTTCACAAACAATTTGCTAATTACTGTTTTCTTGAGAAGAACCTTTGCGTTTGCTAACAGATGACTGATGGAGTAACTCACATTCCAATATCATGTTCTTGAATGCAAGTCTGGGTGAGATTACACATAGGAGCCAGTAAAAAGTAAATGTCACCAGATGCAGAACAATAAAGCAGTAGGTCCTGAATCCTCCTCCCATGTGCCTTGAGACTTAAGATCATTTGTGCAAGGTCACAGAGCTCTTATGATGAAACTGGGAGCAGAACTCACTCACTCTTGCTGATCCCCGTTGCTTTCTATTGCATCATTAAACTAGGTAATGTCAAAGCCTATATAGACCCAGATGACAATAAAAACTTGGTATCCTATCTTGGGAGGTCAACTGTTCAATTGTTACATTTTTAAAGGAACAAATAACAAACAGAATAAAACTTTATAAAATGTAACCATATTTGGTTCTTTTGAGTTGATATGAATATATTAAGAAATGCTGAGTGTGTGTGTGTGTGTGTGTGTGTGTGTGTGTGTGTGTGTGTGTGTGTTTTAATGCACTGAGATCTTCCTGTCCTCTACCGAAACAGATTCTGGGTACTATCCAATAATTTTAGACAACAATATAAAAACAAACTTTAAGATGTCTTTTGGCAAAGTTTGACCAACTCTAGAAGGTAAAAAAAAATTCAATCCAATGCCTGTGGACTGTATAACATAAACCTCCTGCACACTTTCTTGCAGTCGTAGAAAGCCTGCTGAACAGGAGACCCGGCCCTCTTAATGGACAGTCTGGCTTCCCTATTACCTGCCGACCTACCAAGGCTCACTATACCAGCCTGGGAAAAGCATGAACTACACAGTAAAGGAAAAACTATTTTTAAAAAGGAACCACTAAGAATACTACCACTAAACAGAACTTGGATTCAATTCTCAAGCTGAGATGCAATGACCTACCTACCCTGCCTATGGTTTTGGTAAAAGCGAAGTCATGAATAGATGCTCACCAAGCTGCCCATACTTGTTACATAATGGTGAAGCCTGGACTCTCAAAGGAGAAGGCAGACATTAGCTTTAAGTATTTCTTGCACTTCTTTGCATCTTCTTATTACTTTAAAGCCTTACAGTGTTCAACCTTGTAACTAGTTGAAGTCTGTCTCTTCTTAGACTAGGGAAGGCTTTTAGGTATGTCCACTAAGATCCAGGGCACACACTGTTCCCAAACAAATGACTCAGCAAGTATCCATGTATGCATAAAGCAGTGGAGATAATTGCCACACATGTGTCAACATAAATCACACTAATAACAACACTGCTGTATGTCCAGATTAAAAAGGAAGAATCTATAATATTATAACAAAAAAAATTGTTAAAGTCTGAGGTTCCATGGTCAGTTCTTTCTGAAGCTGAGGTAGGGAATCTATAACAGACCTCACTCACTGAGGCTACATTGGCCACCTGGCCAACCTCAGAACACTGTAGAAACCAGGTTGGAGAAAGCTTTCCCATTATTTAAACCATTCTCTCTCCCACCTGAACTCCCTTTCTCATCAATACCTGGTGTATTAGGTTCACTTCAAATTGTTGCTGAACAAAAGAAGGTGTCCTAGGATAAAGATGAGAACCCTTATCCACACTGTCCCCATGGATGACAAGTCTAGGTGCTGTAGCTACTCACTAACCTAGTCAAACATTTAGAATTACCTTAAAGAGCCCTGCCTGGACCAGTAAGATCCATCCTTCTACTCATAGAACCCAATCTTTTGCCTTCTGCTCCTAAAGCTTCCCAGGTACTTTCCTGTTCAGCTTTCTGAATGTGGATATCCTTTAATCAGCCTTCAATGATGTGACTTTTGCAAACAGTCTATTTTTGTCTTCCAAACAAAATATATTCTGGTTTCAGAATTCTCTTCCTAAAAAGTAGATTGATATTGAGTGTTTCCCCTAATGAAAGGCAGGAGAGAGTAAAGAAAGAGAAAAGAAACCTAACCTTGTGAAACTTAACCAATATCCCAGGTGTTAGATCTTACTTGGTCAACTGGTCAGAGACTGGGTTCTCCATATTTAATTCAGAGACATGCTTGCTAACCATACTTAAATGAAAATAAACATGAAATTAAAGTCACTGTGAGAAAAAAAGAAGATTATTCAACTGGGACTCACAAAATCTAGATCATGTTTAGACGCTAATAGCTATGGGACATGGGACCTTGAACTTGTCACTCTGTGTCTCTCTTTCCCATCAGAAAACTGGAAGGAAACTCTTCCTCTTTGAAATGTTCTATTAATCTGCCCTGTGTATACATTGAATGAAAACTCATTAATCAAAACACCTGAAAGGATGCATTGTTCTTCTGACACATTGCCAAAATAATGGGGGTAGACTTCCCCCCGACCCTTGAAATACAAAAACACCAGATTGGAAAAGCCAACTTTTATTTAAAAAAAAAATCTTTTGAAAATGAAAAAGACCAGAACAATTAGAGCAATGCTGTGGGAAAGCTTCACTCAAACTGAAACACTGCCCAGCCTGTGGAGGATCGATGGTTTATGATCTTGATCTCTAGAGACTGAAACTCTTGGATACACCAGATGGTTTTATTTATACAGCAAAGTTCAGCTCCAGTGAGGTGCTGTTTGCAAATTCACACACAAATAAAAGAGACTGTATTTATACATGCATTCATATCCTTGCCTGGAAGACTGATTTCCTTTGTTTCTGATGGACCTTTCTACAAAGTTTGAATGTGTAATATTTGAGGAGGCCAACATCTTCTCAAAGGAACATCATCTTCCTGATGCTGCTAAGTAATCTACAGGAACTAAGATTGAACCCAAGAAAGTTTCAGGCATTTTTTGGATCCTCTCTGCTTAGCGCATGACAAATCACACTTAATTTGCTCTTTGATGTCCCTGTACAATCCTATCTCCTCAAATAGCATTATTGAAAATGAAAACGAAGCCCCAACCCCCTCCCCAGTCGAATATTTCAAGCTGCATCCTGTATCAAGTCTTGGCATGAAGTCAACCTCTGTAGCCCAATTTAGAGCACGTGGCAGCGATCCAAGTCATTGTGGCTGTTTGTGGACCCCAGATCACATTTCAAAAAGAAGGGGTGGAGATCCGCTGACCATCTCAGGACAGTGGCGGACAGCTCTTCTCATGACTGACACCTGATCCTTCTGCCAACATTAGCTCCTAATCAAAGATGGTGCCAAGATCACATCAAGTGCCAGCCCACAAACCTATCCTCCTCCAAGAGGTGTGGAGCTTCCTGTCACCCGCTGAGTTTCAGTGGTGGAATGCCTTTCCCTTTCAGATCCAAGGAAGCTGGGTTTTACTGACATGTGAGATAAAGCTCAAGGCCACTCTCAATCGAGCTTTCCCGTTATTAATAGTGCACGCCTGCCTACTGTCATTGTCTTTGTATCCACTGATGTTCGGTGAGATTCATAGGAATCACACAGAACCTTCTAAGATCAACTATCCTAGAACACTTCTTTTTACATCCGGAATTCAATTTTCCCTTCCTTTCCTCCTCCCAGTCCCTTGCTCTCTTACCTCCCCCCTTCTATCCCTCCACCCACTCCTCCTCCGTTTGTCTTCAGAAAAGGGCAGGCCTCCAGTAGACATCAACCAACCGTGGAATATTAAGTTGCAGTACAACTAGGCACCTCCTCTCCTATTAAGGCTAGAGGAGGCAACCCAGTAACAGAAAGGATCCCAAAGACAGGAAATACAGTCAGAGATAGCTCCTACTCCCACTGTTAGGAGTCTCACAAGAAAACCAAGCTACACAACTGTAACATATGTGCTGAGGGTGTAGCCCAATCCCATGCAGCCTCCCTGATTGTTGGTTCAGTCTCTGTGAGCCCCTGTGAGCCCAGATTAGCTGACTCTGTGGGTTTTCTTGTGGCGTCCTTGTCCCCTCTGGCTCCTACAATCCTTCCTCCCTGTCTTCCTCAGGATTTCCCAAGCTTTGCCTAATGCATGGCTTTGGGTCTTTGCCATCTGTTTCCATCAGTTGCTGGGTAAGACCAGTCTGATAACAATTAGGCTAGGCACCAATTTGTATTGAAAGAGAGAGAGAGAGAGAGAGAGAGAGAGAGAGAGAGAGAGGCAAACAGAGGCAGAGAGACAGACAGAGAAAGTGGGGAGAGGGAGAGAGAAGCAGAGACAGAGACAGAAGAGAGACAGAGACAGAGAGAAACAGAAGAGAGAGAAAGAGAGAGACAGGGGCAGAGAGACAGAGACAGACAGAAACAGACAGAGATAGACAGAGACAGAAATAGACAGAAGCAGACAGAGACAGAGACAGACAGAGACAAAGACAGACAGGCAGAGAAAGAGAGAGAGAGAGAAATGAAATGACTCCTCATGATACTCTCCTAGAACAGTTCTGTCCTATGAGGTTCCTTCAGTCACTGGGCCACTCTTTCCTGGCAGTCTCTCATCAATCACCCTTTGTTAAAAATGTTCTCACTGGGCTCAAACCATTCTCTGTTTTGTTCCTACTAAATCATCAAGAGCAGAATGGCTGATGCAGGCTTGACACCCACGAGGTCTGAAGAAGGTGACTTTTCCCTTCTAAGCCAGCTTCTCTATTATTTCTTATTTGTGCAGATGCTTAATAGCAGTATGAAGAAAAATAGCCCCGCATTTGCCTCTGCAGTCTCTAAATCAGGAAGTTGTTCTTAATCTAAAAGGGCCTTTAGGATGATTGCTCTGAGCAGCCCCTACCTTATACATACAAGCCTGTGTTCATCTGAAGATCACTGGCACACTGGATGTGGTCAAAATAATCCTTGGCTTTCCTGGAGTTTATGCTTACTATATGAAAGTTCTGTTTCCTATACAGATTTTTATCTTCTTTCTATCTCCCTAAACAAATAATCTTTGAAGTCAGTTAAGATGAAGAAAAAAAAAAGAGAGAGAGTGGAATTATTTCACCCTGCCTTGTTTGTTTCCAAGAGGGCTCTGAGTGAAAGGAAAAGATGAGTCACCCAGCTCTATTCCGTATTTGGTGGTCGGGACTCTTGGCTGTTATAACCAAAAGAGGGCAGCACTCCATGGGCTTTGAATTCTCAGGAAGCAAAGTCTTAGTTTCTCACTGACCTCTACCATAGCAAGGCAAACGTACTCTGTGTCACGGGCGATGTAAAAAGGAGGAGAACACAGATCCAGATAGATGAAAATAAGGGAAGAACAGAGCACTCTTGGAACACAGTTAGGACAGCTCTGTGTGTTTGAGTGCTGAAGACATTTCAGTGCAATGAGAATGATTATCGGGTGCTTTTTCTTGGTTTGATACATAATGAAAAGGCACTCAAAGCTTTATAATATTTTTTTAATACTGAGTGTACTGTGTATGCATGTGCATATGTACGTGTATGCATATACCCAGGCCTGGATGTGGAAGTCAGAGGACGACTTATGGGAATCAGTTCTTTCCTCTACCCTGTGAGACCTGGGAATTGAATTCCAGGTCATCAGTCTTGGTAGCTCATGCCTTTATCCACTGAGCAATCCTACAAAGGTTTGAGGTAAGGAATATGACTCAACTCTGTGTCTGGGTAATATGCATCCAAGGGGGAAATATTCAAGATATTGAAACAAGGTAAGAGAGAAAGAGGAAGCCAAAGGAAAACCGGGGGGCGGGGAGAGAACCAGTTTACAAAAAGTGAGGAATTAAACCAGAGGGGTCAGGGAAAATAGGAAGATGGACCTGGTGGGACACTATGAGATACAGAGGATGAGTTTATTGATTAGATGAAGTCCAAAAGGGTCTGATGTGAGCCCCAAAGTTTCCTATCTGAAACTTAATCATAGAGTCAAACCCTTGACCTATTAGGAATCCAGGAAGAAACAACTCATTTGGAAGCAACCATAGTGAATTCTCCTTCGAAGAAATTAAGTCATTACTACACTGCTAAGATACAATGGGGTGCAGGAAGAAACGCAGAAAGGAGATTGCCCCAAAGACTGTTTTAAAAACCAATCATGAATGCCTACTGTAAACTCCTTTGTCCCGATGGAATCCCAGAGCTAACTACATGACTCACTTGTAGATACAGTGCAGGGCATTCACAAACTATGCCCTCCTGACCTCGCCCAACTCTCTCTCTCTCTCTTTATTCTACTGTTATTTCAGTCAGGTCTCTTAGCAACATTTTGGGCAACAACAGGCCACACATACAGTGATGATTCTGTAAGACTGTATCTGCTAATAGTGACATCATAGCCACTCGGTTTGTGGAAACACCGTGATGTTCACATAACAATGAACGCATTTCTTAGAATGCATGTAATTTTCAAGAAATGTCTTATTATGTTTGCACTTTGTTGTAGGGATACCAAAACCCTTGTGTAACATATTGTGAAAGCATCAATTAATTCCAATTGTAACATTTTCTACGTAAATCTGAAGACACAGTCATTTGAAGTTTCACTAGCATTTACTGAAAACCAGTTTTAGGCACTAAGTTTTGTATCATTTTGTTATCATGGAAAATCATAAAATGATGGTGTGGAGTCATTCTATCATCATCCTATTTTGCAGATTAGGAAATTGCAACACAGTGAGGGTAATATTAACTGGTAATTTGCATCACAGGCAGAGTGGTCTGACCTCAGAGTCAATGTCCCTAAACACTACACACCTACTTCCTTTCTGCCCAAATTCCTCCTCTCATGACATCATTTCCTTCTGGATCATGTTTTATGTCCCAGGGCATGGAGAGGTAGCTATTTTCTCATACTGAAGGAATGGGCACCTCCAGAGGTAGGATCTAGTGTCAAGAAGCTAGCTGACATCATTTAAGAAGATAAATTACTTAAGAGAAGGCTCATTCTTCTCCTTTCTAAGAAATCTGAACTAAATCTTCTGAGCCCCTACATACCAAGGTAGACAAGTGACAGTATAATAACTGTCATTGGGTGACATCAAGTATGTCTTTACATACTTGATGTTTATAACAGAAAGAGAGAGAGAGAGAGAGAGAGAGAGAGAGAGAGAGAGAGAGAGAGAGAGAGAGAGCTGTCAAGCCAGCTTTGCTTACGGGTCTTTCTGCTATTGAATTTGCCTGCATCTAGCCAGCATCAAAAAAGCCCTTCAGAGTTGTTATTCTTTCCTCTGAAAACTAGCTCAGCAAGCCGTGCATGGAGGTTTCAACTCTGATTGAGAGATGAGTGCTTGGAGTCCAGTGTTCCTGGAGAGTCAGGAGTCACGTGCCTCCAGCTCCCGGGCTGCACAAGCCTACTCAGGCTATCTTTGTTTCAGGAGTGCTAATTACTCTTTCCCCTAGATGAACCATTCCTCCCTCCCCTAACCCTTGAAGAGAGGACTATTTTCTTCCTAGAAAGTCTACTTTCAGACTTTAAAAAGAATCTAGAAGCAACATAATACAAGTAAAGATGGTGGTTTCCTCAGTAGGAAAAGGGGCAGACAGTGGAGGGTGTTTTGAGAGCAGCCATAAAGTCATTTGCCGTGGGAAGCACAGCATCACACAGCGTCACACAGCGTCACACAGCGTCACACAGCGTCACATACAGCGTCGCACAGCGGCGCACAGCGGCGCACAGCATCACACAGCATCACACAGCTTTAACTTCTCTGTGCTTTACATATAAACTAGGAAGAAAATGATCATGGATATATAGTTTGGGAGGAGAATGTTTAGTATCTCTACTGCTAGGCTGAATTGGGATTGTTCTATAATTTAAGGAAGCCATTGAATTAGTGTCTTGTCCTTAGTCAAGATGTCACCGGTCATCAAAACATCAACAGAAGTCTGCATAAAAGGGGTGTGTTCCTATAATAGCATCATGACTTTCATTTTTCAATACTTCCATTTTCGCTTGGTTTAATGGCTTTGAGATAACATCTCACTCTGTAGCCCACGCTGCTAAGGAATTCAATATATAGTCCAAGCTGGCCTTAAACTGACATCAATCCTCCTGCCTCAGTCTGACAAGCCCTAAAACTACAAGTGGTAGTCACTGTGCCTGGCTTTGTCCCCTTAAAAAAAATATGACTACTACATCAAATAAGATACAGTCTTAATTTTCAATGTTTTTGAAAGGAGGCGTGGCTTTTAAGAATGTTCCGTGTCAGCTATTCTTTACAATAATTTTTATTGACTTTGTAGTATTCAGTTGAACAGACTTTATCTGACTGTACTTAATCATTCTGTTGTTGCTGCTTTCAGTCCACCCTATCTTTCCTTATTATAAACCATATTTCAAAATATTTCCCAACTGAAAGATCACCTTATAATCCTTTTTCCAGAATATTCTTTTAAGGTCAAAGATTATGAATAGCTTAATGAGTACTAATACAGATTTTTTTCCCAGGGAAATTTTTACCAGTTCATATTACCAACTAATACATAGTAGCAGGTTTATTCATTTAGTCATTTGGTAAATGCTTAATATATATACATCATATACCATGTACCATTTCTGTCAGAGTTTAATAGACATCTAATGAAGAAGATATATATATATATATGGTCTGTTGTTTACTTTTGCACATATATATCATAAGGCCTTGGAAGTTCCATCAGAAGACCAGGCTCACAGAGTAGATTGGCCGTAAAATGTATGTTTTAATAGGTGGGAACGTGTACTGATGGCTTCTGAAAAGTAATTAATATAAGCAATAGTGCACTGGAAAGCTTAACTTGGCCACCAGTTATCTGAGAGATTGGTTGGGAAAGGTGAATGGTACTGGAGAGAACTGCATGGAGCCGTAAGATAAAAAGTGAGGTTTCACCTGATGATAGCAGCTGCCAGTGTGCAGACAAGATGAGCCAGTCAACATTCCACATTCTGTCTTGTCTGGACAAGGAGTTCATGAGGGCTCTCTTCTGCTTGAGGAGCTGCTAGCACTTTCCACTGAAGGAATAGGGGTCAATAGGAATAGTCACTGGTAAGTCTGCATCATCCAAGTTAAAAAAAAAAAAAAACTCTGCTCATATTTACCATGCCCATACATGCTACCCTGATTAATTACTGGAGAGTACTTTTTTCAAAAGATAAAGAGGTTCAGATGGAAGTGAAGAGGAATAAGAGGATAACAGAGGAATATATATCTCATAAGTAAAATTGTTAAATTCACTACATACATAGACTAAATGACAGAAACCATACTATCATCTCCTTAAGTGCAGAAAAAGCGTGTGTTATATCCAATATTTATTCATGATAAAAATCCTGAAGAGAATAAGAAGGCAGAGAACATAGATCAACATCATAAAAGCAACAGACAGGAAGCTCACAGTCAATGTCACACTAAACAGAAAACAAAACTAAGCATTTCCACTAAAATCAGAGGCAAGGCAAGGATGTCTACTCTCCCTGTTCCTGTTAAACATACGACTTGAAGGAAGTCTTAACCTGAGCAATCACAGAAATAAAGAAGATAATAGGGAATATCAATAAAAAAGGAAGAATTCGGTAAGATCACTTGGGATTTGGATCGCCAGGGCCCCACCTGCACCTAGGAGCTGGGCAGCGCTGCCACAGCCTTCTGTGAACCTATACTGCCAGGGAACATCTGTCCTGCAGGTAGTCCTGCCGTTGGAGGGAGTCCCACTCTTAAAGGTGAGGCCACCATCTTTGCTCCTGTGACTGAGCAAACAGGTGCAGCCAGGTACACAGGGAACACCTGAGTGTAAGTCTCTTGGGACATGGCCACCAGGGCCCCACCTACACGCAGGTGCTGGGCAGCACCACAGCACTCTGTGCCAGGGGAAAGCAGGTCACCCAGGGGTGCTGAGATAGGCTTGCAGGCACACAGGAGGGACAAGCACCAGCCAGTGAGAGCAGGACCTACTAACACCAGAGAGAACCAGACAGCAAAAGGCAAACATAGGAACATTACTCACAGAAATCAAGGCAATATGGCTCCATCCGAACCCAATTCTCCCACAACAGCAAGTCCTGGATACCCCAACACACCAGAAAAGCAAGATTTGGATTTAAAATCACAGCTCATGATGCTGATGGAGGGCTTCAAGAAGGACATAAATAACTCCCTTAAAGAAATAAAGGAGAACACTAGTAAACGGAGACACCATTAAAGAAACGTATCTCAGTGTCAAAGACAAACACTACCTCAGAGTAAAAGGTTTTTCAAGCAAATGGTACCAGGAAACAAGCTGGAGTAGCCATTCTAAAGTCCAATAAAATAGACTTTCAATCAAAAGTCATCAAAAAACACATGGAAGGACACTTTATATTCATCAAAGGAAAAATCTACCAAGAAGAACTCTCAATTCTAAGCATCTATGCTCCAAATATAGGGGCAATTTCATTCGTAAAAGAAACTTTACTAAACATTAAAGTGCACATTGCACCTCACACAATAATTGTGGGTGACTTCAACACACCACTCTCCTAAATGAACAGATCAGGGAAACACAAACTAAACAGAGACACAGTAAAACTAACAGAAGTTTTGGACCAAATGGATTTAATAGCTATCTATAGAACATTTCATCCTAAGTCAAAAGAATATACCTTCTTCTCAGCAACTCATGGTACCTTCTCCAAAATTGACCATATAATTGGTCACAAAACAGACCTCAACAGATATAAGAAGATCAAACTAATGCCATGTCTCCTATCAGATCACTGTGGAGTAGGGGTGGTCTTCAATAGCAACAAAAACAACAGAAAGCCCACATACACATGGAAACTGAACAATGCTCTACTCAATGATACCTTGGTCAAGGAAGAAATAAGGAAAGAAATCAAATGAAAATGAAGGCACAACATACCCAAATTTATGGGACACAATGAAAGCAGTACTAAGAGGAAAACTCATAGCTCTGAGTGCCTCCAAAAAGAAGCTGGAGAGAACATACACTAGCAGCTTAACAGCACACCTGAAAGCTTTAGAAGAAAAGGAAGCTAATATACCCAAGAGGAGTAGAAGGCAGGAAATCATCAAACTCAGGACTGAAATCAACCAAGTAGAAACAAAAAGAACTATACAAAGAAATCAACAAAGCAAGGAGATGGTTCTTTGAGAAAATCAACAAGATAAATAAACCTTTAGCCAGACTAACCAGAGGGCACAGAGGCAGTATCCAAATTAACAAAATCAGAAATGAAAAGGGAGATATAAAAACAGAAACTGAGGAAATTCAAAAAATCATCAGATCCTACTACAAACGCCTATATTCAATACAACTGGAAAATCTGGAGGAAATGGACAATTTCCTAGACATACAAAATACCAAAGTTAAATCAGGATCAGATAGACCATCTAAACCGTCCTATAACCCCTAAAGAAATAGAGTGGTCATTGACAGTCTCCCAAACAGAAAAGCACAGGACCAAATGGTTTTAGTGCAGAATTCTATCAGACCTTCAAAGAAGACCTAACACCAATACTCTTCAAACTATTTCACAAAATAGAAACAGAAGGAACACTACCCAACTCATTCTATAAAATCACAATTTCACTGATACCAAAACCACACAAAGATCCAACAAAGAAGGAGAATTTCAGACCAATTTCTCTTATGCATATCAATGCAAAAATACTCAATAAAAGTCTTGCCAACCTAATCCAAGGACACATCAAAATGATCATTTACCATGATCAAATTGGCTTCATCCCAGAGATGCAGGAATGGTTCAATATATGGAAATCCATCAAAGTAATCCACTACATAAACAAACTCACACATGGTCATTTAATTAGATGCTGAAAAAGCATTTGACAAAATTCAACATCCTTCATGTTAAAAGTCTTGGAAAGAACAGGAGTTCAAGGACCATACATAAACATAGCAAAAACAATATGCAGCAAACCAGTAGCCAACATCAATCTAAATAGAGAGAAATTTGAAGCAATCCCACTAAAATCAGGGACTAGGCAAGGCTGCCCTCTCTCCATATTTATTCAATATAGTACTTGGAGTTCTAGCTAGAATAATTAGATAACAATAGGAGGTCAAATGGATACAAATTGGAAAGAAGTTAAATTATCCCTATTTGCAGATGATATGATAGTATACTTAAGCAACCCAAAAAAAAACCTCCACCAGAGAACTCCTACAGCTGATAAACAACTTCAGCAAAGTGGCCAGATATAAAATTAACTCAAACAAATCAGTAGCCTTCCTATACTCAAAGGATAAACAGGCTGAGAAAGAAATTAGGGAAATGATACCCTTTACAATAGTCACAAACAATATAAAGTATCTTGGTGTGACTCTAACCAAACAAGTGAAAGATCTGTATGACAAGTACTTCAAGTCTCTGAAGAAAGAAGTCGAAGAAGACCTCAGAAGATGGAATAATCTTCCATGTTCATGGGTTGGCAGGATTAATATTGTAAAAATGGCCATCTTGCCAAAAGCAATCAATGCAATCCCCATCATAATCCCAACTCAATTCTTCATGGAGTTAGAAAGAGCAAGTCTCAAATTCATCTGGAATAACAAAAGACCCAGGATAACTAAAACTATTCTCAACAGTAAAAGAACTTTTAGGGGAATCAGTATCCTGGACCTCAAGCAGTACTACAAAGCAATAGTGTTAAAAGCTGCATGGTATTGGTACAGTGACAGGCAGGTAGATCAATGGAATAGAATTGAAGACCCAGAAATAAACCCACACACCTATAGTCACTTGATTTTTGACAAAGGAACTAAAACCATCCAGTGGAAAAAGGATAACCTTTTCAACAAATGGTGCTGGTTCAACTGGTCACTAGCATGCACAAGAATGCAAATTAATCCATTCTTATCTCCTGTACTAAGCTCAAGTCCAAGTGGATCAAGGACATCTACATAAAGCCAGACACCCTAAAACTAATAGAAAAGGAACTGGGGAAGAACCTTGAGCATATGGGCACGGGGGAAATTTTCCTGAACAGAACACCAATAGCTTATGCTCTAAGATCAAGAATTGACAAATGGGACCTCATGAAATTACAAAGTTTCTTTAAGGCAAAGGACACTGTCAACAGGACAAAATGGCAACCAAGAAATTGGGAAAAGATCTTTACCAACCCTACATCCAAAAGAGGGCTAATATCCAATATATACAAAGAAGTCAAGAAGTTAGACTCTAGAGAGCCAAATAACTCTATTAAAAAATGGGGTACAGAGCTAAAGAAAGAATTTTCACCTGCGGAATATCGAATGGCTGAGAAGCACCTAAAGAAATGTTCAACATCCTTCGTCATCAGGGAAATGCAAATCAAAACAAACCTGAGATTTCACCTCACACAGTCAGAATGGCTAAGATCA
This sequence comes from Tokudaia tokunoshimensis, assembly GCA_036184795.1. Classification (NCBI taxonomy): domain Eukaryota; kingdom Metazoa; phylum Chordata; class Mammalia; order Rodentia; family Muridae; genus Tokudaia; species Tokudaia tokunoshimensis. The sequence goes on from BTHU01000007.1 coordinate 30,504,703, forward strand.
AAAACTCAGGATCCAGCAGGTGCTGGCGAGGATGTGAAGAAAGAGGAACACTCCTCCACTACTGGTGGGATTGCAAGCTGGTACAACCACTCTGGAAATCAGTCTGGTGGTTCCTCAGAAAACTGGGCATGATACTACTGGAGGACCCCATTATACCACTCCTGGGCATATACCAGATGATTCCCCAGCATGCAATAAGGACACATGCTCCACTATGTTCATAGCAGCCCTATTTATAATAGCCAGAAGCTCGAAAGAACCCAGATGTCCCTCAACAAAGGAATGGATACAGAAAGTGTGGTATATTTACACAATGGAATACTACTCAGTTATTAAAAACAATGAATTCATGAAATTCTTTGGCAAATGGGTGGAACTGGAAAATATCATCCTAAGTGAGGTAACCCAATCACAAAAGAACACACATGGTATACACTCACTGATAAGTGGATATTAGCCCAGAAGCTTGGAATACCCAAGACACAATTCACATAACAAATGATGCCCAAGAAGAAGGAAGGAGAGGCCTCTGGCCCTGGAAAGGCTCAATGCAGCAGTGTAGGGGAACACCTGGACAGAGAATCGGGTGGTGGTTGATTGGGAAACAGGGAGAGGGGAGAGGGCTTATGAGACTTTCAAGGAAGGGGGGAGGGGGGAACCAGGAAAGGGGAAATCATTTGAAATGTAAATAAAGAATATATCTAAGGAAAAAAACAGAAAAGAAAAGAAGAATTCAAAGCCATCTTCATTTGCAGATAATATAGTTCTGTATGGTACAGTCTCCACCAGAATACTCCTATATTTGATGAATACAGTCAGCAACATAGCAGAATACTAAATTAACACACAAAACCCAGTGCCCTTCCTATATAAAAGTTGCAAATATACCAAGGGCGGGGGGGGGGAATAAGGAAACTATCGTAAGCACATATATTAGCATGATTAATATTGTAAAAAGCAATCTGCAGAATCATTATGCTCTCCATCATAATTTCAATTTAATTCTACACAAACACACACACACACACACACACATACACATGCACGCACGCACCCATGCATACACACATCTTAAATTTCATGTGGAAATACCATAAAAAGAGACAACCAAAACAATCCTAAACAAAACAAAACAAAAACAAATAAACAAAGTCTTCTGGAGATGTCCTCTTTCCAGATTTCAAGTTGTACCACAGGGCTCTGGTGGTGTAAACCCCATGGTAATGGCACAAAACCAGACTCATTGATCAGTGTAACAGAGTTGAAAACCCACACATCCACACTCTTAAATCCACTTTATTTTTTAACAAAGGAGCCAACAATATGCACTGGAGAAAAGACAACATCTTCCACAAATGGCACTGGTCAAACTGGGAAGCTACATGAAGAAGAATGACCTCTCATCCTTATCTCTCACCCTGAACAAAACTCTTCTCCAAATGAACTGTGGACCCCAGCACAAGTTCTGGAATCCTAAAGCTAACCGAAGAGACAGTAGATAATATGCTTGAACTCATCAGAACAGGAAAGGATTCTGTGAACAAGAACCTGACTTAAGATCAACAACTGATAAATGAAACTTAAAAGTTTCTGCACCACAAAGGACACCAGTACTCAAGTGAACAGTGGTGAGGGGGAATCTTTACCAGCTATACATCTGACAGAGTGAGTAAGTACCTAGGCTACACAATACAATACAATATAATACAATACAATACAGTGCAGTGCAATGCAATGCAATGCAATGCAATACAATGCCAAGTAAACAACCCACCTAAAAAAATGGGACATAGAATTTATTCTTTTTAGTTTTTTTAATAACTTGCTAATAAAACAAGAAAATTATTGTAATGTGATATTTTCTCAATTCCTTGAGAATTTCACGCTATGTATTTTGATCATATCATCCTCCATTCTTCCCCATAACTCTTTCAAGATCCATCTTCCACCTCCTTAGACCATCCCAACTTTGTGACAATCTGACTTGTAAAATCCAAGAAGGGGAGAGAGAGAGAGAGAGAGAGAGAGAGAGAGAGAGAGAGAGAGAGAGAGAGAATTAATAACTACATGAAAATCTGTAACTGACAGGAGTGAGGAGGTGGGGGGCATCTTCAGGATGAGACAGAGACCCAAGATAAAGGAGGTGCCCAAGAATCAATGGGGGTGACCTTAGCTGTGACTCGCAGCAGTGAGGATATGGAACCTGGAGAGGCCACCTCCTATAACCCAGGAACCCCAGTGGAGTGAAAAGGACCCACGCACAAGAAATGCAAGGATGGGGGATGAAACATAGACTGAGGAAATTACCAATCAATAATTGACCCAAGTAGAGACCCATCCCAAGAGCAAGCACCAATCCCTAACACTATTAATGATACTCTGTTGTGCTTACAGATAGGAGTCTACCATGGCTGTCCTCTGAGAGGTTCTACCCAACAGCTGACTCAGACAGATACACACGCAAAGCCAAACAGTGGATGGAGCTTGGGGACTCATGGGAAAAATAGGGGGAACGATTGCAGGCTCCAAAGGGAATAGGAATTCCACAGAAGTCCAACACAGTCAACTAACCTTGACCCTTAAGGCATACTTTTGCTGTACGTTCTAGAACATAAATTATTTTATTATTTTAGGAAGGAGGAGTATGTCATCATTATGAATACACATCAGTATATTAATACAGTCCACTAGTGCATCATGACTTCCGGGTTGTTTTCAGTTTTGTCTATTATAAAAAATAACTTCTATGACTACTCACATGTAATTTTATGTTTATAAATGAATTTATTTCTCTTTGCGAAAAATGGAGAATGGGACCGGAGATTAAACAGGCATGTATTTAACTTTAATTTTAAATTATTTGTAAAATGATTGTGCCATTTCACACTCCCATCAACAATGGATAAGAAATCAGTTGATTTCTGTCATTCCTAACTATTGACAAGATTTATAAATTTTTATTTCAATCTATACTACCCTAATGACTAGTGATAACATATTTTCATCCTATTTATTTATTTGTTTGTTTATTTATTTATTTATACTCATTCACTTTACCTCCCACTCACTCCCCTCCTTGTCACTCTCTCCCACAATCCTTCCTCTATCCCCCTCTCCCTTTCTCCTCTGAGCAGATGGGAACCCCTGGTTATTCCCCCACCCTGGGGGCTAGGCTCATTCTTTCCCACTGAGGCTAAACAAGACATCCCAGCTATAAGAACATATCCCACATACAGAAACAGCTTTTGGGATAGCCCTCCTCTCCAGTTGTTCAGGACCCTCATGAAGACCAAGCTACACATCTGCTACATATGTGCAAGGAGGCCTAGGTTCAGCCTGTGTATGTTCTTTGGTTGGTGGATCAGACTCTGAGAGCCTACAAGCTGCTCAGCTCACTTCCCTAAGTAAACGAAATGGAAAGATGTAATATCCAGGATAAGGCTCTTGGCACTGAGGCTTGTGAGGAAGATGCCCTATTAGGAAAACACTTAGAAAAATCTATTAAACAATACGCTCCAAGTGAGCCAGGAGCCACTGCCAAGATAAAGTTACTTATCACCTCCCAACGTGAAACATTTTCCAGGAAAACTTGCTACAGTCTTAGCATCCGTCTTTGTAATCGCGTACTGCCACAGTGTTGAAAGTATAAAGCTTGGAAACCTTAATCGTCATCGTCCTCAGAGCTTTACCCTTTTTGTGTATCATTTTCATATTATTTTATCTTCCCATCCTGGAACAGGAACTTTGACACTCTCCTCCAAGTTAGCACAATTTAGGTAATGAAGAATGACGTACCCTCTGTTGACTTATGCTTGAACAAATTGTCTTTTAAAGGTACTTATTTTATTAACTAAATCAATGTTTACTCCTATAAAAACTTAGGCTATACTTTTTTCATTTAATTTTATTTCTTTTACTTATTAACTTTATATCCACTCACTGCCCCCTCCCAGTCACCCCCTCCCAAAAATCCTTCTCCCTCCCCCTTCCCCTCCTCTTCTCCTCTAAGCAGATGGGGACCCCCCAGATATATTGTCCCCCTAATCCTGGCACTTCAAGTATCTGCAAGACTAGACACTTCCTCTCCCATTGAGGCCAGACACGGCAGCCCAGCTAGAAGAACAGATCCCATGTCATGTACAGGCAATAGCTTTTGGAATAGTCCTCAATTTAGTTGTTCTGGACCCACATGAAGGCCAAGCTGTGAATCTGTTACATATGTGCAGGGAGAGCTAGGTTCAGCCCTGTATGTTCTTTGGTTTGTGGTCCAAGTTAGTTGACTCTGGTGGTCTTCCTATGGGGTTCCAATCCCCTTCAGGGCCTGCAATCCTTCCTCCTGTTCTTCCATAAGAGTCCCCAAGCTCCATACACTGATTGGCTGTGTGTGTCTGTATCTGTCTGAGTCAGCTGCTGGGTGGAGCCTCTCAGAGGACAACATGCTCCTGTCTGCAAGCATAACAGAGTATCAATAATAGTATTAGGGACTGGTGCTTGCCCATAAGATGCGTCTCAAGTTGGGGAGGTTATTGGTTGTACGCTATATTTTTTAAGACATCATAGAGTCAAAAAGCTGTTACTAAATCAACAAATGAAGAAAAAATCTACAATAAGATGAGCTGAACATTGACATTGTGGGCGTCTTTTCTCCTACCTGGAGCTATACCTTGTATAAAAGAGTGAAGATTCTTAAGTAACTAAAGTCTATTTTCAGTTCTGTAGACTTTCACCCTTGGTTTACTCTCTGATCTGAGTAGGTGGTAGATGCTAGTGAGCTCAACACTGAGGTCTCCTGCAGCTGATGTTTCTAGAACAAAGGAAGGCAGTGTTCATCAGATAATATAGTGTGCAGTGGAGGCAAAGAGTTGTGCCTGTTTCACTGTTTAACTTAGTTTAGATTCACCTCAACTAAGGGATAACTTTAGGTAAGTTATCCCTTAACTAAAGACAAGCTATATTAAAAGGGACATCAAATAATGACATCTTTAAACTAATCCTTAAGCCTTCCTTGAAAAACAAACTAGTAACTGCATAGTTAGCAGAAAAAGAAACTTGAAAAGACTGAATTATAAATTCATACTGGCCCAAACTCTATTGTTTTTACTGGGAACAGAACAGAGGGAGGTATCATTCCCTGCAGGAGGGAAGTTTAAAGGGATACCAATATCACAATCATCTACTTAAGACAACTACTTAAATACAATTTTTAAAAACCAAAGTATCAAAATTTCAAACAAAGACAGTATCAACTCCCACAACCAGAAATCCATTGCATTTAAGAGAGGCTTGCTTATATTTAAAGGTTATCTTCAAGCTCTATAAGAAGAATCTCTTGCTTTCCCATCATCTTCCTATGATATCTCTGTCTATTACAGTTTAACTTTTCTCTATCTTGTGCTGTATGTCTTTCCTATCTCTTCTTCTGCTCAAAATGTGAAATCTTTTAAATCATTTCTGAATCCATGTAATTTGGTCAAATTATGAGTTCCATGTTTATTCATTATATGAGCAGATTTTATGAGATCCATGTGTTAATGACTTGGAGCCCATGTGGGCTTAGTTAGGGTTCGCTACACTGAAACACCATGACTAAAAAGCCAACTGGGGAGGAAAGGGTTTGTTTGGTTCACATTTCCATATCACTGTTGATTATCAAAGGAAGTCAGAATAGGAACTCAAACAAGGGCAGGAACCTGGAGGCAGGAGCAGGTACAGAGGCCATGGAGGGGTGCTACATACTGGCTTTCTCCTCATAGCTTGCTCATCCTGCTTTCTTATACAACCTGGGACCACCAGCCCAGGGATGACATTATCAACACTAGGCTGGGTCCTCTCCAATTGGTCACTAGTGAAGAAAATGCCCTATAGCCTTCTCTACAGCCCGATCTTATGGAGGCATTTTCTCAATTAAGGTTCCCTCCTCTCAGATGACACTATCATGTGTCAAGTTGACATAAAACTCTCCAGCATGGAAGCTATAGAAGGAAGGCAACCTTAAGTAAATAGGCCCTGGTAGAAGGATATGCCTTTGAAAGAAATCAAAGGATCCCAGTCTCTTCCTCTTTCTTCCTCTCTGATAAGTTTGAGCTGACACACATTTTCCATTTTGTGTTGTCTCATCAGAGGCTCAGAGTGATGTGTGTATCCCCAACCTCCCTCCCTAAAACACTATTGGACCAATAACCTTATAACTGCAAGCCAAATAAACTTTTTTTTCTTTCTAACCTAATTATCTCAAGTATTTCAATATATAAACACAAAGTTTACTGACAAATTGAGACATGAAATTTGGAAATATCAGAAATTCCAATTAACCATACCTTGACAACCTACATATTTATCAATTTTATGATTCTGGAAAAAAAAACCCTCTGAGCCTCAATTTCCAGTCCGTACAATGAGAATGACATTACTTCCAAAGAGCTTTAGAAACTAATCATTTTAATGAGAAAGATCAAATAAAATAGCCATTTGTTCATTTGAAGCAAAGAAGTTGAAGAAAGAAAAAAAAAAAAAACTACATCATCGAAACAGATCCAGGAAAATCATCAAGTACACTGTTTGGGGAACAGAAAGTGGGTCAATATGACTTCATGTAAGCAGAGATGACCATCAAAGGATGAGTCATCAAACTCAGAAGGCAGCATTTGGAGGGCAGACTAGGAGATTTGTGTTAGATATTCCATCCCAAGAGGCATAGCTCCACAAGGAAACTGAAGACAGGCCTGAGTTACCCCTAATTCAGCATGCAGGAGCCTCCAAGGAATGTCTACACATGGTGACTATAAGTTAAGTCAAATTTTTCTACAGGGGAAAACACAACACACTATTAAGCCTTTGAATATTTACTTTTACCTATTTCTAATGCATCATAGGATGAAGTTGCAGGAGGAAATTATAGAACAGATCGAAAGAAATCCCTAAGGTATTGGGGAAGTAGAATATCTAATATTTTGAAAGAAACCATGAGAGACATAGAAGTTCCTGAGAGGGCTATTTGGACTAGAGCTATAAGATGTGAGGAGATGCAATGCCTGAGAAATATCAGCAGCTTAAATTTTGAGATGATATCATGGGTGTCTCATCATCGGCCCAAATGTTTATATCTTTCCATAAAGGACTACTTTTGCCCAGACATTCCTCTGATCTCATACATGACTTTCTTGACCTCCTCCACACAGAATTTAAGAGAAAGGAAAGGAGAGAAGAAGGAGGAAGAAAGGAAAGAAAGAAAAGCAAGGAGTATGAGAGGAGGGAGGAGAGGGGAGAGATACCACACTGCTCATTCATTCTATCCTTACTGTCTCAGAGAAGTCAAACAGCATATATTAAAAGGGCATTTCCAAACTGAATGTACAAAAATATATAAAAATGAAATAAGGTATCACTAACCCAGAAAGCCCTGCATTCAGGAAGAAAATATATATTATTAATACTTGGCACTCAACACATTTATTAGCTTTATAGTGATGTTATCCCAATCAAGGTTCCTATGGGACACAGATGGCATACTAGGGAACAGTTAAAGGTTGAGTGAATGCATTGTCTGCGGAAGTATGTGTGGGGTACTGAAGAAATACTTTGGGATGAACAGGAGGAGATCTTAGAGGCCAAGAGAAGAAGTAGTTCCTAGAACTCAGGGGAGACTACAGCTGGAGCTTCTAGGGAAAAGGTGTTCTCCTTGCTGAATGGAAGTAGACATCTATGAATGGAGTCACTCCAGTCCTCAGGCTAGCAGGAACCAAATGCTGTTCCCAGCCTCTCGTCCCCACTGGCGCGTCCTCTGCCCTACACTCAAGTGGATGTCAGACAGCTACAAAACTCAGCTGAAGCTGCTCACAGATTCAAGCCTGAGACACAGAATAGAGAAGTCAATATAGAGGAGAATAGAAATTATAAATTATAAATATCTAACAAGAATCTCCTAGTCTGCCCTCTGGGTCCTTTGTTGTTGACCTATATACAGACATGTGGTCTCCATATGTCATCAGCCCTACCCGCATCATATATGATGCTTTACACATTGGAGGCCCCTGGAAAGTATTTAATGCATAATATAAGAAGTGCACATTCTAATGAGAGTTAGAGATGATCGTTAGTAAGGTTGAGGATAGGCTGAATCTAGGAGAAAAGTAAAACATATCAAGCCCCAAGCTCCTTGGGTCTTCACTCCAGATTTAGAAAGCCATGAAAAATCTTACAAGATGGGGTAGCAGAGAGAAGAGAAAAAAAGAGATATCAGGAGTTTTTCCGAGACTCTGTTAAACAGGGGGAAAGGCACTTATCTAGAGACATTTTGGTAAATGGATTCAACATCATTTTCATATTTGATTTTATGTCAGTCTGCCTACCCTCTCTGCCCTTTCCACTAATGGTACCAAATAATTTCTTCATGCCAGGGAAGTTTCACCTTACTCTTCTTCTACATTCATACAAAATGTCTATAATGATTTTTCTGTCTATACTTGATTTTTCTGTATAATTTTGTCTTTTTTTTCATTTTAGGCATATTGCTCCCCAAATCATACCCCAAAGGATAAATTAGAACCTTTCTATCATAATTTCAAGATACGCTACAATCCTAGTATTTGATAAATAGCATCTCTTTATTCTTTATAATTATCCAGTAATACAAATACTTATTATAAACTCTGATTACAATAAGTTAAAGACAGCTAATTTTCACAAAGTTGCAAGTTAAAGCAAAGATTCATGTACCATATTCTTGGAATGAAAAGAACACATCTTATAAACTCTTTCTTCTTCCATTTCCATCTTTACCATTTGTGGTAGGTTTGTGGCACTGACTCTTCATAGTACACACACACACACACACACACTGTATCAATATCATTTGCCATGTGACCTCACAGTTCCTCCCAGTGGGAAGAGAGGATATTCTTCTCCTTGTCTTGGCTGCAGCCTTTCGACTTCATTAATAGAATTTGAACTCATAACATATCCTGAGGCTCAGAAAGAGTTTAAAGCACTTGTACGTGCTCACTTTTTCCACCCACATTGCCATGACAGCATGATCCAGTTGTCCCACTGACCCCAGGAGAAGAATGAGGCACAGGAAACAAAGCCAAGTCATCCAGCCAAGCCAAGCCTGCATTAACTGACTTCCAGACACAGGAGTGAGCCCAGATGATCCCCCACATGACCACCCAGCTGAGCCTGGCTGAGATCAGCCAACCCTCAACTGACCTGCAGATCTAAAAGATTGCTGTGTAAGAAACAGCAACAAGAAGACTTCATTCACAGGACCTGTTCCTCCTCTGTGCAGCATCACTAATTAGCAGGGTAAATTAAGTCTGAGGCTAATTAGCAGGGTAAGAAACATTGATCTCTTTGAGCCTCGATTGGCATTGTAGAAGAAGGGGCTGGACTCCTTATGCCAGTGTCTAGGTTCTAGAATTACAGTATTGTGATCGTTAGAGATTGCCACTCCATTATTTGTTTCCTCTTTCTCATTCTTTTCCATGAATGATAGAGCAGTGGTAATAATAGAATCTACTCAATGATATGTTCATCAGTTAATAGAGGTTATGTATAATATAACCCAGTTAAATATGTTGGGTAAAGGACAAAGCCCAGCAATCAGAAACTTACCATAGGTAATAAATAAAAACTAATTAGACTAAGCACACTATATCCACTATACAGAAATATACACTATTTATCTACACATTCTATAAATAGGCAGCCACGTCTCTTCTAGTTGTTCCTACTAAAAGCAATACTTCAATGAACACTTTTTTTAAAGGATAGTTATGCCGTTCTTCAAGTTATTTCTGTAACAACATTATCGCTTTTAGTCACAGATAAACAGTTGTGCTATATATTTGTAATAGGTTTTTTTTACAGAAAAAATTCAATGCTAGAAATTGAACCCATAATTTCCATGCATGCCTAGGAAGGACTTTACCACTTAGCTACACTCCCATCCCAAGAAAATAATATTATTGTACAGTAACAGAAGACTCCGTAAGCACATAGTCACCTTGCAGTTAGGAAGCCTAGAGGCTCACTGTGAGTCCACAGTAGCCAGTTCCCTCCAGTTTTGAATCTATGTAGTAGCCTTTTACATGTTGCAGTGGGGACCAGGAATATGTAAGTCATAGGAGCACACCTAATAATAATGAGTTATGGTTTGGACTATGTACCTCAAAAAGAAATACTGGATTCCTTATATCCAGTACCTCTGAGTGTGCCCTTAATTGGAGACAGGGACTTTATAAAAGTGATCCATCAAAATGAAGACATCAGAGTAGACCCTGATCCAAAGTGACTGGCATTCTCATAAAAGAGGAAATTTATAGAGACACTGACAAGCACAGAGGGGGTGAAGTGACAAGACACAGGGAAAGACAGTTTCTGTGAGTCAAGGAGACAGGCCTAGGACAGATCCTACCATCTCACAACAGTTCTCTGGTACCTTGATGTCAGGCTTCTAGCATCCAGACCTTGAAGAGTAAAATTCAGTTTATGTTGGGTTGTCACAGCAGTCCTGTCAAACAAGTGAAAAGCATCCTGGTATGTACATTTCACAGATTAGCCCATTCTAACCACAAAGAGATCCACTTGGCCAAAAGAAACTACTTGTAAATTTAGAAACCACGTTTGCCTGTAAGAAAGACACTGTCTCCATAATAAGAGAGGCACATCTGCTGCAGTGACTGGGCACTTTCAGTGTTTCTTGAACAATGATAAAAATATGTCTGTGGCTTTGTGGCTGGCACGGCTCAAAGGAAGGGGGAAATTGTCTAATAAACTACTGTTGAGGAGCGAGACTTTTCATACCACCCTTGAATGGTCATGTAAAGTCTAAACCATGAAATTGTTTTGAAATTTCTTTTTAGAATATGTGACCACTCGGCGTGTACTTGTAGAGCTGTGGCATATGTAGTAGGGAAGTGAATTGTTAATATGAAAATAGGGGTCTCTATTCTTAGCTACAGAAATCTATTTACATTTTAGCATTGGCAAGACTTTGTTTTGAAGTGCCTGTGGAAGCAAATCTCTCCATTCCAAAGCCAGATATTCATATGCTAATTTCACATGATGAACATACTTGAAATCACTTTCACACAGCCTGTGAATCCACAAACGACATTAGGGAAGCAGAAATTTATTTGCCAAATTCTATCAGTTCCAGATGGCTTTCATATTTGTGCCACTTGGTATATCCTTACTTAAGCATTCATCTCCCAAATTCTGCTCTCTGCCTTGGATATTTCTGATGAGTTTTCCTCCCACCCTGTCACCCCATAGCACATCTTATCTTATTATCATATCTTATAGATTCTACATTCATATCATCTGCATTTGTTTGGAACTATGTTACCTTACTTCAATTCACTTGCCTTATAGAGTATAGATTCTATATTCATATCATCTGCGTTTGTTTGGAACTATGTTGCCTTACTTCAATTCACTTGCCTTTCCTACTAGAGCAGCCTGTCAAACGAACCTCATCTCCAATACATCCCTGCTCAGCTAAGCCAGCTCTTTAGTTTATTGACCTCTTGCACAATGTCAAAGTTATTATCCTTAAAAGCTGTCCAGTTCCTAAAAGTAATGTCCAATATATGATGGCTTTATTATGTATATCGTACTCTTTACCCACTCCTACTTTTATTTACTATTTGCTACATGTATTCACGTTACCCTTTCCCACAGCTTCCTCTGTAACTTTCATCTTACCCTGAAAACCCTTACTGCTCATCTCTGGCATTCACCCAATTCCATAGGACCAATCTCAAAACTAACACTTTTTCAATTAAAATGTTCTAGAGTTGTACAACTTCTACCCTATGCCTAGGTCCAGTGGATTTACAAACCCAGTCATTTGGAGTTTATATGTGCAAATTCCATTTATTGCATGACCTCCTCACTGGACTCTGGTCATCTTCTGAAATCCAATTCATTAATCTTGCTGTAATAAGACCTATCGATAAACAACGATAAAAGCTCCAGGTAGCTTTGGAACAACTCAAGTCAGAATCTGCAATCAAACAAGTTTTCTGCAATTTTGTTGTAAATTCAGTTTTCAGAGCTTTAGAGATTTGGGAATTATGCAAAGTGTTGCTGAGTCCAGGGTACTTTATTCAGATTTAAAAATCCTTATGGATGAACTAATTTCCACTTCAGTTATTTCCTTTCTAGTCATTGCATAAGAAAAATCATTGGGCAAGTACTATATTGAATATTTCAGATTCATGCATCAATAGGAACCAACCAGACAAACCGAAGCCATTTCAGAAGCCATTAAAGAAAACTTAACTTAGGGCGTTAGTCACATAAATGACTAGAGGAGCCAAGCAGGCAAGCATGAATGTGGAAGCCACAGAGCGGAACTATCAGCAAGAGTCTGCCACCTCTAGGGTATACAGAGAAGGGTGGTGGTAATGATGCATGAACCCAGGGGTCAGGAAAGACGGAATCCGGGTGAGTCGGCCCAGCTGAAAGAGTCAAGTTAGTGAGAACCCAAAGTGACCTACAGACTTAATTCAATCCAAATCAAAGTCCCAGCGAGCCATTTTGCAAGTGCCAATGAGCTGCTTCTAAAATTCATGGAGCGATGCAAGAAATTCATACTAGACAACACAGTGCTAAGAGAGAAGAACAAAGCTTAAGAAGAGAGAAGATACAGCTTAAAGACTGACAGACTACAATAGTCAAGACAGTGGTGTTCATGAAGGGAGAGACAAATCGACGACAGAAAACAAAAGGAACCCACAGCAGACTCAGAAATAAAGTTAATTTTCTCTGGCAAAGGATAGTCTTTTCATTGAATATGTTCATTTAAAAAAAAAAGTATCTAGAAACATCTTCAGGAACATTGTCACAAAGTAGATGATAAACCTAAATTTAAAGTTGAAACTATGAAAATTCCTGTAAGCCAACAAAGAAGAAGCCTTAGGTGACTTACATAGGGTAATGATCTTTAAAAGTCCAGTATAAAAGGCAAGATCCACGAACAACTAACTGATAAGGTGAAAAGAACGTCCAGAAAATGAGAAGATAAGTTCGAGATAATGTTTACCAGTGGCACATAGAGACTGCCATACGAACTTCATGATGATTCCTGACGTTTAACAATAAGAAAACTAACACCTCAATTTTAAAACATGACAAAAACATGGAGATATCGCACTGGAGAAGACGCACCAATGATAGATCAGCATGTGAAAAGACAACTCACATCATAGGTCATCAATGCTGACAAGTATCCAATGCTGGCCAGTGTAGAGAGTACCAAGGACTCTAATTTGTCACTGGTGGGAATGCAGAATGAATGGTACAACCATTTTGCAGACCACTCTGTTAGGGGCTTATTCTTGTTTGGTTTGGTTTGGTTTGGTTTGGTTTGGTTTGGTTTGGTTTGGTTTGAAACAAGTCTTCTGTAGCACAAGTAGGCCTCACCCTCATTACGTACGGAACCAAAAATAACTTTCAATATCCGGTCCTCCAGCCTCTGACTTCTAGAAAGCTGGGGTTATAAATGTGCACCACTGTTGGAAGACCCTGCTTAATAAATAGCAGTCCACCATGACCGAATAGCTCTCCGAGCTCAGAGTAAAATGGAGAACTCCCTTTCTCAGCAGGCATTCTCTTCTCCACTGACCTTATCTGGAGAGTGTCTCTAAGCACAGATGCCTGACCTTGCAGGAGGATGACCCTGAACAGAGCTTCCTGCAAGGAATCAGCATGTAAGGTAAGTCACGCTCGGCTCCTCTTGCCCTCATGTACTAGGCTATCCCTTACATATCCTATCCCTGAAACTTAAAGGAGAGCTGTCTTGCTGAAGCTGCCTGCTGAAGTCGCTCCATCATACAGCCATCTGAACCCTGCTTGTTGCTTGTGTCCCCTCTGCCTTCATGGGTAAGTGGTCAGTGACCTCTGAGGAGAAGGGGGACCCACACGCCACCATGCTTTGTGTATGCTAGCCAGTCTACTAACAGAGTTACAAACCCAAGCTTACTTTGGCTGTTTTTATAAAACCAAGCACACTTTGTCTCATGGGAATATAAGCCTCCTTAGTACTTTACCCAGAGGAATCCAAAGCTTTGGTTCACACACACACACACACACACACACACACACACACACTGCTTTTTACATGGCTATTTAAGTCTTATTTATGACAGCTCCAACTTGTAAGTATGTGTATAAATTAACAAATTGTCATATTCAAAGCAACTATTGTTGCTTAAAGGTAACCTGAGACCCAGTAGAATTATAAAGCATTTACTTGGACAAATAATGGTTTCTGGATGTCACAGTACTGGAACAAGAATTGCAAGTGGGCATCTTTTAGAAGATGCACATATACAAGTAGAACAGGAAAAAAAATGTTTGGTTCTGGCTAAAAAATTACCTTACTTGGTCTGCCTTGATAGAAGGCTCTAGTTATACATTTAAAAGTTAATTTGTGGCTTTTATGGGTTGAACTTTAGTTTCATTTTTTTCTTTCATATTGGCATTTACAAGAAATAGCTCAGGTTAAGTTTCAAGTCAAACAAGGATAAAGGCACTTAAGAGGCCTGACTGGTTCTTGTCTATTCTGGAATTCTTCTTTCATGCCTGGTCTCCATTTGAATTCAGCTCAAGAGCCTAGACTATTATTTGCTACCAATTGCTATTACTGTAGATGAGATAATTTTCACTCTTATAGAAATACGTAGTTTAGTTATGGAGTGCAAACACTTTTTAATACTCTTATGCAATAATACAACATGTAGTTCCAAGTTAGCATGTCCTAACTTTGTGTTGTGTTCAAATGCTTCATTTAAGGAATATCTGTTTGAGTTGCTAACTTCATAATAAAAAAAATTACTAAATGAGTTTTGGTTTACAATTCAGACAGAATTTCCAACCCCTTCTGAAATGAGTATGAACTGCCATTTTGTACTATATAGTTATATGAAGCCACACCCAAAGTACTGATTATTATAAAAACCAAAACACTGATCAACTCTGACACATGCTGGAAACGCTCTCTGCCCTGCAGTATCAAACTCTTAAACAAGATTTAATCCTTTCTGCAAAAACAAAAACTTGTATTCATCTCTTTCCTGTGCAACAGCTTGTCCTTAGAAAATGATAAAATTTTATGTTTTCCGAAGAATAGTTTCTTTCTTTCTTGTTTACTAGTAAATGTTTTATTTGAGTACCTATTTTACATGCCTAAAACTCCAGAATCACATGTAGTTTCTCAGATATAAAGGAGCCACAAGCGGGGGGGGGGGGGATTGTTTATGCAATACAACATGTAGTTCCAAGTTAGCATGTCTTAAATTTGTGTTGTGTTCAAATGCTTCATTTAAGGAATATCTGTTTGAGAAAACTTACTGCAGTGGTTCTCAACCTTCCTAATGCTTTAACACAGTTCCTCATTTATGCTGATGCCCAACCATAAAATTATTTTCATTGCTACTTAATTACTGTAATTTTGCTACTGCTTTGAATCATACTGGAAATATCTGTGTTTTTCGATGATCTTAGGTGACCCTTGTGAAAGGATCACTAAATGGGTCATGATTCACAGGTTGGGGACCCCTGCCTTAAGATGCCCTCTGAGTCTAGGTGATCACAATGTGATCAGCAGTTGTAAGAAATGAACCACCCTACTGGGGAATATTGATAGAGGGAAACTCTGTATGTATGGAAGGAGGGAGGTTGTAAAATATCTTAATCACCAGGGTGATGGTGTTGGGTTGGGTCGGGGGATTCAGCAGAGATTAATTTATCATTGCAAAGCCTTCATTAATGAGATTACCATTGTGGTAAAAAGGAAATCTATACAGCCCCTCCCCCACCACGCCTCCTTTGTCATGTGAAAACCCAATGAATAGATAGTGGTCTATGACTAAAGCTCCAGGCCCTTATCAGAACTCAAATCTGCATATTCATTCTCCTTTGTTTTCCTACCTCCCAGAACTATAAGAAACACATTTCTGTTGTCTGTCCACCACACAGAGAGCACTTTGTTACAGCAGCCCCAAAGGGCTGAGACAGATGACACATGTAGAATCTACATGCGTTTCTCTCAATTTTGTAGTAAATCTAAAATAGCTCAAAAGACTAATAAGGTAGATAGATAGATAGATGATAGATAGATAGATAGATAGATAGATAGATAGATAGATAGACAGACAGACAGACAGACAGACAGACAGACAGATGATAGATAGATAGATAGATAGATAGATAGATAGATAGATAGATAGATAGATAGATAGATAGATGATAGACAGACAGACAGACAGACAGACAGACAGACAGACAGACAGAGACATATTAAAGATGACAGAGGTTGGATATTTTGAACCAGGGAACTGAGTCTGATACCTAGCTTCAAATTTTAAGATCATGCAAAAGTCATCTGCGACTATAAATTGTCTAAGAGCCAAAGACTGTTTTGCTCCTGGGTTCCCGGGGTTCTTTTGGATGGGTGCCCTCAAGTTCAGTTATTTATTTGCATCTACTTTGTCACTTAGTTTAGAACATGTTGTGTCTTTATCACTATTTGTTCCAGCACCTCTGACCCTCCAGCATTGAGCTGGAATTTGGGAGGAGAAAAAAATCTCTGAATCTTCATTAGCAAAGAATAAAACAAAAAATGTATTGGGCATCTGCCCCCCCCCCCACACACACACACACATACACACACTTTCCTAAGGGCCTCTTTTCTCACTATCATCAAACTTGACTATTTGGGGATGATCTCTGACAGTACAGGAAATAAAGAAACTGGTTCTCTGTTCTCTACTACCAAACCTCTTAGTACCCATAAGCCATTGCTCTTCCTCAAGTCCTACCTTTGTAGGTAAGGCCTTTGTCTCTAACTGTGAGGTCATCATGCTCAAATAACCTTCATTCCTTCTGCCCTAAGAGTACATCATTCAGTTTCACAAATCCTCCCTGAACAAAGAGTCTCTAGTAGGAAATGAGTTGTTCTTGACAGAGTTAAAAGAAAAGACACCAGACATGCGAATGTATGCCCCATCGGTAACAATTTGGAGGGGACGGTTATTTTACATTTCTGACATTAATATCTTCGAGATGGAAGGATGATAGTCTTTACTTCTAAGATACACAGTTGTAAAGAGAAGCAAGTATACTGGCACTTACAGAGTGAACTGCAAACAAATGCTCAGCTATTTCTGCTGGACTTCATTCAGCCCTTTATTTGATGCTCTATAAGTAGAGGGTAATGCTCAAACTCTCCTAAGCTGGGCAGACATCTCCACTTGCCATGGTTATTGACTTTGTTACTGTTTCCCATCTGTCACCACCGTCATCTTTTCTTCTCCGAGCAATTCACAGCATGCAAGGAGTCCATGAAAAGGAGAGAACGAACAGAGTCAAAATCCCAATCCCTGGGAAGGCAGTGGTGATTCAAACACGAGTATGATGGATCCATGACCATTGATCTTTGTCGATGTCCTTCCTTTTTAAATGTCTCCAGATAAATCAGTATTTTGGACTTATGAAAAAAACAAAACAAAAAACCCCACTTGTGATGGTTTCTTTGTACCTACCTTTTTTCACACAGATTTCTGAACATAATTTTGTTGTGATTTCTATTATCTACTATGTCAGTTAGAAACAGATTCATAGGTTAAACAATTAAAATTATTTAATGCATTATTGTCTCTTTAAAACACACATAGGTAGTAACATAATTTACAGAAATAACATCTTTTTAAGAAGATATTTTAAAAGCCTCTATCCCTACATGTTTTCTCTGCTTTTTTTTGTACACATATACTGTATGCAGACATGAGAGTCCCAGAGTTTTCGTAATATGTGAGACTGTCATAGGTATGTGCAGCTTTCTGGGGAATGGGTCTATATACATCACTCATCCATGACCCAATAAACAGTAGCTGTCCCCTGCAGCTAGGACCTCATGGAGAACCAATTATAGTTACTGTTAGTGAGCTTTAGTCCTTCTTCTGAGTTTTGCTTTATATATGATGGGGCATCAGGGCTTTCTCCAGAAGCTGTACTATTTGTTTTTTGTGTTAGAAATTGCAAAACTCCAAAGACTGTCACATCATCCACTGCCCCAGGTGAAAGATAAGCAGAGATGAGGGGTGAGTACTGAGCAGTGCTATCTGGGGTATCCTTTTGAAGCTTAGCTTGCAGAGACACTTGGAAGTTACTTTTGAAGAGCTTCATTTTTTCATTTTTATTGGATAAGAAATTACTTGGCATTCTGCTCCACAAGGAACACATTATTCTGTCATAGTACATAGACAAAGAAGCATTCTTAGAATGAATATCACATAGAGAGGACAGATATAATTTTTGAAAGAAGTTTGGCTCAGCAAGGTAAACAAAAAAAACTCTGAGGAAAATTTACAGAGAACAAAGGCCTTTGGTCATGTAGGACTATTTAAAAGAGATCATACTCCTTTCTACAGTTGCTGACATTTCCCCCATCAGAGATCATATTAAGAGAGGCACAATGTAACAGGGAATTTTGGAGTGTCTTTCAATACATAAAAGACATATATGGATCTCTGTATGCAAACAAGAAGTTGTTTTGTGAGTGTAGGTTATCCCTTCCTAGACTAACATCTATCTTTCAGCATGAAACATTTTCTAGACACGGAAACAGCACGCATGAATAGTAATAGCTTACCTCTCTTATATGATCAGTCTCTGTGCTACAGAGAAAGCAGAGGACAGGGCACCAATGAGTGTGTTTATCATTATCAATTCTGACTTCACACCATCAAGAACAACTAACATCATATTGCCTGTGATGGACCTGCTTCCGTACGTCCTCTGCTGTCCCCAAGGACCTCTGAAGTGCATGCCTGACTGAAAGCATCCTTAACTCAAGAGTTTCCTCAGAAGACCTTCGATGCAAGAATTTCATGTTGAGCATTGTATCCAGGATCACAGGATTCCCGGAGGTGGAAGATAAACAGAGAAAAATGATAGAAATAAAAAGAAAACTTGTTAAATCTAATGGTTGGGTCCACATCTGTAAGCATCACTCTCAATATAGACAGGTGACATCAGCAGTGCCTCTCAGGCTCTGATTAAGGGGTACCAGAAAAGCTATGTCCATTCACCCCAGTACCAAGTACAAATTCAACTCTACAGTCCCTCCCTAAAAATCTATGAGACTACTGTAGCTTCAAAATTCTCAATCTTTTGAATATCAGAACATTAGTAGGGTTTCTGTTTTTAATTTTTAAAATCTGTCTTTCATGAATTACATCCAGGCTGTGGTTTCCCCTCCCTCCACTCCTTCCAGTCCCTTCCCTGACCACTCTCCATCTCCCCCAGATTCACTCCTCTTCTATTTTCCTTCAGAAAATAACAGGTCTCCCAGGGATATTAACCGAACACACCATAACAAGTTACAATAGGACTAGGAAGAGACTTTCATATCAAGGCTGGAAAAAAACAATTCACTAAGAGGAAGAGAGTCCCAAAAGCAGATAAAAGAGTGAGAGACACCCTCCACTCCCATAGTTAGAAGCCTCAGAAGAACAGCAAGCTAACATCATAACATATATACAGAAGGCCTATCTCAAATCCATACAGGATCTGTGATTGTCTCTTCAGTCTTCATGAAACCCCTATGAGGCTGTGGGCCATGTTCATGTTCAAGTTCATGTTTGTGTTCATGTCCATGTCCTTGTTCATGTTCTACAATCCTTCCTCCCTTATACTATGCAACTTCCCATAGCAAGATTCTGGGAAGCACTGACAAACATTAACATTTCTGGTGCACAATATACAAAAATTCACATGACGCAATGTGAAAAAAATCCATGTCAGCCTTATGCCAATTCATATGCTTCAGAAGGATGATGGAGGGTAGGGTGGGAGACTTGATGGAGTGGGTTATGAGAACTAAGGTCAATACTCCCAATTAAAACACAGTAAGTCATACAGAATTTAAATTTCTCCTAGGAACACCGAGCAAGCAAGATAGCTCTCTCTCTATCTCAGGTTATTCTCACTTGACTGGCCTCAGGAGCAAGGAAAATTCTAAACTAATTAAGGTAGATCCTATTGTTTTGGTCCCTTTATAGAAACAAATATCGGTAGGTTCTAGAGAGATGGTTCAGAAGTCAAAGACTCATTGCTCATTCTGAGGACTCAAATTGAATTAAACATTCTCAGAGTGGCCATTCTGTTCTTTCTACAAATAGCATATCCAAAATGAACCCTGCTGCTAGGCTTAAAAGACAAAAATAATTCCCTTCTATTTGTTGATAGAAAGGCCATTTATAATTATGAACTTTGTAGAGTCTATGTGGAACCCAAGGGATCTAAAAGTTAACCTGTTTCCTTCGATTTGTGAAATTAACATGAAAAAAAAAATCTTAAATGATAGATGATCCTTTCAGGCTTACAGATCCCAAGACCATGACTAGGAAGGAAAGCAGAAAGAGACTGATGGCCTTTGGTGGGAGAAGATGCCTCTCTTTCTCCATACTGAGCAGCTACCAAAGCTGAGCATGAGGGCCCTACAATAGAGGTTCAAAGTGCTGACATCTTTTGGATACAAAAAGAGCTCCCCTCCCTGTCAACAGCAGGAGACAATGAGCATGTGCCAGTTTACTATTTCCATGATATATCTTAATGTCTAAAAAAAGAAGTCCATTAAAATAGGAAAATTAGTGCTCCATATTAGTGCATTAACTTCTATAGACTTTGGGTATGGTTAATATTGGTGTGATGTCTTTGTTATCTGAAAGTTTATTGCACAGCAGATATTGAAGTTTAAAAATAAGGTTAAAAGATAAGAATAGGAAGATAATTATACATCTTAATTCTATCTCAATTCCCAGTTTTAAATTTTTTTCCTTCGTTTTGTTAATGTTGCTATCCTACTTTATACAATATAAAAGCTCAGGAAATTTGACAAATTATAACCAATGACTTCTTTAAAAATAAGAGGGACAAGAATAAAAAGATTGCCAAATTTTAGTGCACATCTATAAGAGGAATATAAACATCATGGTTCTCTATGCTTTTCATAAGCAGACTATCACTTCATTAACAAGTGCTCAGGATTTAACCCTACCTGTAAACACTACATTTTTAGAACTAAAGTTAGTAGGTGAGGTAAATTCTTAAATGTTATTCTATATTCATTTATTTCAAAAATTGTTGGGGGTTATCTAAATATAAAAAGTACTAACATCTATGTATTTTCTGAGATAATGGCTTTTGTCTTTTATTTAGCAAGAATTTCACAACATTAAGATAATTTAAAAGCTTGATAAAATTAAATGCATATTTAATAATAATAGTAAAAGCACTTTCTATATATTCTAATTTATTAAACTCTTATAACAGAATGTATGACTCTCTGTCACATTTTATACTGAAAGATAAAGTAATCAGAAATTAAACTACTTAGCCAAATCATCAGATGATAGAGCCAGGGTGAGCTTAACTCTGGAGTTGTTGCCATTCAATCTTGTTCTCAGCTTTTTTTATTTTATTTTATTTTTTTTTTTAATTTACATTCCAAATCACTTCCCCTTTCCCGTTTCCTCCCTCCCCAAAAGTCCCATAAGCCCCCTTCCCTCCCTCTTTTCTCCATTCAACCCCCTCTCGTTACTCTGTCCTGGCGTTCCCCTACATCCAGTCTTTCCAGGACCAGGGGTCTCTCCTTCCATCTTCTTAGAAATCTATTGATATGCGGATTGTGTCTAGGGTATTCCGAGATTCTGGGTCAATATCCCCTTATCAGTGACTGCATACCATGTGTGTTCTTTTGTGATTGGGTTACCTCACTAAGGATGATATTTTCAAGATCTGACCATTTGCCTAGGAATTTCGTGAATTCATTGTTTTTAATTGCAGAGTAGTATTCCATTGTGTAGATATACCACATCTTCTGAATCCATTCCTCCGTTGAGGGACATCTGGGTTCTTTCCAGCTTCTGGCTATTATAAATAAGGCTGCTATGAACAGCACAAATGCCAGCCTAGACTACTATACCCAGCAAAACTCTCAATCACCATAGATGTTCTCAGCTTTCTATTGCTTAAATGGTGTGGTAAATGGGTCGACAACCCACTAACAACAGGCTGAATGGAAAGGCAGGCTTGACGGTATAAGTAATGAGTTCAGTTTGAAGAATGCTTAGCTTAGAGTGTAGCAGCACATTTCAGTGGAATGCTTGGGAATGATAGGATGAAGTATAGGACGGGTCTCAAACTAAAGGGAGAAGAAGGGAAATTGAACAGATATCAGTGAGCATTTTATTGTCCCAGCTAAAGGTAAACTGCCCCCAGGCATGATGATTCAAAAGAAGCCTTGCTAAGTGATTGTGGTGGATTGATATGCTTGGTCCAGGGAGTGGTACTATTAGGAAGTGTGACCTTGTTAGAGAAAATATGTCACTGTGGAGGTAGGCTTTGAAACTCTGTCCAGTCAGTCCTCTCCTGGCTGCCTTCTGATCAAGATACCAGAACTCTCATCTCCTCCAACACCATGTATTCCTGGACACTAGACTGCTTTCTGCAATGATGATTATGGACTGAACCTCTGAACCGGTAAGTCAACCCCAATGTTGTCCCTTATATGAGTTGCCTTGGTCATGGTATCTCTTGACAGCAATGGAACCCTAAGACAGAAAGAAGTTGGTATGAAGGACTGGAGTATTGCTGTGATTGGCCTGATCATGTTTTTGTTTGGAGAAATGTGGATTTGAGGACTTTGGATTTGGAAAGCAGTGAAATGCTTTAAGTGGGGCTTAATGAGCCATCCTAGTAGGAATATGAAAGATATTGATGCTGAGGGTGATTTGAACTCTGGGGCCATGGCTATAAAGGTTTCAGGAGAGAAGAATGTTAGTATGTAGCCAAGAGACTATTTTTGTGATATTTTGGTGAAGAATGTGGCTGCTTTTTGCCCTTGTCTGAAAGGTCCACCGAGGCTAAGGTAAAGAGATTTCAATTCATTGCATTAATAAAGATTCAGAAAAGGCCATCATAGACTTTGTTCTCTGGTTTAGTCTTATGAAGAGTGCTTTGATGATGCATAGCAAGTTTAGAAAGGAAAAGTACAAAATTATGGTTCTAAGACTAAAGGGGTACCAGGAAATGGATCCTATGTTCAAGGAGATAAACAGATAAAGGGAGTGGCAACCTAGAAGCAAGATCCCATATGGCTAAGCTTACTGTTTATACTTTTGTGGTTAAAAGTGCTCCAGAGGGCAGAGTTGTAAAAGTGGCCTAAGCCCTCTGGAGAAGCACAGAATATCATGCCATGGACATCCCAAGATGTTAGAGATGCCAGAGCCATGGGATACCTGTCAAGTAAAGCTGCTAACACAGAGTAGAACCAACCCAAGAGAAAGAAGCTTCTTGTAAGGAACAAAGATGAAAGGAGTTGGATATCTGAAGCGTGCTTTGACATCAGACATGGAGATGCAGAGTTTGGAGTCTGTCCAGATAGTTTTTAGTCTTGCTTTGCTCCAGTATTTCCTCACTATAACGTTTTGGAATGGCGATGTTTGAGGCATGTCTTCTGCTTTTTGATTTTGACTTTATAGGGGATTACATTTAAGAGATTGCATGAATCTCAGAAGAGACTTTGAACTTTGGACTTTTAACATTTTGGAGACTGTTACAAACTATGGGACTTTTGAAGTTGAACTAAATGTATTTTGCATTATGCTATATTTAGGTATGGTCCCCATAGACTCATGGGTTTGATCAAGCCTATAGAGGCCAGGGAGTAGAATGTGGTGGTTTGAATACGCTTGGCCCAGGGAGTGGCACTATTAGGAGGTGTGGCCTTGTTGGAGTAAGTATGTTACTGTGGAGGCGGGCTTTGAAGCTTCACCCAATACAGAAGAATCAGTCCTCTCCTGGCTGCCTTCTGACCAATATTCCGGAACTCTCATTTCCTTCTCTAGCACCATGTCTGCCTGCCATGCTTTCTGCCATGATGATAATGGACTGAACCTCTGAACCTGTGAGTCAGCCCCAATTAAATGTTGTCCCTTATATGAATTGCCTTGGTCATTGTATCTCTTCACATCAATGCAACCCTAACTTAGACAGTGTTCCTGGTTAAATTCCTCCAGTATTCATCAGCATTCACTACACCTGTAACACTGTGATAGGTATTGTGTGAATTCAAAGGTCTTGAAGTAATATTTTAGTATCACGGTCCCTCAATGCACTTACATTTTGGTGAGTAAGAAGGAAAAAAATTGAAATCAAACAGAATATGTCAAAAACAAACCACTACACTTATTTCATAAAACTAGAGGATCAAGGGAACACTAGCTCAGGAGCATCAGGGAATATTTATTGAGGGAAGTAGAGATTGACCAAGGCACAATCAAAAAAAAATGAGAAAAATAAAGTTGGAATTCATCATCCCATATGTCATTGAATTTCAACACTAAAAGCTCTAATCAGGAGAAACCAGTCTATTAGTGAAGCCTCTGTTATAGGTGGTGAATTCCATTCAGGCCTTTCTGGACAAAAAGAGACCATTACCCTTCCCAAGTATTAAGAGTTTTACAGAATTATCAGAATAGGTAAGTTAATAAACTTCAGCAGAAGAGTCATAGGACAACTGCCAAGGCCCAGCCACAGAAATGACCTTTCAAGATAACAGCTTCTAGAAGCAGCTACCTCCAAGACCATTCTGTTCCAGGCACTTGGGACCATTTATACCAACCAAACAGTTGATGTTTTCTCCTCTTTCTCTCCAAACTGAGTGATTCACTGAGATCAAGTCTCACATGAATTCATATGATAGATTAAACTCAAATCACATCAGACAGCTCTCGCTACCTTAATGAAATCTGGAAATGTAGATTTTTAGCTTTCCATTTTTCTGCAGAACAAAGGGCTCATTGAAAGGAAGTTGATGATTTGCTAGGCAGCACAATCTGCACATCTGTCCTTATAAGCATGCTCAGAGGTTGTGCCTAGGATTGGAATGATCTATATAGCCACCAGTTTATACATCCACTCACTTAAAAATGCATCTCAGGCTTGCTAAAACAGCAGATCAATAGTAACTTGGCATTTCTGCCTTCACTCTGGCTTCTGCTGTTGGGAGACAACTGATTGGCTGGTTAGCTGGAGCCAGTTATTGGGCTTGTGCCATTTCTTCTTTATTATAAAAGAGAAGACTATATTTCCTTGCCTTTTATTGCTTAATTATAGCTTGAACTGTCAGTTCTGTGTACTAGAATTATTTGACTACTGAAGTACTTAATAATCTTTCTTGTATTTGATTGGCAAAAGTATTCCTAACCAGTGTTTGAAATGCAAGAGGAAAAAAATGATCACCTACTATCCCCATTCATATTCATATTGAGGAAACTGTTTCCATCTTGACTTAATAGCCATCATGATTTAATATCAAGGAGGAGCAGGATGAGAGGATTGATAACACTAATAACTACACTGTACTTGTTGTATGTCAAGCACTATGCTAAATTCTCAACCTGGACCATTTCATCAAATTCCTGCTGCAACTAGAGAAGTTTTATCATGGCCATCATTTGGGGAACAAATCACACACACACACACACACACACACACACACACACACACACATAACACACACATACATATCTGTGTATATATGTGTATACATATATATATGTATATATTTATGTGTGTATGTGTGTACACGCACATGCCTGGGTCTGTGAGTGTGTGTGTGTAAAAGACAAAATAATCTTACCAACAAGTTGATGGCTTTACAAGTATAATTACACTTCAAAGACTTTCTAAAATAAAAGAGTCCATACCCAAAGGTGGGATTCAGAAGGAATTCTCTGTTCCCTATGAGGAAATTGTGCAATTTTATTATACCCTCCTCTACATCTCTTTAACTGAGTTGTGATGGTCCTCAAATGTGTTATATGATCATCCTATCACCTCTGAGAAAGAAACCACAACCCTAGATTTATTTACATACAATAATATGCTCTTATGCTAACATCAGGATATGTGGAGATTTGTATATTTTTCATGGAGCCTGTTGGTCTAACTCCTCTATCTAAAGAGTTTCGAGCAATCAAAATAATGATACAAATACAGTTGGAGATCCATTTTTATTAACATAAGTCAGATCTCAGCCCAGTAACGAAATTTTAATGGGAGCTCTCAGTCATCAGAATAGAAGTGGAGAAGGATGGATTATCTATTATCAACTCCCCAAGTCTAGACACTACTAACTCTACCAGCAACAGATCAAGAGAAGAATGAATTTCCAAACATGAGCAGAGAGCCTTACAAGGCTCCCCAGCTTGCTGTTAATCTGTGATGTGTTTTAAATAAGCCAAATAACATCTTCCCCTTTGGGCTCCTCATTTATAAAATCAGGATTTGAATTAAACGCGCCAGATATTTTTCAGCATTAATTATTGTTTGGAACGTAGATGAAGTCCTGATTGCTAAGCTCGACATCAATGTTCTGCTCTGTGTGACATCAACGCTCTGCTCTCTAATTTGGCAAGAGATTTCAGTCAATTCTGCTTCTAAACAAGTTCATCGAAGGACAGCCCAAGTGGTTAAAGTCGTCCTTTTGAAACTTGCTACCAATGACCTTTGTTATGTAAACAAAAAAGGAGCAATTACTCAGGAAGAATTATTCTAAAGCCATCTGTAGCTAAGCAGTAATTAGGAATTACTTACTAGTAAAGTAAGCATTTAGTAAATACTAAGTATTTAGTAAAACATCAATTCAGAGGCATTTTTCTCCTACTAACCTAGAAAGTCACTAATAAAATGAAATTATATTAGCCACTAGCATTTCATTATAGATACCACATAATACTTTTGAATGACTAGAACTGACTTAATAGAATAAAATTGGAAATACTTCATGTTGACTGTATTCAGATTGACCCTGACATTTTAGGCTAAATGGGAGGGAAGGTGGGGGAAATCTCAGAGGGTTGGGGAAGGGAAACCGTGATCAGAATATATTATATGAAAAGAATCTATTTTCAGTAAAAGAGAGAAAATGATCTTTCTAAATTAGCAAAATCTCATTTACAAAACTAATAAAAATGTATGATTCTATGTAAATGAGAGCATTAATCTTAGCCAACAAATAACGGGCAAGAAAGGCCTTTCTGGGATGGGTAATTTGAATGGCGACCTATATAACCTTGTTAACAGCTGTTTGGAAAAAAATACATTCCACATAAAGAAAGGAGCAAATGCTAAAGCCTGAACATACTTAGAATATTTGATGGGGGAAAAAAAATCAATGAGAGTAGGAATTTATTAGTACAAGGATTAAAAATGTGGAGTCTGATTCCCAGCATCCACAGGACAGATCACAAAAACAAACAGTCCAATTCAAGATCTGACACATTCTTTTGGCATCTGAGGGCACCAGGTACCTGCAGACAGACATACAGGCAAAATGTCCGTGCATATACAAAAAAAAATATATGGTAAAATGCAAATAAGTAAATAATGACATACGAAAGAATATGATCAATAGTAAGCCTTCAGCACACTGCAGGAATGTGTAAAGCCATATGAGGGTGCTTGTTAGAGACAGAATGTGAGTTTGTAGTTCTCAGACATTAATGCATTCTGGAATCAGCTAGAGAGTGTGCAGAAATACAGATTTTTTTCAGCCCCACCTCCACAGTTGCTGGTGAGGTAGAGACCCAGAGGATTCGCATTTCAAACAATCTCCTACGGAACCCTGAGAAACTGAAGGAGTTAGTCATTCAAAGAAAGAAAGCTTTCTCTTAGCTGTTCTTTTTTTTTTTTCTTTCTTTTCTGTTGGCATTTTATTTTTTTTTTTTTTAGTTTTTTTTTTATTTTATTTTATTTTTTTAATTTACATTCCAGATCACTTCCCCTTTCCCGTTTCCTCCCTCCCCGAAAGTCCCATAAGCCCCCTTCCTTGCTTCCCCAGCAGTATACAATACTGAAGAGGCCTTGGATTCCAGCTCTTTATGAAACTTTGAGGAAATTACTAAGGTCCTCTTACCAATAATATTCATTTCATTTGTGAAAAAAATATATTTTTTCAAACATCTATTTCTTGGTTTTTTTGTTTTTTTTTTTTTACTTATTCACTTTACATCCTGATCACTGCCTCTCTCCCAGTCACCTACTCCCTCTCACAATCCTTCCCCTCAGCTCCCTCCCCTTCCCCTCTGAGCAGGTGGGGCATTCCTGGGTGTCCCCCACCTTGGCACTTCAAGTCTCTGAGAGGCTAGGCACATCCTCTCCCACTGAAGCCAGACAGAGTATTCCAACATGAAGACTGTCTTAGTTAAGGTTTTACTGCTGTGAACAGACACCATGACCAAGGCAACTCTTATAAGGCCAATATTTAATTGGAGATGTCTTAAAGGTTCAGAGGTTCAGTCCAGTATCATCAAGGTGGGAGCACGGCAGTGTCTAGGCAGGCATGGTGCAGGAGGATCTCAGAGTTCTATATCTTCATTGAAGGCTGATGGCAGAATACTGGCTTCCAGGCAGCAGGAGGAAGGTCTTAAAGCCCACCCCCACAGTGACACACCTACTCCAGGAAGGCCACATCTACTCCAACAGGGCCACACCTTCTAATAGTGCCACTCCCTGAGCTAAGCATATACAAACCATCAAAAAGACCAAACTGCACATCTGCTACATATGTGTGGGGATGCCTAGGTCCAGCCCATGTATGTTCTTTGGTTGGTGGCTCAGTCTCTGAGAGTCCCAAGCACACAAGTTAGTTGACTCTACTGGTCTTCCTGTGGAGTTACTATCCACTTCAGGGTCCACAATTCATCTGTATGTGTCCTTGTGTCTAACACCAGTGTGAAGTTACCCTTAAAGCCCAGAAGAGGCTGTCAGACACCTTATAGTATTACAAACTACTGTGAGCCATCCATTATGGGTGACAGGAATTGAACTTGGGTCTTCTGGAAAAACAGCAAATGTTCAACTTCTGAACCATCTCTCTAGAACCATTTCCATAAAAGGACCAAAATAATAGGACCTACGTTAACTGGCTGTGAATGCAATAATTCATTATCAGTGTTATACATGGCTCATAATAACTAAGTAGACCCCAACTGTTTTTATTTTCTCTCTTGTTATAAATAGAATATTCTCTCCATTGTTTCTAGAAAAAATAGTATATGATAAATGCTATTTGTCCTCTTTTGCTCATTCAACATGAAAATAAATAAAGCCCACCATGAATTCTCATGGGGCACCAACTCCTTAAAAGGAAGCATATGATCAATATATAATTTTGAAAATATATTTGGTATAGGCAATATGGAAATTCCTTTTCTGAGTGTAGGGAGATAAAAATAAAGTCGCAACGCCCAAGGTCTTTCCATGTTCTTGAGCATAATAAATAAAATTGAGAGTCAACATTAAATGTTGCTGGCAGTAGACCAAATTAGTCGTCAAGAATAAAGCTTTAACAAGCAGGGCAGTCATTAAGATGCTGGGCATAGAGAAATGACTTAGCGAAGAGGTGATGAGTAGAAATTCGACATTTTGAATCCGCCTGGTGTCTGATGATTCTTTTCTAAGCAATCCTCTCCTTGGAAAAGTCCCCAACTTGAGAACTCAGTTACAACTAATGTTCTTCAAACAATACAGGACCAGATATTCCATCCACAAATAAAAACATGCATGCACTTCATGGGCACGTGTTGAGTGTCTAACTGGATGCTCTATGGTGTTTGGAGGGAGATAAAAGGACAAAGCATAGTCTGAGATCAAGGTCATGGCAAAAGTTGTGACAGTGACATAGTCCTTAGCAGGCTCATCTTTCCATGACACTTGTGTTTCTTGCTTCTTTCGGGGATTCCTTAGTGCCTGCATGTGTTTCCTGGCCAAGAGTGAATTCTATGAGCCTCCCCGTATGCTCTGACATCTTGAATTCCTTGTGAGCATACATGAGTGAAAGAGAGCCAAGTTAGCTGATTGCTCCTGTGTCTTTTAATCAAGAACTAATTTCCTGCAAAATTCACAATGTCCTCCTTCTTAATAGTGGAGTACTACTCCATTGTGTAAATGAACACATTTTCTGTATCCATTCTTCAGTTGAGAGACATCTGGGTTCTTTCCACCTTCTGGCTATTACAAATAAGGCTGCTATGAACATAGTGGAGCATGTGACCCTGTGGCATGGTGGGGCAACTTTTGGATATATGCCCAAGAGTGGTATAGCTGGGTCTTCAGATAGAACTATTTCCTATTTTCTGAGGAACTGACAGATTGATTTCCAGAGTGGTTGTGTCAGTTTATAGTCCTACCAGTAATGGAGGGGTGCTCCTCTTTCTCCACACCCTCTCCAGCATGTCACTTGAGTTTTTGATCTTAGTCATTCTGGTTGTTGTAAGTGGAATCTCAGGTTCATTTTGATGGCTAAGGACTTTGAACATTTCTTAAAGTGTTTCTCAGCCATTCGAGATTCTTCTGTTGTGAATTCTGTTTAGTTCAGTATCCCGTCTATTAATTGGGTTATTTGATTTTTTTTTAGAAGTTAATTTTTTGAGTTCTTTATATATTTTGGATATTAGTCTTCTATCAGATGTGGAGTTAGTGAAGATATTCTTCCCAATTTGTCCTTTTGACTATGTTTTTGCCTTACAGAAGCGTTTCAGTTTCATAAGGTCCCATTTATCAATTGTTGATCTTATAGCATAAGCCATTGGAATTCTGTTAAGGAAATTTTCCCATGTGCCAACAAATTCAAGGCTCTTTACCACTTTCTCTTCTATTCAATTCAGTGTATCTGGTTTTATGTTGAGGTCCTTTATCCACTTAGACTTGAGCTTTATACAAGATGATAGATATGGATCTATTTTCATTTTTCTACTTACAGACCACCAGTTAGAACAGCACCATTTATTGAAGATGCTTTTTTTCCACTGTATGTTTTTGGCGTCTTTGTCAAAGATCAAGCATCCATAAGTGTGTGGGTTCATTTCTGGGCCTTCAATTGTATTCCACTGATCTGCCTGCCTGTCTCTGTACCAATAAATACCATACAGTTTTGTTTTGTTTTTTTAATCACTATTGCTCTGTAGTACAGCTTTAGGTCAGGGGACATAATGAGTTTTGCAGGCAAATGGATGGAACTAGAAAATATCATCCTGAGTGAGGTAACCCAAACCCAAAAGGACATGCATGGTATGTACTCACTAATAAGTAGATATTAGCCAAAAGTAGAGAATCCCTAAGATACAACCCACAGAACTTAAGAAGTTTAACAAGCAGAAGGCCCAAGTGAGGATGCTTCAATCCCACTTAGAAGGGGGGAAGACATAAATCATGGAAGGCAAAGGGAGGGAGGGACTGGATGGGAGAAGGGGGAGGGGAAAGGGGGAACAAGATCAGGTATTGAGGGAGCAGGAGAGAAGCCCAGGGGGCCAGCAGAATGAATGCAAATATGCAGCCTTTGAAGGGGAATAGAAGGCAGGAGGACCCTCGAGAAAATACCAGAGACCTGAGAGGTGAGAGACTCTCAGAACTCAATGGGAATGATCTTAGCCAAAATGCCCAAACAATAGGGGGAGGGAATTCAAAGAGTTCACCTATAGTAGATAGACAGGGTCTCAAGTGGGGGGACAGTGTTACCAACCCACAATCAAACTGTCTAAAAGAACTGCAGGGATAAACATAGAGAAAAGACTGAAGGAAAAGCAATCCAGTGACTGGCCCAATGTCAGATCCATCTCATAGAGGGGTTCCAAGGCCTGACACTATTACTGGTGCTATCATGTGCTTACAGACAGGAGCCTGGCATTGCTGTCCTCTGAGAGACCCAACTAGCAGGTGACTGAGACAGACATAGATACTTACACCCAAACGTTAGACTGAAGTCGGGGAACCCCTATGGTTGAATTAGAGAAGGAATTGAAGAAGCTGAAGGGGAGGGTGACCCAATAGGAAGACCAGCAGTCTCAACTCAACAAGATCTCTGGGATATAAATAAATAAATAAATAAATAAATGTATAAATTTAAAAAGAGCTAGTTGGTCATAGTTTGCATGTGAAATAGGCATGGAAGAACAGATAGAAAACATGTAAATCTGGGTAGAAAAATCATATAATAGCTTGATAGATAAGTAATGTTGCACAAGTGGGAAGACTGTAAAACAGGTACTTGACTGAGATAATTAAAACAACAAATTCATAGAAAAGAATTCATGGAGAAATGATGCTTTGGCAAAGCAGCCTAGGAAACTTTAACCTCACTGTTTAGTCTTCCTAAAGCTAGCCAGCCTACCTGCTTTGCCTATACATGTATGTATGTATGTATGTATGCATGCATGCATGAATGTATGCCAGATGCATGCTTCGTGACTGCACAGTTCAGAAAGGAGTGTCAGGTCTCCTGGAACTGGTGTTGTGGATGGTTAGGAGTCAGGACGTGTGTGCTGGGGAACTGAGGCTGGATCTTCTGCGTGAGAAAGTGTTCTTAATCCACTGAGTCATTTCTCCGGCTTTCCAGTTTTACTCTGGAGAAACAAAACAGAAATGGTAAAATCCAGACTGACCACACCCTGGTCGTCCCTAGGAGTCTATCAACCAGAATTTGCTTGTCCTACTCTACTGACTAGCCATCACCTGCACAGCATCTACTTTCAACTCCTTTGGTTTGCTGTATTAGTGGTTCTAATATTCTACGCATGGCTTTGCTTCCTGTCCACTCCAGTGTGTAGGTCTTCATGTTATCATTGAGTGCCTATTTCTGAACTCTGCCCCTAGGCAATCCAAATTAGAGTTTGAGACCAAATTGGCCTACATCAGCATATCTTAAATTGTATTTAGATTTTAAATCATGCTGGTAAGGAAGTGAACACTCATTCAGTTTCTGGTGCGAGTGAAAACCTGTAGTCACTATTGTACTTCCTCACCCCAGCTCCCTGCAGATCCTCCCCCCTACTTAATGCTCTCTTTCTATCTCCCCATCTCTCTCCTGTCTCAAACAAACAAATAAAACCCACATGCGTGGAAAATAATCAAGAAAAATAAACAATCACTAATACCTAAAAAATGCAGGTTGGAGAGATGGCTCAGTGGTTTAGAGCACTGACTGCTCTTGCAGAGGTCCTGAGTTCAATTCCCAGCAACCACATGGTGGCTCACAACTGTCTATAATGGGATCTGGTGCCCTCTTCTGGTGTGTCTGAAGAGTACAGTGTATTCATGTGCATAAGATAAATAAATGCAAAAATACACACACACAAAAACAAACAAACAAACAAAAAACTAGTCAACTACTCCTAGGCATAGGGCCTGCCCTAGATTATGGTTGATAAACTCGGTGTCACTACATTGACAATAACTGGTTTTCTCTTTCTTGGCAGGTATCAACTGAAATAGCTTCTTGGTTAGGGTGAAATAGAACCCCTGTCTACTTCTCCTCTCTCAGTGCTGGAATCTCATGTGGCTTAATACTGTGCAGGTCCTGTGTGCACTGCCACCGTCTCTGTGAGTTCTTATGTGCATCAGTCCTGGTATCCCTGGGAGACACTGTTTCTTTGCAGTTCTCCATCTCCTCTGGCTCTTGCAATCTTTCTGCCTCCTCTTCCACTTAGATCCCTGAACCCTGAGGGAAGGGCTTTGAGGAAGATGTCCCATTTAGAAATGAGAGCTCCAAAATCTCTCATCTTTGCTAATTGTGGGGTTGTGGGTCTCTGTTCCCATCTACAGCAAGAAGCTTCTCTGATGAGGGTTTCAGCAATGCTCTGATCTTCATGACATATGCTGGGGGGAGGGGGGAAGTCTAAATATTCACAGGAAGTGCTTTACTACTTTTCAAAAAAAATGTATTGTTAGAACAGATGTGTTTCCCACTAGCTTGAATCCAGCCACTCCCAAGCACAGAATATGATGGAGTGACTTATGCAGTAAAAAATGATTTATGGAGAGAAAAAAGCACACCAAACTAAACCAACCAAAAAACACCACAGTAGTTTTGTAATGATTGGAATAAGGGGGAAGAAATTCAGTTAAGAACAAGGATGCCTTTGGACTTGGACAACAGTAGGAATCATGAATTTAAAACCATAGAGGTAGAATATTACAAAGGAAATATAGGCAAGGCTCAGGAATAAGCAGGTGGAAATGCACCAATCACTTCACGGTTTTCAGCACTACCCTTAAGAAGACGTGCTGCTTTTGAGAACTGGTTTCACAGCACAGCTTCATGGAATCCAGAGAACAAGGAAGGGGCTTGGTGTGGATGATCAACAAGGCGAGTACTATGAGGAGGTCAAAACGATGAATCAGCCTTTAAAGGTCTTTACATTCTCTTCCTAAAACGTCACTGGTGACTGTCAAAATTTCCAGAAAGTGCTGAGGCAGAACTCAGACACAAGGAAGCAACAACAGGAACAAAGTGAGGTTACATATATATCAGCACCTGATAACTGGACAAAGCGAGGGTTTCATTGCAGCGTTTCCATACTTGCATATGTGTTTGTCAGTCAGTTTGCCCTTTATTAGCTTTCCTTATCCCTTCTTTCCTCCTCGCATCCATCATAATACTTTTTTTACATTCAAGACTGCCTTGCCTTTGGAGTCCATATTTGACAGAAAGTATGCAATGCTTGACTTTGTAAAATGATCTTTGATCCTATTCATTTTCCTTGAAACAATACATCATTCTTCTTTATAAATAAAAAATGTGTTATATATGATATATTTTTTCATTATCCATCTGTGTCTTAGCTACCTTTCAATTGCTATGAGAAAACATGACTAAAAGCAACTTGAAAAGGGAAAGGTCTATTTCATCTTACAGTTTATAATCCATCATCCAGGGAAGTCAGGCAAGGAATTCAAGACAGCAACCTGGAGATAGGAACTGGTGGAAAAATCTGGATAGATGCTGCTTACTGGCTTGTTCCTAATAGCTTGGCCAGCCTACATTTTTATATACCCCTGGATTCCCAGCCTAGAGGACCTGACATTGGACCTGACTCTCACATATCAATCACTAAATCAAAAAAGAAAAAAGAAAAAAAGAAAAGAAAAAAAAGAAAGAAATATGTCCAACAGGCTTGCCTACAAGCCAATCTTAGGGAGGCAGTTTGTCAGTTTTGGTTCCCTCTTCTCAGATAACCCCAGCTTGTGCCATGTGGGCAAAACACTAGCCAATATAATCTGTTGATTGGCATCTACGCTGACTTTACAGTTTGAATTTTGTAAGGCAATGAAAAACGGATATTCAGTCATCTCTATGGCAAGTTGACTTTGATCTCTTGAAGGCCTGCCCACAAATTTATGGATCATATATTTCATGTGGATTTTTAATTTTTGAGAAATCCCCCATACTGATTTCCAAGTTGCTGAGCTAATTGTTCTCATTGTTGACAAAGGTGCCCAAAGCATACACTGGTGTCCTAGTTAGGTTTCTAATTACTGTGCTAAACATCATGATCAAAAGGTTGCTTGGATTACATTCCATCAATGAGGGAGGAGGTCAAGGAAGAAACTCAAAGGAGGAATCTAAAGACCAGAACTGATGTGGTTTTGGAGAAATGTTTCTTACTGACTTGTTCCTCAAGCCTTGTTCAGCCAACTTTCTTAAACAAGTATCTTTCTAATCAAGATTGGCAACCTTTGTAGTGAGCTGGGCTCTCCCGCATCAATCACTAGTCCAGAAAATGCTTGACAAACTTGCCTATAGGTCAATCAAATTGAATGTTTCCAAATGACAGGATCTTGTATCAAGTAGACATACAAGTAATCTACACAAATGGGAAGAAAAAAACCCTTTCAACAAATGGTTCTGGAAAAACTGGGCATCTCCATGTAGAAACAGGAAATTAGATCCTCATCTCTCACTCTATACGAAAAATGAACTCAGAATATATAAAAGACGTAAGACCTGAAACTTTGAATTACTAGAGGAAAGCATGCCAAGATCTAGACACAAGCAAGAACTCTCTAAATAGGGTTCCAGTAGGTCAGACGATGATAGCAGAAATTGATAAATGGAATTGTATCCAATTAAAAAGTTCTGCACAACAACAACAACAAATCAATAGAGAAAACATCCTTTAGTATAAGAGAAAAAAATCCACGGCAAATATTCACCCCACAGAGGATAAGGTTCATAAATATAGAAAGAAATTTGAGAATTAAAGAGCAAAAAGACAAATATTCCAACTTATTAACGGGCAAGTAAGTTGACACGTTTATTTAAATCCAGTGTATTCTAGAAGGCCCTGGCTCAACTCATTTCAGAACACTTGGCTTTGTGGGTTTTGACATAGTACTTGATGGCATAGATGCAGTCACAGGAAAAAGAGGCATAAGGCAAAGCCCAGCCAAGGTAATGACAAGTGTTCTCCACACCTCTCTATTCTCTAAACGAACTTGGTTTTGTGTGATATAAACGCAAGACACGGAAAGGGGAGTTTTAATTCTCACACTCTTTCTTCCAAATACATTTTTTTTAACCTCCTGGCTTTACAAAGTCCAGAGAGCAAGCAAAGGCTCAAGATGCAGAGCCGTTACATGGATTTCTGCATTTGGAAACTTGGTCTGTCCAAGCCACAGAAATGAAAACAAAGCGTATATGAAAAATGACTGTCCTTCCGTTCCGTGAGTGTTTGCATGCCGTTTCCCAGCAGAGACCCAGCCTCAGACTTGTGCACACTCAGAAAGGTAAAAAACCCGCATCTGGGGAACCGGGGCTGGAGGAATGGAACTCATCTCTTTTGTTCCTTGCCAAGCTTACCTTGACGTTTACTTTTATAAACACAATCAGCAAAGGCTGTGCAAAGAAATTACCCTTTGAATCTGCATCTGGAGTTTTTCTAGCCTGCCACATTTTAAACCAGCTAAGAGAGTCATTCTCTTCCATTCAGCAATAATCATTAGCAATGCCCTGTGCCTTGTGTTACATCTCATGCCTAACTTCCTTTTTCAACTAGGGATAGCATCGCTTTTTTGTCACAGCAGGGTGAAATGAAAGTCTTTTGTGTCACCTTTGTATTCCACTAACCATCCCAATGTATGCCGATGGCCAGACAAAGGGAACATGGAAGCACTGAAAATTACTTTGTTGCTGGGTTTAGTTACAGCTCATTTATTTCTTCTTTCACTCATACATTAGAATGTTATCCTAGAACTGAGAACCAAGCAATCACAAGTGGGGAGGGAGGGAGGGACATGGGAGGAAAAGTGGATGGGTGTTGGGGTTTTGGGGGGAAGTAGTGGAGGGGAGAGGGGAACCTTATCTGGTATTGAATGAGGGAACAGAACTGAAGCCCTGAGGGCCAGCAGAAAGAATGGAAACAGGCAACCTCAGGAGATAGGAAGTCGGGGGGGGGGGGGGGGGGGGGACCCTTCAGAAAGCACCAGAGAACTGGGAGGTGAGAGACTCTCAGGAGGGAGGGACCTCAGATGAAATGCCTGACAGTAGGGAGAAGGAACTTACATAGCCCACTTCCAGCAAGAAGACAGGGCATCAAATGAGGGAGCGGGGTCCATCCCACAGTCACAACTCTGACCCCTAATTGTTCCTGTCTGAAAGAATTACAGGGATGGAAATGGAGAGGAGCCTGAAGAAAAGAAGGTCCAGCCACAAGCCTGAAGTGGAATGCAGCTCAAGGGGCAGTCCCAAGGCCTGACACTATTAGTGAGGCTATGGAGCGCTCACAAAAAGGGACCTAGCATGACCGCACTCTGGAAGTCCCATCAAGAAGCTGAAAGAGCATAGTGCTCTTTACCACTCCTGGGCATATACCCAGTGGCTTTACCTGCATGCAATAAGGACACATGCTCCACTATGTTCATAGCAGCCTTATTTATAATAGCCAGAAGCTGGAAAGAACCCAGATGTCCCTCAACGGAGGAATGGATTCAGAAGATGTGGTATATTTACACAATGGAATACTACTCTGCAATTAAAAACAATGAATTCACGAAATTCCTAGGCAAATGGTCAGAACTTGAAAATATCATCCTTAGTGAGGTAACCCAATCACAAAAGAACACACATGGTATGCAGTCACTGATAAGGGGATATTAACCCAGAATCTCGGAATACCCTAGACACAATCTGCATATCAATAGATTTCCAAGAAGATGGAAAGGAGAGACCCCTGGTCCTGGAAAGACTGGATGTAGGGGAATGCCAGGACAAAGAAGCGAGAAGGGGTTGAATGGGGAAAAGAGGGAGGGAAGGGAGCTTATGGGACTTGCGGGGAGGGAGGAAACGGGAAAGGGGAAATGATTTGGAATGTAAATTAAAAAAAAACTTAGAAAATAAAAATAAAAATATAAAAGAAGCTGAAAGAGTCAGATGCAGATATTTGCACCCAACCAATGGACAGAAGCAGCTGACCCCTGTTGATGAATTAGGGAAAGCTGAAAGAAGCTGAGAAGAGCAATCTTGTAGGAGGACTAGCAGTGTCAATTAATCTGGAGCCCTGAGATCTCTCAAACACTGGACCACCAAACAGGCAGCAGACACCAGCTGACATGAGGCCCCCAACACACATACAGTAGAGGACTGCTGGGTCTGTGTTCATTCAGGGATGATGCACCTAACCCTCAAGAGACTGGAGGCCCCAGGGGGTTTAGAGTCAGGTGGGGTGGGGGTGGGGACATCCATGTGGAGACAGGGGTTGGAGAGGAGGTAAGGGTTGTGGAACAGTCAGAAGGCAGACGGTGGGGGGGGGGGAATAAAATATGGTGTGAAAAAAAATTAACTAATTAATTAGTTAATTAATTTAACTAACAATTTAAAGGAAGAGAACAGAGTCAGCAAAATATTCTCAGGATTTTGTTGTTGCTCTTTTAAAAACTTAACCACCATCAACCCCTCAAAAAATATTCAAATGAGATGGTCTGCACATAAGAGGGATTGGGGCTCTAATTATTATACAACGTATATAATGATATTGTATTTTTTCCTATGTCATGTTTACAAAACAGTGTTCTGAGACTAAATTCACATCCTAAGCGGGTGTTGCTCTGTAGTCTCTCTATGTGTTTTTTGCATTCTTACCCCTTAGTAATTCGGACACACCTTCGGCTACTGGAACTCAATACAAATTGTTCCCATTTAATACTACTCCATCCCATCTGCAGACACCAAACCCAGACAGGATAGTGGATGCCAAGAAGTACTTGCTGACAGGAGCCTGGTACAACTGTCCCCTGAGAGCTTTGCCAGAACCTCACCAATGCAAATGAGGACGCAGGGACCCCAATGGAGGAGTTAGGGGAGGTGGGAGTGGGAACACCCACATAGAAGCAGGTGGGAGTGGGGAGGGGATGGGGGTTTGCAGAGGGGAAACAGGGAAGGGGGACAACATTTGAAATGTAAATAAATAAAATAACCAATTAAAAAACAAGATTACTAAAGGATAAAAGGATTGGACGCTAGTCACATACAAACCTATAGAGACGCTCCCATTCCTGATTTATACTGTATTGTCATGCTCATAACATCAGCTGAGCTCTGTTAGCTTAAATACTGTATCATAATTGTAGATCACCTACATGATACAGAGTGAAGAGTTGTGATCATTGTTCTGTTTACTTGGCCAATTTAGAAACCCAAACAAGATCATTCAAACTGGTTCTATGGGTCTTTCTGGTTCTGCCCAAATTGGTTGAATCTACCTTGTTGTACAGATACACCCATATAGGGAAGACTAAAAGATCTCTGTGAAACCATGCCTCAGAATGAAGAGGTTGTCACAGATATGTGACATCTATACTTAATGTATTAACATCAAGAATTTCCTTTCCAGAATATATGAAGGATGAACTTACGAAATGACTGCCGACTGAGAAGCAGGCCCATTTGTCCTGTCTTAGGCTAAACACACCTAGAAATCATTTTTTATTTGAATTGTTTTCTTGACTTGACTATTTGTCTTGTATGGACTCCCAAGACTGATATTTTCATAGAGATGAGTGCACGGGGATGTTTACATCAGTTATACTTCCAAGGATTTGAAGCAAATAGGACGGGACATGAGGAAAGTTGGAATGGAATTACAGTCTCAGAACAGGCCTTGGTGTGTCCCCATAGAGTCCTCAGAAGGACTGTCCCCTCACTCACATCTGGAGCTGAACTGAAGCAAGGAGCCAGGCCTCTGTGTCTGATTTTATCTCATGTCTCCACCCAAACCAACCAGTCATAGAAACTACGCAGCTTTCAAGAAGGAAATGAGGAGGGAATGAGGAACAAGCTCTCTGTATCCAGGACTTCTGATGCCCAAGGGAACAAGGTCACCGCTGTGATAGCAGATTCTGCAATAAAGTATGGAGCACAGAGTGGACTATGGGGGTGGAGAATGGAGACTGCAGGATCACAAGCCATTCCCTTTGTCTTGCCCCAAAGTGTCCATTGGTCCTGGTGCTGCCATAAAGGACCAAGAACACACACACACACACACACACACACATACACTTCTTGAAAATAAAAAAGATTTTAAAGATGATATTTCATGTTGATGGAATCATTTAATAATTATTTTATTCCTTTATAAATATTCAATTCTTCTGTAACAACACTTCACACTGAAAAGAATTTCCTTAGAATAAAACCTTTTCTTCTTACATCAGTCTTTCTCATAATGCAGAGAGAAGATTCTTAGGGTGTGTGTGTGTGTGTGTGTGAATGTGTCTATGTATGCAAGCAGTGTATATATGTGTGTGCCTGTGTGTATGTATATATTTACATATATGTGTGTGTGCGTGTATGTGTGTATGTATATATGCATATCTCCAAGGAGTTTGTACATGTTTCAAGTTTAGTATATGTGCTGCCGAAGCGAGCACCATGTTTCAAGTTTAAAACATTCTGGAAATGGAGAAAACATTTGCACTCAAGAATGAGAGACACTAGGATTTAAATCCCTCCTGTATTGCTACTTGCAAACTCTGCTCCTCCAGAAAAAATAAATGAGTAAACATATGAAAACTTTAATTTTAAGATAAAAGAATTTTGAGTATTGCTTTATAAGAGATTGTTTTTAAAGGAAAAAAAACAAACAAAACTCCTTAAGTTTCTAAAGACCATCAATGAAATGAGTTTGTGACATCTAGATCTTAGGGACTTACAGATAAATAATAAATATCAATATTTCTCAAGTTGAATGATATCTTCTGAATGCAGTAAACACAGTTGTATAACAATAAATAGTCTTTAAATGCATAAATGTGATGAATACCTGCTACAATAGCGAGTTTCCACTGTTGTAACGAATATCTGAGATGATCAGTTTAAAAGGAAGAAAGGTTTACTCTGGTTCATAGCTTCGGAAGTGTTATTTCATGGTCACTTGGTCTTTTTGCCTTCTAGTCCACGGCAAGAGACAGCACATCCCAGTTGGGAACATGTGGTGAGGCAGTCTCTAGCCTCAAAGCAGCTGTGATGCAGAAAGACAGGCCCCCAATGTTATGTCAACAGCACACTTCATCACTTAATTTACTCTATAAGTCCTCACCATTGAGAAGTTACGTCACCTCTCAACAACGCTGTGCTGGGAACCACACCTTTAAAACAACCTTCCTAATGATGCAACCCTTTAATACAGTACCCCATGCCATGGTGACCCCCCCAACCATAAAATTATTTTCATTGCGACTTCATAGCTGTAATATTGCTAGTTATTAATTATAAGGTAAATATTTGATATGCAGAATATCTGATATGTGAACAGCATGAAAAGATTATTAGACCCAAAGGGGTTTAGAACCACTGCTTTAACACACGAATCCTTCAAGGATGTTGCAGATCCAAACTATAGCACCTACCATGTAGAGAACATACAGGTACCAGGGAGATGTCAAAGCTGGTAGAGTTCTAGCTATGAAAGCATGGCTAATACCTATCACTTATATAAAAGATGAAGCTAGGAAGTAACCCCAGAGGTGTGGATGCAGAGACAAAAGAATCCCTGAGCTTTCTTACAAGGCAGTCTGGCTGAACTGGTGAGCTTTGAGTTAAACAAGAGACAGTGTCACAAAAGAGCAGGATGTGGAACAGCTGAGGACATTGCTGACATTGACCTCTGGCCGTCACATGCACATGCTCATACATGCATGCACACCACACATGCATGCACACCACACATGCATGCATACTTGCGCTTACCTGCTTAGACACAAAAATATGTATTGAGAATTAAAGATATGTAGGT
Source organism: Tokudaia tokunoshimensis (assembly GCA_036184795.1). Classification (NCBI taxonomy): domain Eukaryota; kingdom Metazoa; phylum Chordata; class Mammalia; order Rodentia; family Muridae; genus Tokudaia; species Tokudaia tokunoshimensis. The sequence goes on from BTHU01000007.1 coordinate 30,546,840, forward strand.
AAATATGGAACTTGCTGGCTGAGTATGAAGGTGCATGTCTACAAATCAGGACAGTGCAATGACAACATAGACAATGACTACTAACTGATAGGATTGGTCACTGTGAGGGGACTAGACATTTTATTATGACCAAGAGCAAACCAACAGAAGTTTACAAACATAGGGGAATTGAATTTGCTACTTTAGAAAATCCATTCATTTTTTTTACATTTAAAAAAATCATTTATTGCCAGTTATCACATTGGTGAGAAAAACAAATCTTTTCTGCCATTATGACCCCAGTATCTGATTGCACACTAAACTGAGGACAGGCTAACTCTGGTGGCCAGGGTCTCAGCCAGTCAGCTGATGGATAGATACTGTAAGGAAGTTTTGATGGCTACAGATTCAGGACAACGGGTCCTGTGTCCACAGAACTTACATTCATGTTTGATTTGCCTCAAGATGCTGTACTGTCCCCCACCCCCGAAATTGCCCTACAATCTAATTCTTGGACTCTGTAGCTGCCCCCTAGTTCAAAAGGGCACTCTCTAATTCCAATTTGTCTCTTCTTCCCACTGTCTTTTCTCAAGGATGTACAGTCAAGCTTCTTGGATTCCCATCAGATAGGAAACTGCGACTCTAGGGAAATGAGCCAAAATTAGCCAGTTTTCTCCTTAGAAGAAACTTCTCCATAGACACAATTCTATTTGCCTTAAAACCATAAGCTATTTAATATGCAATGTTGACTTTTTCTTATTACTGAAACTTGACTAAAAAGTAAAAAAAAAAAAAGACTTCAAATGTAAGACAAGACAAGAGTTCAAGGACCTTTTTCAGTCAAATCAGCCTGATAAAAATGTCTTTTCCAGGTTGCTATTTTTAGCCCCCATCTTTTCCCTACCAAAATATGTTCTCACTAGTACAAAATGTTAGCTTACATGCACTAAGACTCATTTCTCCCCAATTGTGTGATTAGTAAAAATAACTCTACCCAAGTAAAGCACATGGCATCTGAGTGTTTGAAATGATGTCAATGGAAGCCAGATTTCACGTGACACTAATAGATAATTATATCAGATGACTGTGGAGATTAATTGTCTGAGCTATTATTAGCGCATTTTATAAGCATATTGAATTTATTGTCAGCTTATAATTGCACACTATGGACATAGGAGACCCAAAGATCCTATTATGTAGAGAAAAAAAAACCCTTATATTCTTCTGCTCCCATTCCAATTTTACCAGATGGCCCACACCAGCAAATCCTGGACATTGTCTTTAAAGACACCAGTCAGCACCCCCTGGCAATAGGCAAAGAGACTCCATTTGGTGGTCGTGTTCTTCTTTCAGTCAGGGGCAGAGCAGATGGCCGTCCTTTGTTCACCCTCCTTGATGCCTGGCTTGGTGGCCAAAGCTGTCTTATGCTTAAGACACCTGAAAATCAAATGTATTCAAATCCAAGCATCACAAAGTGGAGGAGGAAGACAGAACTGCATTCCACCTTCCCACTCAGGGCAAGCGATGCCCACAGACCTGCCCTCCACCCCCACAACATGGGCAGCCCATAGACACACAGAGCCCAGCCTCCCACTATGCAACACAGCATGGGAAGAAGAAGACACAGACCTGTGGATCACCCTGCCACCCACAAACCTGCCCTCCAGCACATGGCATAGGCAGGCCACAGACTCTGGCTTGCCAGAGGGTGTCACCCAGGGATCTTCTAGCTGCATGGCTAGCCTCCAGAAGGAACCATCACAGTGTGGCAGTATGTGGTGGTCAGATAAGTGGGGGAAGAGAAACGGAGCAGCTTGAGCATTATGGAGAGAGATGCCTAGAATTGCCTAGAAAACAGACCCCTCCATTTGTCTGCTTAGAATGACATGGACACAGAAGTGATCCCCACCCCCACCTCTGGTAGTCACAAAAGCTGTCCCCAGGGTTCTCAAGCACAAGAGAACTAACTAGCTCTGCCCCTCATCAGCTGAAGCACTTGGGAGAGCAAGCTCTGCAGCTCATCCAGCCACCACAGCAGAGCTGACGCTGGTAATGGTGGTCCAAGTGAGCTGGCCCTGAGGGTGAGCGCATGGGAGAGCTGGCCCAGCCACCCGTCTGCCATGAGGTAGTGTGGATGGGAGACGGATGCTCTCTTCCTGCTCAGTAGTAAAGAGAGCTGACCCTGAGAACCTGAGAGATGGAGAGCTAGCCCCTCTCTGAGGCTACCCCTTCACTGGCTGTAGCACTTGGGAAATTGGAAACCTTGCCTGGGCAACACAGTGGAGCTCACCCTGATGGGAAAGCACAGGTGAGCCCCAAGGATGTGCGAGCAAGAGATCTGGTCTAGCCCCTTGCAGGCTGCAGCACTTGGCAGATAGAATCTGACGGGAGAGCACTGTGGACCTTGCCCAGGAGGGACACATACAGATGAACTGACGCCAGGGACATTACAGCAGGAATGCTGACCCTGCTTCCTGCCGATGGTGGGATTAGGTGGCCTAGCCTGAGCAGTTCTGGAAAGCTAGCCGTGGTGGTGTGGATAAGGAAGAGCCAGTTGAATGACCAGATCAGCTACCACCCAAGATCAGATCTGGGGCTCTAAGCTGGCCCACCCCCAAAACTGTATCATCTGCTAATGCTTGGGACCTGTGAAAGGGCCAGTCCTGGTGATCCAAAGCTGCAGGATCTCCATGACACGGGGCAACAAGAGGATAACTGAGAAGAGGCTTGGGGAGGTTCCAATACTGATGGTGTCACAGAAACCAGAGATCTTGGACCACACAAATGACACATTGCAATGAATACTTACAAGTGAAGATGTATGGACAGAGGGATATACTGTGGGACGCACTGTGACACACTACAGCTTCCATGATGAGATGTTTTCTGGGCTTTGTTGTTAGTGTTGGTGCTGGTGCTGGGGGCGTGTGGTGGTAGTAGGATGTGGTTGTTTTGAGGGGAAAGGAGGTTACACGTGCAAAGGGTGGATATGAGGGACAGGGAGATGAACAGCACTGGGGTGGATGATGGGAAACTCACAAAGAATAAATTAAATGTCTAAAAAAAATCAGTCAGTATCTGTCTCCATCATACAATAAATCTTTCTCATCAGAGAAGGAAAGACCTTTCTACAGATATCTATAATAGAGAACGGTCAATCTAGGAACACAAAACATGGACATCTTTGCAGAATAATTCCCTCTGATCCCATCGTCAGAGTCTGCTGGATTTATCTCTCTCTTCCCAATCTTAAACCTAGGTTCTAAACTAGAGATCTACTTGAAGCATTCTTGTAGCTCTGTTAACAGAGAGGCTGGATAACCCTCCACCTCATTAGGGAGAGCTACTAACAACAATAACAAATAATAGCCCAAACAATAGGCAAGGAATATCTTGTAGACAGACTCAGCACTGAAGCCAGTTTTGATCAGAGTACTCAAGCTTCCTGAAAAAGTTAGTTCAAAGATGTGCTTTGAAAACAACAACAATAACAACAACAACAACAACAACAACACAGGAATTATTTTTAAGGTGGTTACAGCAAAGACACTTGAGACCATGGGAGAATAAGGGTGAGGAATGATGTTAAGTACAGCATGTGTCCGAGAAAACTGGAAATCCAGTTTGGTGACTGCAATTACATGTATGGATACAACTAAAACAGAAGGAACTAGAAAAGGCAGCTTTCATTCATTTCTAACAGTTTGTACATCCTTCAGAAGGAGGCTTCATCTAATTGAATAGACTTTTGAAAGCAATTGATGTTCTGAAGAAGAAGCAATATTATGCTCAGATGCTTTAAAAAGATTATTCTGGCAGAAGAAAGATGAGGCAAGAGGAGAAAGAGGCATCAGGTGGTTGTTTCAAGCAAAATGAACTCAGAACATGAGGGAAAAAGACAGCCCAGGAGAGGGAGGAAGAGATAAAAGATTCAGTGAGCATCATTCCACCATGGAGACTGGGTCATCCTAATGTAACTGCTGAGCCATTAGTGGAAGTCAGGATTTTCCAACATCTTGAACACCCCTCCCCAAAAGAAACTAAATAATTTGTGAGCCACAGTGATATGAAAACAGGAAAAAACATGTCTTATTTATGGAATATGTGATGAGTCTTGTTTTATATTTTAACATATCATAGATAGCTATTGTGTGTCTACTTCATAAGTGAAAATTAAGAGGATGACGAAGATGCAGGAATAAAGTTGGCTAGGTCAGACACCTCTCTCATCCCACCATAGATACTCTTGACAACTTTCATCTTGGTCCAATTCCATGTCAAATTCTGTACAAGCTTCAATAGTCTCCAATTGCTCAGACCTGGTGCTAATAGATCGTCTTTCACCTTATATGCCTCTGATTTTCCTATTGCCACTGAGGCAGACAGTCCCACCTCAAGTGTCCAACCCCAGTAGGCCATACCTACTCTATAAAGGCCACATCTCCTAATAATGCTATTCTCCATGAGCCTATGAGGGCCATTTTCTTTCAAACCACCACAAAGATGTTGTTAAAATGTAGCACTGAGTGGCCTGGGTCTGACTCACTATGTAGACAAGGCTAGCCTCAAATACACATGAATCTGACTGCCTTTGCCTTTCAAGTGATGGGGGGAAAGGCACTACTCATCTCTGTAAACTTAGATTTTTCAAAACCTACTTTAATAAAGGTCCTTAAACACTTTAACCTCCCTTCTAACCCAACACCCACCAGAAGTAGTAGAAAGGAAAAGTTAATAGGGAAAAAAGGAATGTGGGCCTGTTTAGGAATAGTTCTTTAGGGGTGGTTCCAATCTTCATTGTCGAGATATCAGCAGTTGAGTTCACATGAATCAGAAGAAACTGCAAGGCTCTGCCAATTGGCCCAAGTCCACACAGAAACAGAAGCAACAAGAAGTCACCAGAATATCACAAGAACGTCTTTGGTGTGTTTCTCTCTATGTAGTCACAACAAACAATGATCAGTGAAGAAGACAAGGCAAACCAATAACACAGTGTTGTCACCAAAGACCAGCAAAGAGTGTCAAGGCAAACAAATGCCACAGTGTCATCCACTGTCTATTGATTTATACTTATACTGTTTCCAAACATCACGGGTTCTCTCAAGCATCCACTCCAGCAAAATATCACATGCCCCTTTCTCTAGGCAGCTTCCAGAAAAACACAGTCTGTTCTCAGCAAAACAACCTCCCATTTGTCTGCTTCAGTGAAATATTCTCTCTCTTTTTTTTTTACTTTCTACGTTTTTTTTATTTACATTCCAAATCATTTCCCCTTTCCCGTTTCCTTCCTCCCTGAAAGTCCCATAAGGCCCCTTCCCTCCCTCTTTTCCCCATTCAACCCCTTCTCACTTCTCTGTCCTGGCATTCCCCTACATCCAGTCTTTCCAGGACCAGGGGTCTCTCCTTCCATCTTCTTGGAAATCTATTGATATGCGAATTGTGTCTAGGGTATTCCAAGATACTGGGTTAATATCTCCTTATCAGTGACTGCATACCATGTGTGTTCTTTTGTGATTGGGTTACCTCACTAAGGATGATATTTTCAAGTTCTGACCATTTGCCTAGGAATTTCATGAGTTCATTGTTTTTAATTGCAGAGTAGTATTCCATTGTGTAAATATACCACATCTTCTGAATCCATTCCTCCGTTGAGGGACATCTGGGTTCTTTCCAGCTTCTGGCTATTATAAATAAGGCTGCTATGAACATAGTGGAGCATGTGTCCTTATTGCATGCAGGTAAAGCCTCTGGGTATATGCCCAGGAGTGGTATAGCTGGATCCTCCGGGAATGTCATGCCCAGTTTTCTGAGGAACCGCCAGACAGCTTTCCAGAGTGGTTGTATCAGCTTGCAATTCCACCAGCAGTGGAGGAGTGTTCCTCTTTCTCCACATCCTCGCCAACAACTGCTGTCTCCTGAGTTTTTGATCTTAGCCATCCTGACTGGTGTGAGATGGAATCTCAGGGTTGTTTTGATTTGCATTTCCCTAATGACTAAGGATGATGAACATCTCTTTAGGTGCTCCTCAGCCATTAGATATTTTTCAGATAAACTCTTTGTTTAGCTCTGTACCCCATTTTTTAATAGGGTTACTTGCCTCTCTGGAGTTTAACTTCTTGAGTTCTTTGTATATATTGGATATTAGCCCTCTGTCGGATGTAGGGTTGGTAAAGATCATTTCCCAGTTAGTTGGTTGCCGCTTTGTCTTTTTGACAGTGTCTTTTGCCTTGCAAAAACTTTGTAATTTAATGAGGTCCCATTTGTCTATTCTTGATCTTAGAGCATAAGCTATTGGAGTTCTATTCAGGAAATTCTCCCCTGTGCCCATATGTTCAAGGTTCTTCCCTAGATTCCTTTCGATTAGTTTCAGTGTGTCTGGTTTTATGTGGAGATCCTTGATCCACTTGGAATTGAGCTTAGTGCAAGGAGATAAGAATGGGTCAATTTGCATTCTTCTGCATGCTAGTGGCCAGTTGAAAAAGCACCATTTGTTGAGAAGGCTATCCTTTTTCCACTTGATAGTTTTAGCTCCTTTGTCAAAGAACAAGTGACCATAGGAGTGTGGATTCATTTCTGGGTCTTCAATTCTGTTCCATTGATCTACATGCCTGTCACTGTACCAATACCATGCGGTTTTTAACACTATTGCTCTGTAGTACAGCTTGAGGTCCGGGATACTGATTTCCCCAGAGGTTCTTTTACTCTTGAGAATAGTTTTAGTTATCCTGGGTTTTCTGTTATTCCAGATGAATTTTTGAATTGCTATTTCTAACTCTATGAAGAATTGAGTTGGGATTTTGATGGGAGTTGCATTGAATCTGTATATTGCTTTTGGCAAGATGGTCATTTTTACTATATTAATCCTGCCAATCCATGAGCATGGCAGATTTTTCCATCTTCTGAGGTCTTCTTCAATTTCTTTCTTCAGAGACTTGAAGTTCTTGTCATACAGATTTTTCACTTGTTTGGTTAGAGTCACACCAAGATACTTTATATTGTTTGCGGCTATCATGAAGGGTATCATTTCTCTTACTTCTTTCTCAGTCTGCTTATCCTTTGAGTATAGGAAGGTTACTGATTTGATGGAGTTGATTTTATATCCGGCCACTTTGCTGAAGTTGTTTATCAGCTGTAGGAGTTCTCTGGTGGAGTTCTTTAGGTCACTTAACTATACTATCATATTGTCTACAAAAAGTGATAGTTTGAATTCTTCCTTTCCAATTTGTATCCCTTTGACCTCTTTTTGTTGTCTAATTGCTCTAGCTAGAACTTCAAGTACTAAATTGAAACGATATGGAGAGAGAGGGCAGCATTGTCTAGTCCCTGATTTTAGTGGGATTGCTTCAAGTTTCTCTCCATTTAGATTGATGTTGGCTACCGGTATGCTGTAAATTGCTTTTACTATGTTTAGATATGGGCCTCGAATTCCTGATCTTTCCAAGACCTTTAGCATGAAAGGATGCTGAATTTTATCAAATGCTTTCTCAGCATCTAATGAGATGACCATGTGTTTTTTTTTTAATTTACATTCCAAATCACTTCCCCTTTCCCGTTTCCTCCCTCCCCGAAAGTCCCATAAGCCCCCTTCCCTCCCTCTTTTCTCCATTCAACACCCTCTCGTTACTCTGTCCTGGCGTTCCCCTACATCCAGTCTTTCCAGGACCAGGGGTCTCTCCTTCCATCTTCTTAGAAATCTATTGATATGCGGATTGTGTCTAGGGTATTCTGAGATTCTGGGTCAATATCCCCTTATCAGTGACTGCATACCATGTGTGTTCTTTTGTGATTGGGTTACCTCACTAAGGATGATATTTTCAAGATCTGACCATTTGCCTAGGAATTTCGTGAATTCATTTTTTTTAATTGCAGAGTAGTATTCCATTGTGTAGATATGCCACATCTTCTGAATCCATTCCTCCGTTGAGGGACATCTGGGTTCTTTCCAGCTTCTGGCTATTATAAATAAGGCTGCTATGAACATAGTGGAGCATGTGTCCTTATTGCATGCAGGTAAAGCCTCTGGGTATATGCCCAGGAGTGGTATAGCCGGATCCTCCGGGAGTGTCATGCCCAGTTTTCTGAGGAACCGCCAGACTGCTTTCCAGAGTGGTTGTACCAGCTTGCAATTCCACCAGCAGTGGAGGAGTGTTCCTCTTTCTCCACATCCTCGCCAACAACTGCTGTCTCCTGTGTTTTTGATCTTAGCCATCCTGACTGGTGTGAGATGGAATCTCAGGGTTGTTTTGATTTGCATTTCCCTAATGACTAAGGATGATGAACATCTCTTTAGGTGCTTCTCAGCCATTAGATATTCTTCAGGTGAGAACACTTTGTTTAGCTCTGTACCCCATTTTTTAATAGGGTTACTTGCCTCTCTGGAGTTTAACTTCTTGAGTTCTTTGTATATATTGGATATTAGCCCTCTGTCGGATGTAAGGTTGGTAAAGATCATTTCCCAGTTAGTTGGTTGCCGCTTTGTCTTTTTGACAGTGTCTTTTGCCTTGCAAAAACTTTGTAATTTAATGAGGACCCATTTGTCTATTCTTGATCTTAGAGCATAAGCTACTGGAGTTCTGTTCAGGAAATTCTCCCCTGTGCCCATATGTTCAAGGTTCTTCCCTAGTTTCCTTTCTATTAGTTTCAGTGTGTCTGGTTTTATGTGGAGATCTTTGATCCACTTAGAATTGAGCTTAGTGCAAGGAGATAAGAATGGGTCAATTTGCATTCTTCTGCATGTTGACCTCCAGCTGAGCCAGCACCATTTGTTGAAAAGGCTATCTTTTTTCCACTGGATGGTTTTAGCTCCTTTGTCAAAGATCAAGTGACCATAGCAGTGTGGATTCATTTCTGGGTCTTCAATTCTGTTCCATTGATCTACATGTCTGTCACTGTACCAATACCATGCGGTTTTTAACACTATTGCTCTATAGTACATCTTGAGGTCCGGGATACTGATTCCCCCAGAGGTTCTTTTACTCTTGAGAATAGTTTTAGCTATTCTGGGTTTTCTGTTATTCCAGATGAATTTTTGAATTGCTCTTTCTAACTCTATGAAGAATTGAGTTGGGATTTTGATGGGGATTGCATTGAATCTGTGTATTACTTTTGGTAAGATGCTCATTTTTACTATATTAATCCTGCCAATCCATGAGCATGGCAGATTTTTCCATCTTCTGAGGTCTTCTTCAATTTCTCTCTTCAGAGACTTGAAGTTCTTGTCATACAGATCTTTCCCTTGTTTGGTTAGAGTCACGCCAAGATACTTAATATGGTTTGTGGCTATTGTGAAGGGTATTATTTCTCTTACTTCTTTCTCAGTCTGCTTATCCTTTGAGTATAGGAAGGCTTCTGACTTGCTTGAGTTGATTTTATATCCGGCCACTTTGCTGAAGTTGTTTATCAGCTGTAGGAGTTCTCTGGTGGAGTTCTTTGGGTCGCTTAAGTATACTATCATATCGTCTGCAAATAGTGATAGTTTGACTTCTTCCTTTCCAATTTTATCCCTTTGACCTCTTTTTGTTGTCTAATTGCTCTAGCTAGAACTTCAAGTACTATATTGAAAAGATATGGAGAGAGAGGGCAGCCTTGTCTAGTCCCTGATTTTAGTGGGATTGCTTCAAGTTTCTCTCCATTTAAATTGATGCTGGCTACCGGTTTGCTGTAAATTGCTTTTACTATGTTTAGATATGGGCCTTGAATTCCTGATCTTTCCAAGACCTTTAGCATGAAAGGATGCTGAATTTTATCAAATGCTTTCTCAGCATCTAATGAGATGACGATGTGGTTTTTTTCTTTGAGATTGTTTATATAGTGGATTACATTGATGGATTTCCTTATATTGAACCATCCCTGCATCCCTGGGATGAAGCCTACTTGATCGTGGTGAATGATCGTTTTGATGTGTTCTTGGATTCGGTTGGCAAGAATTTTATTGAGTATTTTTGCATCGATATTCATAAGAGAGATTGGCCTGAGATTCTCTTTCTTTGTCGGATCTTTGTGTGCTTTTGGTATTAGCGTAATTGTGGCTTCATAGAACGAGTTGGGTAGTGTTCCTTCTGTTTCTATTTTGTGGAACAGTTTGAAGAGTATTGGTGTTAGGTCTTCTTTGAAGGTCTGATAGAATTCTGCACTAAAACCATCTGGACCTGTGCTTTTTTTGGTTGGAAGACTTCCAATGACATTTCTTCAGGGGTTATAGGACGGTTTAGATGGTCTATTTGATCCTGACTTAATTTTGGTATTTGGTATCTGTCAAGGAAATTGTCCATTTCCTCGAGATTTTCTAGTTGTGTTGAATACAGGCTTTTGTAGTAGGATCTGATGATTTTTTTTTAATTTCCTCAGTTTCTGTTGTTATCTCTCCCTTTTCGTTTCTGATTTTATTAATTTGGATACTGTCTCTGTGCCCTCTGGTTAGTCTGGCTAAGGGCTTATCTATCTTGTTGATTTTCTCAAAGAACCAACACCTCGTTTTGTTGATTCTTTGTATGGTTTTATTTGTTTCTACTTGATTGATTTCAGCCCTGAGTTTGATGATTTCCTGCCTTCTACTCCTCTTTGGTGTATTTGCTTCTTTTTGTTCCAGGGCTTTCAGGTGTGCCATTAAGCTGTTAGTGTATGCTGTCTCCCGTTTCTTTTTGGCGGCACTCAGGGCTATAAATTTTCCTCTTAGCACTGCTTTCATTGTGTCCCATAAATTAGGGTATGTTGTGCCTTCATTTTCATTAAATTTCAAAAAGTCTTTGATTTCTTTCTTTATTTCCACCTTGACCAAGTTATCATTGAGTAGAGCATTGTTCAGCCTCCATGTGTATGTGGGTTTTCTGTTGTTTTTGTTGCCATTGAAGACCACCCTTATTCCATAGTGATCTGATGGGGAGCATGGGATTAGTTCTATCTTCTTAGATCTGTGGAGATCTGATTTGTGACCAATTATATGGTCGATTTTGGAGAAGGTACCATGAGGTGCTGAGAAGAAGGTGTATTCTTTAGCTCTAGGATGAAATGTTCTATTTATATATATCTGTTAGTTCCATTTGGTCCAAGGCTTCAATTAGATTCACTGTGTCCCTGTTTATTTTCTGCTTTCCTGAACGATCCATTTCAGAGAGCGGGATTTTTGAAGTCACCCACTAATATTGTGTGAGGTGCGATGTGTGCTTTGAACTTTAGTAAAGTTTCTTTTACGAATGAAGGTGCCCTTGCATTTGGAGCATAGATATTCAGAATTGAGAGTTCTTCTTGGTGGATTTTTCCCTTGATCAGTATGTAGTGTCCTTCTGTGTCTTTTTTGATGACTTTAGGTTGAAAATCAATTTTATCTGATATTAGGATGGCTACTCCGGCTCGTTTCTTGGGGCCATTTGCTTGTAAAATTGTTTTCCAGCCTTTTACTCTGAGGTAGTGTTTGTCTTTGACACTGAGGTGCGTTTCCTGCATGCAGCAAAATGCTGGGTCCTGTTTACGTATCCAGTCTGTTAGTCTATGTCTTTTTATTGGGGAATTGAGACCATTGATATTAAGAGAGATTAAGACATAGTGATTATTGCCACCTTCCATTCTTGACACTATCTTTATGTTTGAGTGGTTATCTACTTTTGGGTTTGAAGCAAGAAGGTTACTATCTCATTTTTTCCAGGGTCTTGTTTCTCTCCCTGTATTGGCGGTTTCCACATATTATCCTTTGCAGGGCTGGGTTTGTGGAAAGATATTGTGAAAATTTGGTTTTATCATGAAATATCTTGGTCTCTCCATCTACGATGATTGAGAGTTTTGCTGGGTATAGTAGTCTAGGCTGGCATTTGTGCTGTCTTAGTGTCTGCATGAGATCTGCCCAGGATCTTCTGACTTTCATAGTTTCTGGTGAGAAGTCTGATGTGATTCATATAGGTCTTCCTTTGTATGTTACTTGGCCTTTTTCTCTTACTGCTTTTAATATTCTTTCTTTGTTTAGTACATTTGGTGTTTTGATTATTATGTGACAGGAGGTATTTCTGTTCTGGTCCAGTCTGTTTGGAGTTCTGTAGGCTTCTTGTACGTTCATCGGCATCTCTCTCTTTAGGTTAGGGAAGTTTTCCTCCATAATTTGGTTGAAGATATTTACTGGCCCTTTAAGTTGCAAATCTTCACTCTCATCTATACCTATAATCCTTAGGTTTGGTCTTCTCATTGTGTCCTGGATTTCCTGGATGTTTTGGGTTACACGTTTTTTGCATTTTGCATTTTCTTTGACTGCTGAGTCGATGCTTTCTATGGTATCTTCAGCACCTGAGATTCTTTCTTCCATCTTTTGTATTCTATTGTTGATGTTTGCATCTATGACTCCTGATTTCTTCCCAAGGTTTTCTATCTCCAAAATTGTCTCCCTTTGTGATTTCTTAGTTGTTTCTACTTCCTTTTTTAGATCCTGGATGGATTTGCTGAGATCCTTCACTTGTTTGTTTGTATTTTCCTGTATTTCTTTAAGGGATTTTTGCATTTCCTCTTTCAGGATTTTTGCCTGTTGACCCAAGTTCTCCTGTATTTCTCTAAGTGATTTTTGTGTTTCCTCCTCATGGGATTCCATCTGTTGATCCATCGCCTCCTGCATTTCTTTAAGCAGTTCTTGTGTTTCCTTTGTAAGGGCATCTATCCGTTGATTCATTTCTTTAAGCAATTTTTGTGTTGCCTCCCTATGGGCATCCATCTGTTGACCCACATTCTTCTGCATTTGTTTATGCAATTTTTGTGATTCCTTTGAAAGTGCATCTACCCGTTGGTTCATTTCTTTAAGCGATTTTTGTGTTGTCTCCTTATGGGCCTCCATCTGTTGATCCATGTTCTCCTACATTTCTCTAAGCGATTTTTGTGTTTCCTTTGTTGGGCTTCTAACCGTTGATTCATGGTCTCCTGTAATTCTTTATTAGATTTATTTGTGTCCTTCTTGTGATCCTCTAATAGCATCATGAGAAGTGATTTTAAATCCAGATCTTGTCTTTCGGGTGTGGTGGGGTATCCAGGACTTGCTGCTGTTGGAGAGTTGGGTTTGGATGGTGCCATATTACTTTGATTTCTGTTAGTAACGTTCCTACGTTTGCCTTTTGCCATCTGGTTACCTCTGGTGTTAGTTGGTCCTGCTGTCACTGGCTGTTGGTTGGACCTCCTGTGAGCCTGCAAAGCTATTTCTGCCCCTCCCGGTTTACCAGGATTCCCCTGGCACAGATTTCTGGGGCCTGCCCTGCTCCTGAGTGACTTTGGAGCCCTGATGTGCCTTGCCCCAAGTGCTGTTATATTGGGGAGTCCCTGCACATCCAAAGGCTCAGCGTAGCGGATTCCTGGAGCAGAGGTCGCCAAAGGGAGGCTGGTAGGCTCCCGCCCTGTGCAGGGGTGTGTGATCTCTCTGGGGGGGAGGGGGGCGTCCCTCTGCAGGGCAGAAGTCCCACAGCAGGGCTGGCGCGTGGATTACTGCAGACCTGCCCAGCTCTTGGGAGCAGGGTACACACAAGCTGCCTGAGACCCAAGCGATATTATGCCTGTCTGTCTCTGAGCCTGGCGGTCCCAGCTGCCCTGGTGCTGGAGCAAAGATGGCGGAGTGCACTCTGTACTCTCTCAGCGTGCAGGTCACCCTGCAGGGGGGATGAACCACAGCAGAGCTGGCTCCCAGACAACCGCAGTGCTGTCCCACTCTTGGGAGCAGATGGAAGCCCCAACAGGCCGTGTCCCAAGCAAGGTTATATTGGGGAGAACTTGGGTACCTGTCTCCTCAGTGCAGTTGATACCGGTACAGAGGTCGCCAAAGGGAAGCTGGTAGGCTCCCGCCCAGTGCAGGGGTCCCTCTGCAAGGCAGAAGTCCCACAGCAGAGCTGGTGTGCTGGTTACTGCAGATCTGCCCAGATCTTGGAGCAGGTTACACACAAGCTGCCTGAGACCCAAGCGATATTATGCCTGTCTGTCTCTGAGCCTGGCGGTCCCAACTACCTGGCCACTGGAGCAAAGATGGCGGAGTGCACTCTGCACTCTCTTGGCAGCGCAGGTCCGAAATATTCTCTCATAAGGCAGGTCCCTGAAAGACCTCACATGACACAACTACATCTCCAAAGAAACCAAAAATTTCCACTACACACCACCATGCCTAGCCTAGTTTGACTTATTTTTAACTATGACCTCTCTGGAGACCTGAAAGGGGCAAAGACTTATTAGCAGTGAAAACATTAAGTTCCATACTGTCTCCTGCAAAGATTAATGGTTTTGTATCTTAGACAAAGAGCATACAAGACAAAACTAGGACTCTCTCTCTCTCTTTCTCTTTCTTTCTCTCTCTCTCTCTCTCTCTCTCTCTCTCTCTCATTTGTGTGTGTGTGTGTGTGTGTGTGTGTGTGTGTGTAGCAGAGAGAAGCCTAAAACCTAATGAAGAAAAGTCATAAAGACTCAAGAAGAGTCATGACTTCAGATTTGAGCTAAGCTGAGCATCAAGAATAATGATAACAATAAATTATTGTTTTAAAGTCCATGGCTAATCTAGATTGTCAATGATGGGCTTAGAATTACCACAAGAATAAACTTCTGAAAGTATCTATGATAGATTTTTCTAGAGTGTGTTAATTAAGGTGGAAAACACATTGTAAATGTGGGTGGTACCATACCACGGGCTGGGATGCTAGACTGAAGAAAAGGAGAAAGTGACTTGAGTGCCAGCACCCATCTCCCTGCTTCAGGACTGCAGATGCAATATGACCTTCTGCTTCATGCCCTTGCTTTTGTGCCTTTACCCACCACAAGGATTCTACCTTTAGACAATAAGTTAAAGTAAGCTCTTCTATCCTTACTTTTGCCAGGCATTTTATCTCAATAATACATAGCTAATATACGCATATAGAAGAAATCTTACCATTTAAAACTTTGGGCTAAAGAGATGATTCAGCATTTAAGAACACTGGCCACTCTTCCAGAGGAAGAGGTTCAATTCCTAGCAACTCAAGATGGCTCACAGACATCTGTTACACCAGATCTAGAGAGTCTGATACTCTCTTTGGGCTTTTGCCAATATTGCATACATGTGGTACATCCATGCACATAAAAAGTAAAAATAAAGGTTACAAATGCTAGAAAACTTCCTTTGCATTATCAGACATATAATTGATTCAAGCAGGAACCATCAGTGGATCCTAAAACCATTGGGTAAGTGTTTAATACAGAGCAAATTTATATGTTCTGAAAGAAACTCCCATATAGACTATAGTGAAATGCAAAGCAAAAAATAATAATAGAAAAAAATCTGCCAAATGCCACTTTAGCTAAGAGATCAAATTTTACAATACTCATTTAGGACAAAATGGTAATGTATATACTTTATGACATGAGTCACAGAATTCCAAGTCATCTGTGCCAAGAAAACTGGATATGAAGTACATCCACTTGTCTCTCACAAAATAATTATTCAGAAGTATTGTGCTAATCAGAATTCCTGTAAAAATCAAATGACTTAAAGTATTTAATAGGGAATCAAGTCAATATGCCAAAAATCAAATATTCTAAAATCAATTTGCAGAAAATCAATTAAATGCCTAAATTAAAAACTTATGTCTACATGCCAACTTCCTGATGTTAAAATTTATGTGTTTTTGCTTTCAGCCATCTGGAAAATAGTCCAGCACATTCAAAATAATTTATAAAAGCATCAATAAGAAACTCATGCTGCCATCATTGACTGACTGTTCATAGCTATGGCAGGAGCTGGTCCCAGACAACTGGGCAATCTCAACCTAAACCAAGAAAAGGATAAAACACCCCACTCAATTATTATAAACTTTGTGAACAATTAAAACAAATACATTTTGGTAAACAGAAAATCTTTTTATAGTTGTCAAATAGGCATTAAGCAGAATTCTGAGCAAATTAATCAACGTGTGAAAAAATACCTCAAAGACATGTAAGAAGTATGACACATTTGTGGTTAAATTAATTTTTAAAAATAGAAGAATAAGTTCCACCTATGAGAGTTGAAGCCACTGCTACACTGTCTTCTGTAATGCAATGATTTGCTAAATATAGACAAAAAGTTTATAAAATGTAGAATAGTACAACCCAAAGCATCACACAAAATGACTATTATTGTAACATAAGGTATAGGTTGTGTGTATGTGTGTGTGTGTGAGAGAGAGGGGGGGGGAGGAGGAGAAGGAGGGACGAGGGGGGAGTGGGAGAAGGGGGAGGGAGAGAGAGAAGGAGAGAGAGAAACTGGTTCCAAAAGTCTTCAACTGTAATTGAATATGTACCTAAAGATCTGAGTGTATCTTGATTTAGAATATCTACATAGAAGACAAGGCAAAGATAACTAAAACTATGATAAAAAAAAAAAGAAAGACAGAAAGAAAAAGGAAGATATTAAAGAAAAACAATGTCTGGAAAAATACATGTACAGAACATGTGGACCATCTACAGAGAAATGGACCTAAAAATGATTACCAGTATGAGGCTCTGGGATCTTAGACATAAGCATGCAGACCAGATGCTGTGCCGTCAGCATGAAGATGGTTCTTGAAATATAGAGGCTACCTTGTCCCAGTGAGGGCAGGAGAAAATAATGATCTCATACAAAGAAGCAGCTGCCAAGAGCCAAAGGCCTCCCTTCATCATCTCTGCATAAATGTGGCCACACACAGACACTGAACCTAACGTTTTTATGAAGCACCAGGGCTTCAGAGTCAACAAAAGTGCTAGTCAATACAACATAGCAGTTGTGATTTGAATCTGCGGATCTTGGAAGGATTCCTTTTCATTTTTTAATGATATCATAATCTTTGGTCCTGTGTTTAACTGAGCAGACACAAAATATAATAATCTGCTCATATTTTGGTGGGAGAAATTTAATTTACAAAAACGTGGATTTTTTTTTTCCTGGCACCTTTGGGAACCAATTTTTGGAGATTTCTGGTGAAAAAAAATTACATATTGACAGGAAACCCCCAGTTTTGTCAACTGTTTCATAAACTACAGTTAGTAACTATTCTTGAAATGGAGTCACATTGACTTACCGTTTCTTATTCAGGATCATGAAATCTTAGCAGGCAAGGAGACACATGAGGGGAAACAAAGTTTGTTTAGTAGAAATATAAATGTCATTAAAATGATAAAGTTTTATAGTTACACCAAGGTTCATGATAATTTCTTAGGGAGATACCAAATATCAAAATTAAATCAGGATCAAATAGACCATCTAAACAGTCCCATAACCCCTAAAGAAACAGAAGTGCTCATTGAAAGTCTTCCAACCAAAAAACAAAAGCACAGGAGCAGATGGTTTTAGGGCAGAATTCTATCAGACCTTCAAAGAAGACCTAACACCAATACTCTTCAAACTATTCCACAAAACAGAACAAAAGGAACCCTACCCTACTCGTTCTATGAAGCCACAATTACACGGATAACAAAACAACACAAAGATCCAACAAAAGAACAGAACTTCAGACCAATTTCCCTTATGAATATCAATGTAAAATACTCAGTAAAATTCTTGCCAGCCGAATCCAAGAACACATCAAAACGATCATTCACCATGATCAAGTAGGCTACATCCAAGGGATTCAGGGATGGTTCAATATACAGAACTCCATCAATGTAATTCACTACATAAACAAAGTCAAAGAAAAAAACAACATGGTCATTTCATTAGATGCTGAAAAAGCATTTGACAAAATTCAGCATCCTTTTATGCTAAAAGTCTTAGAAAGATCAGGAATGCGAGGCCCATATCTAAACATAGTAAAAGCAATATACAGCAAACCAGTAGCCAACATCAAATTAAATGGAGAGAAACTTGAATCAGTCCCACTAAAATCAGGGACTAGACAAGTCTGCCCTCTCTCCATATTTATTCAATATAGTACTTGGAGTTCTAGCTAGAACAATTAGACAACAAAAGGAGGTCAAATGGATACAAATTAGAAAGGAAGAAGTTAAATTATCCCTATTTGCAGATGATATGATAGTATACTTAAGCGACCCAAAAAACTCCACCAGAGAACTCCTACAGCTGATAAACAACTTCAGCAAAGTGGCCAGATATAAAATTAACTCAAACAAATCAGTAGCCTTCCTATACTCAAAGGATAAGCAGACAGAGAAAGAAGTAAGAGAAATAATACCCTTCATGATAGCCACAAACAATATAAAGTATCTTGGTGTGACTCTAACCAAACAAGTGAAAGATCTGTATGACAAGAACTTCAAGTCTCTGAAGAAAGAAATCAAAGAAGACCTCAGAAGATGGAAAGATCTTTCATGTTCATGGATTGGCAGGATTAATATAATAAAAATGATCATCTTGCCAAAAACAATCAATGCAATCCCCATCATAATTCCAACTCAATTCTTCATAGAGTTAGAAAGAGCAAGTCTCAAATTCATCTGGAATAACAAAAAACCCAGGATAGCTAAAACTATTCTCAACAGTAAAAGAACTTCTGGAGGAATAAGTATCCGACCTTAAGCAGTACTACAAAGCAACAGTGTTAAAAACTGCAAGGTATTGGTATAGTGACAGGCAGGTAGATCAATGAATTAGAATTGAAGAACCAGAAATGAACCCACACACCTATGGTCATTTGATCTTTGACAAAAGAGCTAAATCCATCCAGTGGAAAAAAGATAGCCTTTTCAACAAATGGTGCTGGATCAACTGGAGGTCAGCATGCAGAAGAATGCAAATTGATCCATTCTTATCTCCTTGTACTAAGCTCAAGTCCAAGTGGATCAAGGACCTCCACATAAAACCAGACACACTGAAACTAATAGAAAAGAAACTGGGAGCCGGGCGGTGGTGGCGCACGCCTTTAATCCCAGCACTTGGGAGGCAGAGGCAGGAGGATTTCTGAGTTCGAGGCCAGCCTGGTCTACAAAGTGAGTTCCAGGACAGCCAGGGATACACAGAGAAACCCTGTCTCGAAAAACAAAAAAAAAAAAAGAAAAGAAAAGAAAAGAAACTGGGGAACAGTCTTGAACACATGGGTACAGGGGTAATTTTCCTGAAATAACCTATGCCCTAAGATCAAAAATTGACAAATGGGACCTCATGAAATTACAAAATTTCTGTAAGGCAAAGGACACTGTCAATAGGACAAAATGGGAACGAACAAATTGGGAAAAGATCTTCACCAACCCTACATCTGACAGAGGGCTAATATTCAATATATACAAAGAACTCAAGAAGTTAGACTTCAGAGAACCAAATATCCCTATTAAAAAAATGGGGTACAGAGCTAAAGAAAGAATTTTCACCTGAGGAATATTGAATGACTGAGAAGCACCTAAAGAAATGTTCAACATCCTTAGTCATCAGGGAAATGCAAATCAAAATAACCCTGCGATTTTACCTCAAATCAGTCAGAATGGCTAAGATAAAAAATTCAGGAGACAGCAGATGCTGGAGAGGTTGTGGAGAAAAAGGAACATTCATCCACTGCTGGTGGGATTGCTAGCTGGTACAACCACTCTGGAAATCAGTTTGGTGGTTCCTCAGAAAACTGGGCATGATACTACCGAAGGACCCTGTTATACCACTCCTGGGCATATACACAGAGAATTCCCCATCATGTAATAAGGACACATTCTTCACTATGTTCATAGCAGCCCTATTTATAATAGCCAGAAGCTGGAAAGAAACCAGATGCCCCTCAGTGGAAGAATGGATACAGAAAATATGGTATATATACACAATGAAGTACTATTCAGTCATTAAAAACAATGAATTCATGAAATTCTTAGACAAATGGATGGAACTGGAAAATATCTTCCTGAGTGAGGTAACCCAATCACAAAAGAACGCACATGGCATGGACTCACTGATAAGTTGATATTAGCCCAGAATCTCGGAATACCCAAGACACATTTCACATATCAAATGATACCCAAGAAGGAGGAAGAACAAAGTATGGATCCTTGGGTCCTTTGTAGAAAGGGGAAAAAATACACACAAAATGAGATACAGAGACAAAAGGTAGAGCAGAATCTGAGGGAAAGATCATCCAGAGTCTACCCCACCAACGGATCCATCCTATATACAATTACAAAACCCAGACACTATTGTGGATGCCCACAAGTGCTGACTGACCAGAGCTGGATACAGCTATTACCTGGGAGGTTCTCCTAGTGCATGACAAATACAGAGGGGGACACTCCCAGTCAGCCATTGAACTGAGCACAGGGTCCCGAATGGGGGAGCTAGAGAAAGGTCCCAAGGAGCTAAAGAGTTTTGCAGCGCCATAGGAGGAACAAAGATATTAGCCACCCAGTACTCCCAGAGCTCCCAAGGACAAAAATATCAACCAGATAGTACACAGTGTTCTCCATGGCTCCAGACACATAGGCAGCAGAGGATGGTTTTGTTAGACACCAAAGGGAGGAGAGACCCTTGGTCCTGGAAAGACTTGATGCCGTAGTTTAGGGTAATACTGGGACAGGGAAGCAGGGGAGGGTTGATTGGGGAAGGGGAGATGGCTTATGGTATTTTTGGGGAAGGGAGGAACCAGGAAAAGGGATAACATTAGAAATGTAAATAAAGAATATATCTAATAAAAAAATTTTTAAAAAAGCAGGATTTTGGTAAAGTCAACAGCAAAAGCAACTCATCACGATATTCAAAGGCTTCTCTTACCTCCTCTGTTGATTTGAAAGCTGCTTTCAAATTTTAAAATAGACTAATTCACCCAGGTGTTATTGAAAATTGGTGTTATTAAAGAGTTGGTTCTTCACTCTGGCTTCACACCTAATAGCATTGAAATCATTTTCAGATTAAAATATAATGAACACTCAGAATTTTCACCCTCGTAGCACAAATCTACTAGGTAGGCTCAGTCAATAGGTCAGGAAAATAGCAGACTGTCTCTAACACAAATTACTTTACATCTAAAGTGCAAGCCATAAAGCCCAATCAAACTTGAGTGTTCAGAAGTAGCATTTAGTGAGTGTTTGCTGTCAATTGTCTAGAACATAGGATCTAAAAACTACACTCACTGTTGGCAAAGGTTTGAAGGGGGCGGGGTTGTTGGATTAAGTCCAGTGCATCGTTTATGCACTTTATCACTGAGCTGCCTTACACCTGGTATGTATATTTTTTAAAATGCAGGGCTTTCTATATATATTTAACTATTTCTAAGTTCTCAAGTGAGTTAAGTCATGCAATAAGCATTTAATGAATGTCAAATATATTCAAGGCATTCTGCTGGTGAAAGGTACACAGGATTTACAACACAGTTTTTGTGGAGCTGGCTCCCTAGCTGCAGAGAGATCAGTGGTGAGACAGCTGCATTTTATATGAATCTTATGAAAAGAAAACAGGAGCTAATTTGCATATATGACAAACTGATCCAACCTGAGTGGCCAGAGAAATGCCACTTAGTTAAACATTGTTAATTAATAATAATCAGCCATGGGATGAGAAGCGAGAATAATCTGGCTGAGGGAAAAACAAGTAAGGAGAGCCTGCAGTCAGAAACATGAGAACCACAAAGGAAAAGAGAAAAGGAGGAAGAAGAGGAGGAGAAAGAGGAAAAGGAAGAGGAGGAAGAGGAGAAGGAGGAGCAGCTTTTAACTAGATGTCTGAGAGGAAAGAAGCATGGTGAGAGATTCCTTACACAGTGGTTAAGAGTTTCATAAAAATGCTTTTAGTATTTAAGAAACTATGAAAGCCAAAGTGGGTATGATCAGATTTCTTTCAAACCACTATGGCTGTGGTAAGGAGAAAGGAAGTAAGAATGGGTACAAGGAAAAGATGACCTGGAAGTTTCTCCATGTAGTCAAAATAAACAAGAATGTATCTCCAAGTAGACAAATGAGATGGGTCCCAGAACCCTTAAACTCTAAATCACTAGGATTCGATAATAAATTGAGCATAGAGCAGATGGAAGAGAAGGAATAAAAGTTGACTCCCTTTCTGGCTAATGAAGTTCACATAAGGAATACATGAAAGGGTCCCACTTGGGCATAAGAGTAGAAAGGCCATTTTAGTGATAAGCAAGCAAAAAGTACGTAGCAATGATGCTGTGTCTGCATAGTTGCAAGTGTAAGCACTAGTGACACCCACATCTATAGAATGTTTCCCAGCGTCTCAGAGCAATTCTGTGAGATGGGTTCTACATATTCTCTATTTGCCAATGAACAAAGTGAGATACCGGGAAATAGGTAAATTGTTCAGTCTCACAGATAATGAATGTACAGTAGAGTCCTCTGGCCACATTGGGCAGCCTGGTTATCCCAGGGAACTTATCCAGGAGACATTGTAGATTTGTCAATTAGTGGATTCACAGGTCTAGAATTTGTAAGTCTGAAGAAAATGAGAGAGGAAAGACAAATACTAGAAATCTTTTTTAGGAAAAATGATTACGTAAGAGAACATAAGGTTGCATTTCAGAATTTAAAACATGACTTGATCCTTAGAGACCAAATATCCTTTTGCCAGAATTTTTTAAAATTCGAAAGGGAACAAATCACTGAGCTTTTCTCAGAGGATTTTGTTTTTTAATACAAGGAAGACATCAATACCACAGGATTCTGCCTATAGCTGCTTAAGCTTGGGGCTCATATAGCAAGCTTTCCTCGTAATTAGTTTTGTTTCCTTAACGAATGCATCATTTGCATGAGATGTCATTCTGTCTCTTGCATGAGGCCTTAAGTCACTGTTTTCACAATAAAACCATTAGTGTAATAATTAGATGATATGAATTCAACACGGAACCAAGGACTTCATGTTTCACTATCTATAGTATACTATCCCTCCTCACAGCCTCTAGATAAACATGTTATCATAAGAAAAATAATTACATTTATCGAAGGATGTTTGTAGCTCTAAGAAAACATAGATGGAGAGCAGGGAGGGAAATCAGTCCCCGTTCAGTTCTATTTTTGACAAGCATTCAAGAGCCTTCACTCGAGAAGGGAGGACGTTGAGAAGGGGTAATGAGAAAGAAGAGTTCCAGAATGAGGAGGTGTGTGACTACCTTGAGTCTTCTTACACCCAGATATTCTAAGTACTTAGAATTCCTCACAGGGAAAAAAAAAACCCTGAGTATGCATTCCACCCACTCGCTACCACAAGAACTAAAAGAACTCAGAGGCATTCAGAGGCATCCGGCCTGTGCTGACTTGTACCACACGTTTTGTTTAAACTCTTCTGGTAACCTCAACCTTCCCATAGGAGGAGTAAGCTGTATTTGTCCAAAAGAGAGAGCAAGAGATTCAGCAAGAACTTCTTAAGGTGCTTTTGAAGCAAACATTTGGACTGTAGCAAGGGAAACTCACCCTTTCAAACCCAGGGCTCTACATTTTGCCTTTCACTGAATGCTTATTCACTGGCACGCTGGAATTACCAAATTTTCATCATACAATTATTAATGCTCTCTTATCAGTAGTAACTGAGTACTCAGAGCTAATGCAGTTTATTTTATAAAGAGAACAACCCTGAATATCAAGTCTTCCTAGTGTTAGATGGGGGTATATACGGACATGCTTATATATGTATGAATATATATTACTCGAACCCTGATAACTGAAAAGAATTTTTACCTTTCCAGATCTTTTTTTTTGAAGTTCAATTTTCATACACTTCAATTAAATAGAATTACATCACTTTCCCCTCCCTTTCCCTCTCTCCAGTCCCTCCCTCCAACCTTTCCCACGGCCTCCTCGTCTCGAATTGATACCCTCTTTTTCTTTAATTAGAATTGCTGCAGACATTCATTTGTATATGTATGCAGAAATGTATAAATACAACTTGACTAGTCTGTTTCTATTGTTTGTATGGATGTGGTTTCAGGGTTGACGACTTTATATAGGTAACTACTATTGGCTAATTCTCTCTCTCCCAGCAGCTACTAATATCCTATGGTTGTTTGCATAGGGTGGGTCCGCATGAAATTTCCCTCCTATCATATCAATGGATCTATCGATATTGCCCCACTGTTGCAGTCTTGTGTATGCAACCATTGCTAAGACAAACTTGTTTCACAGGGGAGTTCCTGATTTTTCTGCCCCCTTTTCCACAATGTTGCTTTAGCCACAGACACAGGAGCTGTGACACCAATATCTTCACTGGGACTGGGCTCCTCAGAACCCATTCATCTCTGTATTGTGTCCAGCTGTACTTTTAGGTGGTGGCTCTGTAAGCTGTAAAGAGAAGCTTCTTTGAGGAAGGGTAGTAGCTATAGCAGAGAGGGTGGCTAAGCAATAAAGAGTGTCTGTAGGGTCAGGACTGAAACTCAGCTTGTAGGTTTCCAGATGACATAGGGCCGGAGAAGGGAAGGACTTTATTTTTTTTTAATCTACAATAGCATTTTCTCCATTTGAAACTGGAAAGACAGGAAGGGACCACTTGAAAGAAGAGGAACCAGAAAAACAAAAGTAGGAAAAGATTCATTCATTCTAGCACAATAATTACAGCCAGCCTGGATCATTCTTTCTCTGCATAAAAAAATTCCAGAGTTGTAAACATGGCTTATGCCCCAACCCCAATGGGAAGGAACTAAGAAAGCACTGGTTTCCATAAAATACTAAACGTGTTACTGATTTCCAGTGAATTCAAACACTTTCTAACAATTTGGAAGACAGTGTATTTTCAAAAGTTACCTTCAACTAGGTAAGTTTATATGGGCCTCTGTTCACTGCTCATAGGGCCAGTATAAATATTCTTTTAAAGTTACAATATTTCCTACCAACTGGGCATCTGAAAGCCCTGAGTTCTTGGAGAAATGTTCAGACTGTCAACATATTAATTGTGGATGGAGGGGACCCCTGACTTCTATGCTTGGGGGAGTGAGAAGAGATTTACCCAAGGAAGCAAATCAGAGCCTCGTGTACCACTGACCCTTTCTAAACTGACTTTTGATCAATGAAGTATTTCCTTTAAAGTATAATCAATAGCAACAACCACAGAGCACGGGCCACAGAATTGCTAGCCTCCCCTCTATAATACCGTCGGAAACAAGCCTTCCTATTTAGTGAGGATTCTGTAGCCTTGGACTTATCAAGGAGCAAATTAGCCTTCAAAGGGAAATTAGTCATTCCTAGTCATTCTTGCGCTAGTTTGTTTTAATAATAATTTTAAATGCTCCCCCCTCAACTTGGCATTCTAGTAATAATGCTTCACAGAACTCTCATTTCCACTGAACAGTTTTGAATAGAGGAAATCAGTGACTGTGACTTCTATGCTTGTTCTCTAGAACCACTGCAGCTTCTAGCCACACATCTTGTAAGAGACAATGGTCGTGATCTTAGATGACTGGATTTTTTTTTGAGCCCCTTTATCTAAAGATCCTAAAACTCTACAAGAAAAACATTCATATACTCTTTCTACAGAAAAGGAAAAGAGCAGTGGTGAGTGGCTTAAAATACCAAACAGTGGGTATAAATCACTCAATACCTCATCCCCTTTCTGCTGATGTAAAGTCCATTGTCATAGCAACGGAAATCAAAAATAGCAACCTATGAGAAACACTAGGTTTACTGGAGCACATGGAAGTTTTAGTTTGGTATTGAGCCAAATCTTGAAAAAATAATCTTAGACTAATACCTACATGTTATTTTTATCACTACTGAGATTTAATGTTTGAAATATAGAGTAAGGGGGAGGGCAATTCATTTTTTTTCCCACTTAACAAAGACAATCCAAGATAGCATAAGCTAATTTAGGGAGTAGGGAAACTTAAAAGGCTCTTGTTAACCACCCTCCAATCTTTTATCTCAGCTCTGCCAAATGTGGGTACACAGTAACAAAATAATAATGTTGCTCTGTCCTGTTTGATGATTAGTATTGGACAGGTATCTTGGTTAGAGTTTCAATGCTGTGAAGAGACTCCGTGATCAAGGAAACTCTTATAAATGAAAGCATTTAATTGGGACTAGTTTACAGATTCAGAGATTCAGTTATCATCATGGCAAGAAGCATTTTGGCACCCTAACAGCCATGGTGCTGGAGAAGGAGCTGAGAGTTCTACATCTTGATTTGCAGGCAGTCAGGAGGAGCCTGTCTCATTGATCATAGCTTAAGCATATATAGATTCAAAGTCCACCTCCAGAGTGACACACTTCCCCATCAAGGTCCTCTACAACAAGGCCAAACCTCATAATAGTCCCACTCCCTATGGGCCAAGCATTCAAATACACAAGTCTATGGGGGTCAAACCTATTCAAACCACCCCAAGTGGCCAAAGTCTTAATTTAATAACTTTTTACAAGAATGAAATCCCTGGACTTCTCCAATTCTCAGACAGAAGCTTATCTTAGATATGGAGAAAGGCTGAATAATATTTATTCTATACATTAGATGTCTTTTGTGTTTTATTATAAAACTCTTTCTGTAATAAGCTGTGAAGTTCAAGGATCCAGCTTAAGGACCTCATGAAATACTAGAGTAAGGAGGGGATTTGGAGCGTATGATGGAACAAGAGCCCATGAGGACATAGTTCATCTCATCCATCATTACCATCTTCATTGCTAAGCCCCAACTGCTTGAAAATCCATTTCCTCAATGAAGCCCTCTGGGTTTATAACACACAACCTATCTTCATTGTTCATGGATTTAGTATGTGTTAAAACTTATCAGGACCACCACCAACACTACCACCATCACTATCACCACCCACTACCACAATCAACAAATCAATAGCCATTAAACTTTTGAGGTCATTCAAAGAAATATATGAAATCGTATATTCTCAGTTGAATAGAACAACAGTCTTAACTGATGCAAACAAGTCTCATTTCACTGAGTACTCACTCGATACGATGTGTTTTGCATTCCTCTATTTTTATTCGTGATTTTGCTGTTTAAACTGACCCCCCCAAATAGAGCGTTGACCTGCTATTGAGACTGTACTGACTGGTTTTGTGTGTCAATTTGACACAAGCTGGAGTTATCACAGAGAAAAGAGCTTCCCTTGAGGAGATACCTCCATGAGATCCAGCTGTAAAACATTTTCTCAATTAGTGATCAAGCTGGGAGGGCCCATTGTGGGTGGTGCCATCCCTGAGCTGATAGTCTTGGGTTTTATAAGAAAGCAAACTGAGCAAGCCAGGGAAAGCAAGCCAGTAAGTAACATCCCTCCATGGCCTCTGCATCAGCTCCTGCTTCCTGACCTGCTTGAGTTCCGGTCCTGACTTCCTTTGGTGATGAACAGCAATGTGGAAGTGTAAGCTGAATAAACCCCTTCCTCCCCAACTTGCTTCTTGGTCGTGATGTTTGTGCAGGGATAGAAACCCTGACTAAGACAGATACATAAGCACAAGAATTCTGGCTGAGCTTTACAAAGAAAATGTTTATATTCAGTATCACGAAAACATTAGGTACAGTGCTGTTGGCCTTGAGTTTAATATTACTAAATCAATTCATTAAGGTTTAAATATAATGGAGACTGGGAGATGTCTCAGTGAGGACAGGAGTTCAATTCCCAGAACCCACAGAAATACCAGGTAAAAATGACAACCAAGTATGTAATGTCAGCCCTCAGGAGGCAGAGACAGGGGATCCTGGAAGCGAGTTGGCTAGCTAGACTTACCAAATTGATGAGGTCTAAGTTCAGCTAGAGACTCTAATTCAATATATAAATCAAAAAGCAAACAAGGAAGACACTTGACGTTAGTTTCCAGCCTCCACAGGCACCCCCTCACATATGGATGTACACTGACTCACATGGATATTCACACACATTGAAAAATGTGCACTCTAGGAGAGGGAGGGGAAAATGTGGGGGCCAATTCCGATACAGGATGAGATGGGGGAGTAATGACAGAGGGTCAGGAATTTAAAAGGAGGAGAGCAGCAGCAGGGGAAGGGGATCTAGAGGTAGCCACTAGAAAGTCTCAGATGCCAGGGACCCAAGAGGTTCCCAGGACCCAAGAGAGAGGAAATTAGCCAAAATACCCAACAAAGCGGAGATAGAACCTGTAGAGACCATATCCAGTGGATGAGCACGGCCCCTGGTTGAGGAATAGGGCTGCCCACACACCTCAAAAATATTAATCCAGAATTCCTCCTGTCAAAAGAAAGTGCAGAGACAAAGAACAGAGTAGAGACTGAAGAAAAGGCCATCCAGAATCTGCCACACCTGGGGCTCCATCCCATCTGCAGACACCAAACCCAGACACTATTGCTGATGCCAAGAAGTGCTTGCTGACAGGAGCCTGGTATAGCTGTCCCCTGGGAGGCTCTGCTAGAGCCTGACCAATAGAGATGAGGATGCACAAAGCCAAACTTTGGACTGAGCACGGGAACCCCAATGGAGAAGTTAGGGCAAGGACTGAAGGAGTTGAAGGGGTTTGCAACCCCAAAGGAAGAACAGCAATAGCTGCCAGCCAGACACCACTCCCAAGTTCCCAGAGACTAAACCTCCAACCAAAGAATACACGAAGGGACCCATGGCTCCAGCTGCGGATGTAGCAGATAATTGCCTTATCGGACATCACTGGGAGGTGAGCCCCTTGGTCCTGTGGAGGCTCGAAGACTCAGGGTAAGGGAGTGGGTGGGTGGGTGGGCGATCACCCTCACAGAGACAGGGAGAAGGGGATGGGGGCTGTAGAGGGGAAATTATGAAGGGGGATAACATTTGAAATGCCAATAAATAAAATAACCAATAAAAAAAAGAAAAAGAAAAACGTGCACTCACAGGTGAACATGTACAAACATAAGCACACACACACACACACACACACACACTTGCCTGCAAATAAATAAAGCAAAATATAAACAGATATGTGTCCATATGCATTGATTGCTGAGGAAGATGCTTCAACCAAAGGCTCATAGGAAGCTGTGCGCTGCCCTGTCCCCTTCTGTGCTATGGTGACTTCACAGCTTCGGGTACATCAGTCAACTCTAACATCAACTCATACTCCTCTCATTTTAAACTACGCACTCTCTCCTGTTTAATCCCTCATGATTCTTCACCTTGTACTGCCACTGTTGGTATTTGTCAAGTGAATTTTTATTAAAAATGAAGCAATTACAAGCATCAGTTCTTAGAGCCTGAGTTAGCACTATGGAAGCCATCAGCTTTTAGAGCTTTAGGAGCTATCTCCCCTGTGCGAATGACTCACCTCCTACCTTAAATGGCAAGCTCTGCTTAGTCAGGAACTTCATCGACTCTAAATGTATGATGTTGTCTAAGTACCAAGACAGGCCCATAAAACTTGCCAAAAATTAAACTGATTTTGCTGTCCTCGTGCATTTCATTAGCTAACCATTTTGAAGAGTGATGTCATCTATGTAAATTTCCATTATGATAATCAGATTTCTCATCCCTGTTAAATATTGGGTAGCTATGATTTTTCAAATACTGTTTAGTCCTTTATATATAGCACTTCCCTTTAATCATTAAAATTATTCCTTTAGAAATAAAATGTAAATAACTTTCTAAAAATCATAGGTCCTAAGACAAAATTGGACTTGAATGTAAACATTTTTAGCAGTTTCATGTGGTATTGTTACTTCCTTTTACAGGTAAAGATACTGAGATTTGAAAATATATTTGAAAACAGATAACATAGAAATGCATAAATACACACAAACACACACATATGTATATATATACATATATGTCACATACAATACATATATACCATCTCCATATATGCCTGATCTTGCCTTTCAGGTCAGTACCATAGCATGTAGATCCTACTGCTGGGTAAGACTGTTGATAACTTTTCTTCCATAGCACCTACATAGCATGTTCTGGCATTATGAAAATTAGCCAGCAAGAGGCCAACTGTAGTTTCACACTTCTGTAGCCTACAACCAAAGTGTTTAGTGTCTTCCAGCAATAGGGTCTTTACCATCTAGTTATGGGGGGCAACCAAGAGCAAGGCAATAACCTGTATCGTTAAGCCTCTATGGCCTTCCTAAGCAGCAACTTATAAGGAAGTATCCCAAGCCTGGCACTGGAGATTTTCCCTTAAAAGCCCATGGCTTCTGGGAACAGCGTTGTCCACCCAGTACATAAGGTACCTCTGTTTAAATATCTTTCTTTTTTTTTAGGTGAGAACTGATAAGGAAAGAGAGGAAAGCTTGGCATACTACTTAGATAGGTATCTGCTGCAGCTTATAATGTTGGGGGAGAAGGAAGACAAAAGAGAGGGAAATTGCTTCTAACAAGGAAAAAAAAACACTTCCATAGGACTATGAGTTTCAGGAAAATCTGGAATTTCAAGATTTTTCCGGTCTATCAACATGGCTGTCTCTATTTTAACTCTCAGGGGGTCCATTCCTCCTCAGGCAAAATCCTGTGTCTAGTTGAGCAGACTCCCTGAAACTCAAAAGCCTTTCTAGATCTTTTCTGACTGTATTACTGTAGTTCCTAAGTCAAAATGCATTGCAGAGATGTACCTTATTGGTTTCCATGTTTTCCTTTTAGTTCTTAGTTTGGTCCTCTGAGATATCTTTCTCTACTGTATCAATGTCACTAGGTAAAAGCCATAAGATTCTCTTTTCCACACAATGTAGACAACCTCTGAAAAATCATGAGATATGACACCCATGAAAGAGGCATTCCACCCCAGTCCACCCAAAATAAAGTTCTGGTGACTGTACCCCAGAGGACACCAGGGCCTCCTATTTGTCTACCGGTCACTAGTGCTGGATCCTCTCTCAGTCTCAGCACCAACTGAGTCGTCAGAGATATAACTTTCATCTTCAGAATACAATTTGCTTCTTTCCCCCCTCTTACTAATGTGCTAAGAAACAAAATTTAAAAAAAATAGAATCTGCCTCAGAGATTGAATATGGACATTAAATTGGATGATGCCTTTGAAATTGGCATATGTAAGTGGGCATGGGATGGTAAACGTTCACTCAGTGCTAACCTTCCCAGATGATGGTTTCACAGAATAGGAAGCTAAAATACAAAGAGCCTTGAGGCTCTCACTAAAGATCTCAGGGCTGGACACATAATCATAAACCTTCACCATTAGACCCTTAGCTATACAGCACCACCTGTATGGAACTGTATGAAGCATCCCACCTATTAGGGGATTAATGTTTCCTCTCAAGCCTCCCCTAAGTTGTGCTGCTTTGCTGCTGTCGATATAAAGTTCAACACTTAGGCTCGTCTGTACATTCTCTCTCCTTAATATTTAATATATTAATATTAATCTATTAATTTTAATATTTTGCATTGTTGATTTCTAGTTGTTGTCTCTTATTATCCCATAGCTTGTTTCCTCTACATTTAAGTGTAATACTGATTGATGGAGTTCTCTTGAAAAGAAGAATCTATATACTTGGAAGTATCCTTCTCTTTCCTTCATTTTGTGTGAAGTCTGGCTATTACATCTATTGTTTCTTTCTTCAAGACCTCTCTAATCTCTTGTTCACCAAATCTCCTGGTATTTTGTTTGGTTTGGTTGTTTTTTTTTTCCAAATCTCTCTCTTCCCTGCTTTCTAGCTTGAGCCCAGCATACATTTCCTTTCCGTTTTGGCGTTTTTGAAACCTTGAAATAGATTTGTGTATTTTTCTACTTAGTGAATACTCATTCATGAGGGACTGTATTAAGAAACACCAGAGCAGGCTGTTGAAAAGGGAGGAGGCTCTTGAGCGTGCCTGTCTCTCAGGTGGCACCATTGCTCATCTACTTTCAGTCATGAGATGCAGTAAGTAGTACAAAAGCCTCACTTAAATCCCAACCTCCAGAACTAGGTATAAAAATAATTTCGATTCTTTACAAATTATCCAGCTACCTGAATTCTGTTATAGTTACAGGAAATGAACTAAGACAGCTCCATTGGTTAAAGAACAGTTTTAGCAGAGATTGGAAGGATGCATTCTCATCATTCACAGGAGGAATGGTGGGAAGAGTGTTCACAACAGGGGAATGGAATTTGCAGAATCAGAGACAGGAGGGGGAGGGGAGAGGCAGATGAAAAAACAGCTGAGACGTGCTGTTTTGGATGACCAAGGCACATTGAGTTGTGAGTTTATGAAGCCAAAGTAGATTGTGACCAAACTACTAATATCCTTGTAGATCACTAACACAGTATTTTTTTTTCTCAAATCTAAAGTCAATAGAAAACCATTTGAAGCATTTTAAGCTCTAGGTGTGTATGTATTATTCATTCTGACTACAAGCCTATAGTATGAGTAATAATTTAGAGGTAACCCATGTGGTTGAACCTAGACCAATTACAAAATGTTTACATCCAGGATATAGGATTCTAGCTTAAGCTATGCTGGTGACAGTGATGTAGAGAAATTAATGGAGGATTGAAGAGGAATTACCAGGTAGAATGTGCAGATGCTGATGAGACTCCATCACAGGAGCAAGAGAGGAACAGGGCACCAAGATTTCTGAAGTGGCTGACTCCACAGAAAGGTCACATTTAGGACAACTGATTCTATCCAAAAGGACGAGCAGCACAATGAATCTATAGTTAGGTATGCAACAGCTATATAATCTTTTAACTTTTTATAGATAGTTGCTTTTTAAAAAAAATAATTATTCTAGATTTAGTTTCTATAATAATCATTCTAGATTTAGCTTCTACATCACACAGATTTTACATCTCTGACCATAGATCATATCCTGGAACCTCATCTCATATTTTCCAAAGTCAATCATGAGGCTAGAGTTTTAGTGGCCATCAACTATGGATTTCCCAGTCCTGTTCTCCAAACATTTGATCTGACATCAAAGCAGCATACTATACTCTCCTTTCTTATTCCTGACAACTCCTTATCCGCTAAACTGAGACTACAACTTCTTTTCCAACACTATCATTCCTTTTTTTCCACTAGTTGGAAATTCCCTGTCCATACCACTTGCCAGGGCCATTCTTTCAGTGTCAAGAGCTTGTATTATTTCTCATTCCATTTCTTCCTGAAGTCCTTGTCCTATCTTAGTTAACTGATCATTCCCAGATGAAGCCCAGGATTTGATTAATGGCATTCTTCTGCTTTCTTAAACTTGTAACCTCTGTGTTATTATGAACTCTCCTATTTTCCATAGTCACTGAATCAGGCTCTGTGTGTCAGAATTGAGACTTCCTATACTTCTGGGCCAAAGAACAGGGAGAATCCTGATTTCGTGAAGGTAAACATTACTATTTGATTTTCTTAGGTCTAAAGAATAAAATAGTAGCAAAAGGTTATCTTCTCCAGGACACTATGATCGCAACTACCTGGATTTCCAGTTCGATGTGATGATAAAAATATTTGCTGATGTAGGTAAGATGTAAGATCAAAGTGTCCCATAATTCAGAACCAACATATCAGGACAATTATTCTGATGATTCACCTAAACCTGCTAAGAGCTTTACATGAGTAAGAAATTAATTTATTTAATCATAACCTTTTAATAAAGCAAAACTTGATTTATTCTGACTGACATAGTCACCAAGTTTTACATAATTAAAAATATACAATGATAGTGATTGTATCTATCCTTCCTGCCAGAAAACTGTAATCAATTCCAAAGACATAAGTAAAGAATTAATTAAACTAATCATGACACAATGGGATAGAAGCAGCCACTGGGAAAATCCAACGTTTCAATATAAAGTCATTGAAAGGTATCTAAGATAAACTGCCAGGAAAGAGGCAGCAGGGGAGCGAAGAAGCTACATTTCAGGGTAAGGTCATTGAAAGACAGACAACATGTACTGTTCAGAAAGGGGATGAAAGGAAGCAGGCAGGCTGACAGCACATCTTCACCTTTACCTTTGTCCCCCCATTCTCATCCCTAACTCTGCAAAAGGACACTTGCTGCAGCCTTCCCTTCCACCGCCACCCACACATTTCCCATGGATCCCACAGATCTTCCCCCTCCTTACATCCCTCCCCAGTATTCATTTTACCCCAGCCCCCAACTCCAGCAGGCACACCCTATGAACCAACAGGTCACTCCTCTCATGGAAGTAAGCAGTCTTTCTGCAGGTCTTCACTCCATTAATTAATGCTCTTCCTCCATTCCTCTAGAACCAATCCCCCAGTCTCATCCCCAACTCTACAGCAGACCATCTGGGGCAACCTGCCTTCACTCTCTACCTCCACTACAAGGTTAAATGATCTGATCTTGGTGGAACACTCGGCTTTCCTCCCTCCTGTGAACTACCTTAGACCCCGAGTCTATCCCCATCCCTAAGAGTCAGCTTCCAATGCCCAGAAACACATTTTACCTGGTACCTCCAGTGGCCACGACTCTCAGATAACAAAAGTTTCTACCAGGTAACACACAGTCATCAAACTCTACTAAAAACAGAGAGGAAACAGAAACCAAGAAGAAAAACACCCATCCTACAAAGACAAAACCAGATATCTTCCCAATCTCAGCCTGGAGGCCAGCATATATATAAAAACAATCAATAAAAGACAGAATACTATAGTCCCACTATAGCCCAGCAATCCTATCACAGCCAGCCATGAGTAGTCCAACATAGCTAAAAACACAACAAAATGGATAATTTTCTTGATAGATACCACTTACTAAAGTTAAATTAAAATGAGATAAACAATTTTAAAAGACCTACTGCCCCTAGTGAAACAGAAGCAGTCATTAAAAGATTCCCAATGTAAAAAAGCCCAGAGCCAGATAGTAATTCTACCAGACTTTCAAAGAAGAGTTAATACCATAGTTCTAAAATTGTTCCACAAAATAGAAACTGAAGAAACATTACCCAATTCATTTTATGAAGCCACAGTTACCTTGATACCCAAACCATAAAGACCGAGCAAAGAAAGAGAATTTCAGACCAGTTTACCTTATTATAAACATGGATGCAAAAATATCCAATAAAATATTTACAAACGGAATCCATATTTCTTGTGTATTTCCAAACACGCCAAAAAGATCATCCACCATAATCAAATAGGCTTCATTGCAGAGAGTCAGGGACGGTTCAATATACAGAGATCAATACATGCAATACACCATATAAATATATTAAAAGAATATAAACATATCGAAAGAAATTACATGATCATCTCATTAAATACAGAAAAGGCCTTTGACAGAATCCAACCCCATTCATAATAAAAGTTCGGAAGAGATAAAGGATACAAGATGCATGCCTAAACATAATAAAGGCAATATACAGTAAGCCAATAGCAAACATCAACTTAAATGGAGAGAAACTCAAAGAAATTTCACTAAAATTAGGAACAAGACATAACTTTTCAATTTGGTACATGAAGTCATAGCTAGAGCATTAAGACAACTGAAGAAGATCAAGTGGGGACAAATTAGAAGAGAAGAAGTCAAAGTATCATTATTTGCAGGTGACATGAGAGTATACATAAACTACCCTAAAAATTCCACCAAGGATTCCTTCAACTGATAGACACTTTGAGCAAAGTGGCTAGATATAAAATTAAGTCAAATTCAGTAGCCCACCAATATTCAAATGACAAACCGACTGGTAATAAAACCAGGGAAACAACACCTTTCACAATAGTCTCAAATAACATAAAATATCTTTGGGTAAATCTAATCATGCAAATGAAAGACCTGTATGATAAACATTTTCATTAGCTGAGGTCTATAAAGCTAACAAAGGTGTGGCAATTAATGCTGCCAGTTTGACAAGATCAGGAATTATTGAGCAGATAGCGCTCTGAGTTTGTCTGCAAGAGAGTTTTAGGTTAGGTTAGTTAAGGTGGGCAAACATACCTTAACTGTGGATGATGCCAATCCATGAGGTGGAGTCTGAGACTGAAATAAAGAAGAAAACAAGGGAGCACCAGCATTCACCACTCTCAGGTTGACTGTGTACACAATATGACCAGCTGTCTCAACTCCATCCACCATGCCTTCTTTACCATGACAGGCTATATGCTCAGACTGTGAGCTAAAATAAAATCCTTTCTCCTTTAAGTTACTCTTTTAGTTGTCATTCTATTGTTGTGAAGTGACCAAGGTAACTTATAAAAGGAAACATTCAATTGGGACTTGCATACAGTTGCATAGAGTTGGTTCATTTCCATCACAGAAGGAAAAATGGCAGGAAGCAAGTAGGCATAGTGCTGGAGCAGTACCAGAGAGTTTGCATTGGATCCACAAGCACACAGCACAAAGATGAAGGTCAGACCTGGAATATGCCAATGACACTCCTTCTCCACCAAGGCCATATCTCCTGGATCTTCCTAAAAGGTTCACCAACTGGGAGCCAAACATTTAACTATAAGAGCCTAAGGAACTGTTCTTATTCAAACCACCACAGTAGCTCTTGGCATATATCTGGTTACAGAAACAAGAAGAATAATTAATACACAATGTGTTCAAACACAGAGGAACAGATAATGACATTGTGGTATGTAACACAATAAAATATATATCAATATGGAAATAAAATAAAATCCTTTCATTTGCATCAATATGGATGGAAGTGTATATCATGTTAACTGAAGTAAGCTAAGTACAAAAAGTCACATGCCACATGTTCTCAAGTGCAGGAACTTTTTTTAAGTCGATTTTTAGAGATAGCAGACTAAGAATCACTAGAAGTTAAGTAGGAGAGAGAGAGAGAAGGTAGGAATAGAAGTTGGGCAGTGGATATCAAAATATAATTCTATGTGTAGAATAAGTTCTAGTGTTACAACACAGTAGGCTAATTATAGGTCACAACTTATCACATATCTATAAAGGATTAAGGGAGATATCTAGGGGCTGAGGAGAAGGTTCGGTCAGAAAAGCATCTAACATGCAAGCATGACTTCGATCTCCAGCATCCATGCAAAAAGTTGGGTCTGGTGCCATGTGCTTGTAATATTAATTCTTAGGAGGTGGAGGCACGAGGATTCCTGAGGCTTTCTAGCCAGTCTTCCCAGCCAGACAGCTCCACTGAAGAACCTGTTGAGAAACACAAACTACTGTATCAAGAAGCAAGACAGCTTCAAGGGGCAGCACCCAAAGCTGACCTCTGACCTCCACCTTCACTAGCACACATATGCACGCTTACCCATATACATATATACATACATACACACACACACACACACAAACACAAGATAGAGAAATAAATGTTGTCATCATAGTAAATAATTCCACTGACTTGATCATTATACATTACATACATGCATACATACATCAAATTAGCACATAGCCTTTGGTAATGTCTAAATTGTTACACGTGGAAAAAATGTGTTTCTGTCTTCTTTGAACTTCTATTTATAAAGACCTGAATCAATTCATAAAAACAGAAAATCACATAACAGTTTAATATGAAATTTGCATCTTGCTCTCTTTTTAATGCCATGACATTCAAGAAGTAATGTATCTCCCAAAAATGAAAAATATAGCTAAATTCAAATTCCAAGTAAGAATGTATAGGGTTTGGTTCATCTTTTTCCTTTTTCCATTTCTTTAGATATATGTATTCACATCAAAGAATAGGTGTAACATGACACTGTTTATTTCTACCCTTGAACTCCAGTCAATTAAAAATTGCTTTGCTGATATATTATAGGCGATGCTTTCAATGGCACCTTATTTGTTTGGTTGGTTATGTTGAGCATTCTTCTCTCATTCCATGCATTGCATTCCATGCTTGCGTTTAGCATCTAACATTGCAATGTAGCTGGTTAATGCTTTCATCAAGGAGTGGGCAATTAGACAATGGAAGAGTTTACTATACAGCTGAGAAGAGTTCAAATGGCCAAAAGTCATTTTTCAATGTAAATTTTAACAAATATTTATTGTAGAGTAATTGTTTCATCTTAATTCTCTGTATAACTTTGATTTTCTGAGTTTATGGTGTAGTTTGATTAAGAATAAATTGTCTCGCCCGCGGACTGCGCTGGAGAGACCGGTACCCGGGCTCTCCCCCCGATATAACATCACTTGGGACACGGCCTGTTGGGGCTTCCGTCTGTGCCCGAGGGCGGGTTGGCGCTGTGGTCGTCTGGGTGCCAGATCGGCGGGCCATCGTGACCACAGGGTGAGCAGCGCCACGGAGACTGCCCTCCGCCATCTTTGCTCCAGTGACCAGGTAGTTGGGACCGCCAGGCTCAGAGACAGACAGGCATAATATCGCTTCGGTTTCAGGCAGCTTGTGTGTAACCTGCTCCCAGGTGCTGGGCTGATCTGCAGTAACCAGCGCGCCAGTTCCGCGGTGGGACCTTCTGCCTGGTGGAGGGACCCCGCGCAGGGAGGGAGCCTGCCAGCTTCCCTTCCGCGACCTCTGTTCCCGCGGACTGCGCTGGAGAGACCGGTACCCAGGCTCTCCCCCCGATATAACATCACTTGGGACACGGCCTGTTGGGGCTTCCGTCTGTGCCCGAGGGCGGGTTGGCGCTGTGGTCGTCTGGGTGCCAGATCGGCGGGCCATCGTGACCACAGGGAGAGCGGTGTGAGCGGCGCCACGGAGAGTGCCCTCCGCCATCTTTGCTCCAGTGACCAGGTAGTTGGGACCACCAGGCTCAGAGACAGACAGGCATAATATCGCTTCGGTCTCAGGCAGCTTGTGTGTAACCTGCTCCCAGGTGCTGGGCTGATCTGCAGTGACCAGCGCGCCAGATCTGCTGTGGGACTTCTGCCTGGCAGAGGGACGCCCCCTCCCCCCCCAGGAGAGATCACACACCCCTGCACAGGGCAGGAGCCTGCCAGCCTCCCTTTGGCGACCTCTGCTCCAGGAATCCACTAGGCTGAGCCTTTAGATGTGCAAGGCCTCCCCAATATAAGATCACTTGGGGCAAAGCACATTAGGGCTCCAAAGTCACTCAGGAGCAGGCAGGCCCCAGAAATCGGTGCCAGGGGAATCCTGGTAATCCAGGGGGGGCAGAAATAGCTTTGCAGGCTCACAGGAGGTCCAACCAACAGCCAGTGGCAGCAGGACCAACTAACACCAGAGGTATCCAGATGGCAAAAGGCAAACGTAGGAATGTTACTAACAGTAATCAAAGTAATGTGGGACCATCCGAACCCAACTCTCCAACAGCAGCAAGTCCTGGATACCCCACCACACCCGAAAGACAAGATCTGGATTTAAAATCACTTCTCATGATGCTATTAGAGGATCACAAGAAGGACACAAATAAATCTCATAAAGAGTTACAGGAGACCATGAATCCTTACAAAGGAAACACAAAAATCGCTTAGAGAAATGCGGGAGAACATGGATCAAAAGATGGAGGCGCACAAGGAGACAACACAAAAATCGCTTAACGAGATGAATCAACGGGTAGATGCACTCACAAAGGAATCACAAAATTTGCATAAAGAAATGCAGAAGAATATGGGTCAACAGACGGATGCCCATAAGGAGGCAACACAAAAATTGCTTAAAGAAATGAATCAACGGTTAGATGCCCTTACAAAGGAAACACGAGAACTGCTTAAAGAAATGCAGGAGACGATGGATCAACAGATGGAATCCCATGAGGAGGAAACACAAAAATCGCTCAGAGAAATGCAGGAGAACGTGGGTCATCCGGAAGAAATCCTGAAAGAGGTAATGCAAAAATACCTTAAAGAAATACAGGAAAATACAAACAAACAAGTGAAGGATCTCAGCAAATCCATCCAGGAACTAAAAAAGGAAGTAGAAACAACTAAGAAATCACAAAGGGAGACAACTTTGGAGATAGAAAACCTTGGGAAGAAATCAGGAGTCATAGATGCAAACATCAACAATAGAATACAAGAGATGGAAGAAAGAATCTCAGGTGCTGAAGATTCCATAGAAAGCATCGACTCAACAGTCAAAGAAAATGCAAAATGCAAAAAACGCGTAACCCAAAACATCCAGGAAATCCAGGACACAATGAGAAGACCAAACCTAAGGATTATAGGTATAGATGAGAGTGAAGATTTGCAACTTAAAGGGCCAGTAAACATCTTCAACAAAATTATGGAGGAAAACTTCCCTAACTTAAAGAGAGAGATGCCGATGAACATACAAGAAGCCTACAGAACTCCAAACAGACTGGACCAGAACAGAAATACCTCCCGTCACATAATAATCAAAACACCGAATGTTCTAAACAAAGAAAGAATACTAAATGCAGTAAGAGAAAAGGGCCAAGTAACATACAAAGGAAGACCTATCCGAATCACATCAGACTTCTCACCAGAGACTATGAAAGCCAGAAGATCCTGGGCAGATCTCATGCAGACACTAAGACAGCACAAATGCCAGCCTAGACTACTATACCCAGCAAAACTCTCAATCACCATAGATGGAGAGACCAAGATATTCCATGATAAAACCAAATTTTCACAATATCTTTCCACAAATCCAGCCCTGCAACGGATAATAGGTGGAAACCTCCAATACAGGGAGAGAAACAACACCCTGGAAAAAATGAGATAATAACCTTCTTGAATCAAACCCAAAAGTAGATAACCACTCAAACATAAAGATAGCGTCAAGAATGGCAGATGGCAATAATCACTATGCCTTAATCTCTCTTAATATCAATGGTCTCAATTCCCCAATTAAAAGACATAGGCTAGCAGACTGGATACGTAAACAGGACCCAGCATTTTGCTGCATGCAGGAAACGCACCTCAGTGTCAAAGACAAACACTACCTCAGAGTAAAAGGCTGGAAAACAATTTTACAAGCAAATGGCCCCAAGAAACGAGGTGGAGTAGCCATCCTAATATCGGATAAAATTGATTTTCAACCCAAAGTCATCAAAAAAGACACAGAAGGACACTACATACTGATCAAGGGAAAAATCCACCATCAAGAACTCTCAATCCTGAATATCTATGCTCCAAATGCAAGGGCACCCTCATTCGTAAAAGAAACTTTACTAAAACTCAAAGCACACATCGCACCGCACACAATAATAGTGGGTGACTTCAACACCCCACTCTCTGAAATGGATCGTTCAGGAAAGCAGAAACTAAACAGGGACACAGTGAATCTAATTGAAGCCTTGGACCAAATGGAACTAACTGATATATATAAAACATTTCATCCTAGAGCTAAAGAATACACCTTCTTCTCAGCTCCTCATGGTACCTTCTCCAAAATTGACCATATAATTGGTCACAAATCAGACCTCAACAGATACAAGAAGATAGAAATAATCCCATGCCTCCTATCAGATCACTATGGAATAAGGGTGGTCTTCAATGGCAACAAAAACAAAAGAAAACCCACGTACACATGGAGGCTGAACAATGCTCTACTCAATGATAACTTGGTCAAGGTGGAAATAAAGAAAGAAATCAAAGACTTTTTGAAAGTTAATGAAAATGAAGGCACAACATACCCTAATTCATGGGACACAATGAAAGCAGTGCTAAGAGGAAAATTCATAGCCCTGAGTGCCGCCAAAAAGAAACGGGAGATAGCATACACTAACAGCTTAATGGCACACCTGAAAGCACTGGAACAAAAAGAAGCAAATACACCAAAGAGGAGTAGAAGGCAGGAAATCATCCAACTCAGGGCTGAAATCAATCAAGTAGAAACAAATAAAACCATACAAAGAATCAACAAAACGAGGAGTTGGTTCTTTGAGAAAATCAACAAGATAGATAAGCCCTTAGCCAGACTAACCAGAGGGCACAGAGATAGTATCCAAATTAATAAAATCAGAAACGAAAAGGGAGAGATAACAACAGAAACTGAGGAAATTCAAAAAATCATCAGATCCTGCTACAAAAGCCTGTATTAAACACAACTTGAAAATCTTGAGGAAATGGACAATTTCCTTGACAGATACCAAATACCAAAATTAAATCAGGATCAAATAGACCATCTAAACCGTCCTATAACCCCTGAAGAAATAGAAGTTGTCATTGGAAGTCTTCCAACCAAAAAAAGCACAGGTCCAGATGGTTTTAGTGCAGAATTCTATCAGACCTTCAAAGAAGACCTAACACCAATACTCTTCAAACTGTTCCACAAAATAGAAACAGAAGGAACACTACCCAACTCGTTCTATGAAGCCACAATTACACTAATACCAAAAGCACACAAAGATCCGACAAAGAAAGAGAATCTCAGGCCAATCTCTCTTATGAATATCGATGCAAAAATACTCAATAAAATTCTTGCCAACCGAATCCAAGAACACATCAAAACGATCATTCACCACGATCAAGTAGGCTTCATCCCAGGGATGCAGGGATGGTTCAATATAAGGAAATCCATCAATGTAATCCACTACATAAACAATCTCAAAGAAAAAAACCACATGGTCATCTCATTAGATGCTGAGAAAGCATTTGACAAAATTCAGCATCCTTTCATGCTAAAGGTCTTGGAAAGATCAGGAATTCAAGGCCCATATCTAAACATAGTAAAAGCAATTTACAGCAAACCAGTAGCCAGCATCAATCTAAACGGAGAGAAACTTGAAGCAATCCCACTAAAATCAGGGACTAGACAAGGCTGCCCTCTCTCTCCATATCTTTTCAATATAGTACTTGAAGTTCTAGCTAGAGCAATTAGACAAGAAAAAGAGGTCAAAGGGATACAAATTGGAAAGGAAGAAGTCAAACTATCACTATTTGCAGACGATATGATAGTATACATAAGTGACCCAAAGAACTCCACCAGAGAACTCCTACAGCTGATAAACGACTTCAGCAAAGTGGCCGGATATAAAATCAACTCAAGCAAGTCAGAAGCCTTCCTATACTCAAAGGATAAGCAGGCTGAGAAAGAAGTAAGAGAAATAATACCCTTTACGATAGCCACAAACCATATTAAGTATCTTGGCGTGACGCTAACCAAACAAGTGAAAGATCTGTATGACAAGAACTTCAAGTCTCTGAAGAAAGAAATTGAAGAAGACCTCGGAAGATGGAAAAATCTGCCATGCTCATGGATTGGCAGGATTAATATAGTAAAAATGAGCATCTTACCAAAAGTAATACACAGATTCAATGCAATCCCCATCAAAATCCCAACTCAATTCTTCATAGAGTTAGAAAGAGCAATTCAAAAATTCATCTGGAATAACAGAAAACCCAGAATAGCTAAAACTATTCTCAAGAGTAAAAGAACCTCTGGGGGAATCAGTATCCCGGACCTCAAGCTGTACTACAGAGCAATAGTGTTAAAAACTGCATGGTATTGGTACAGTAACAGACATGTAGATCAATGGAACAGAATTGAAGACCCAGAAATGAATCCACACTCCTATGGTCACTTGATCTTTGACAAAGGAGCTAAAACCATCCAGTGGAAAAAAGATAGCCTTTTCAACAAATGGTGCTGGCTCAGCTGGAGGTCAACATGCAGAAGAATGCAAATTGACCCATCCTTATCTCCTTGCACTAAGCTCAATTCTAAGTGGATCAAAGATCTCCACATAAAACCAGACACACTGAAACTAATAGAAGGGAAACTAGGGAAGAACCTTGAACATATGGGCACAGGGGAGAATTTCCTGAACAGAACTCCAATAGCTTATACTCTAAGATCAAGAATAGACAAATGGGACCTCATTAAATTACAAAGTTTTTGCAAGGCAAAAGACACCGTCAAAAAGACAAAGCGGCAACCAACTAACTGGGAAATGATCTTTACCAACCTTACATCCGACAGAGGGCTAATATCCAAGATATACAAAGAACTCAAGAAGTTAAACTCCAGAGAGGCAAGTAACCCTATTAAAAAATGGGGTACAGAGCTCCACAAAGAGTTCTCACCTGAAGAATATCTAATGGCTGAGAAGTACCTAAAGAGATGTTCATCATCCTTAGTCATTAGGGAAATGCAAATCAAAACAACCCTGAGATTCCATCTCACACCAGTCAGGATGGCTAAGATCAAAAACACAGGAGACAGCAGTTGTTGGCGAGGATGTGGAGAAAGAGGAACACTCCTCCACTGCTGGTGGAATTGCAGGCTGGTACAACCACTCTGGAAAGCAGTCTGGCGGCTCCTCAGAAAACTGGGCATGACACTTCCGGAGGATCCGGCTATACCACTCCTGGGCATATACCCAGAGACTTTACCTGCATGCAATAAGGACACATGCTCCACTATATTCATAGCAGCCTTATTTATAATAGCCAGAAGCTGGAAAGAACCCAGATGTCCCTCAACGGAGGAATGGATTCAGAAGATGTGGTATATTTACACAATGGAATACTACTCTGCAATTAAAAACAATGAATTCACGAAATTCCTAGGCAAATGGTCAGAACTTGAAAATATCATCCTTAGTGAGGTAACCCAATCACAAAAGATCACACATGGTATGAAGTCACTGATAAGGGGATATTGACCCAGAATCTCAGAATACCCTAGACACAATCAGCATATCAATAGATTTCTAAAAAGATGGAAGGAGAGACCCCTGGTCCTGGAAAGACTGGATGTAGGGGAACGCCAGGACAGAGTAATGAGAGGGGGTTGAACGGAGAAAAGAGGGAGGGAAGGGGGCTTATGGGACTTTCGGGGAGGGAGGAAACGGGAAAGGGGAAGTGATTTGGAATGTAAATTAAAAAAATAAAATAAAATTAAATTAAAAAAAAAAAAAGAATAAATTGTCTCAATTACTGTGAACTTAGAATGCAGGAACAATGAATATCATTTTAAATGTTCCATGAACAATGACATTTTTAGCAGTTCAGTCACAAAGATAAAGAGATCTTTCTTAATGTCTATGAGCTATATTGTTTGCTATCCTGATTTACCTATTCCACCACTTTTTTTATTAGATATTTGCTTTATTTACATTTCAAATGATATCCCCTTTCCTCATTACCCCTCCGAAAAGCCCCCATCCCATCTCCCCCTCCCTGCTTACCAATCCCTCCCCCATTTTTCTGACCTGGCATTCCCCTACACTTGGGCATCGAGCCTTCACAGGACCAATGGCCTCTCCTCTCATTGATGTCTGA
The DNA here is from genome assembly GCA_036184795.1 of Tokudaia tokunoshimensis. Taxonomy (NCBI): domain Eukaryota; kingdom Metazoa; phylum Chordata; class Mammalia; order Rodentia; family Muridae; genus Tokudaia; species Tokudaia tokunoshimensis. The sequence continues at coordinate 30,591,582 of BTHU01000007.1, forward strand.
AAAGGCCATCCTCTGCTACATATGTAGCCGGAGCCATGGGTCCCTCCATATGTACTCTTTGGTTGGTGGTTTAGTCCCTTGAAGCTCTGGGGATACTGGTTGGTACATATTATTGTTCCTCTGATGGGGCTGAAAACATCTTCAAATCCTTGGGTCTTTTCTCTAGTTCCTCCATTGGGGACCCTATGCTCAGTCTATTGGTTGGCTGTGAGCCATGGGTATATTGATCCCCCTTCTAAGAAGGATCAAAGTATTCACACTTTGGTCTCCCTTCTTCTTGAGCTTCATGTGGTCTGTGAATTGTATCTTGGGTATTCCCAGTTTTGGGGCTAATATCCACTTATCAGCAAGTGTATACCATGTATGTTCTTTTGTGATTAGGTTGCCTCACTCAGGATGATAATTTCTAAGTGGTAACGCATTTCTTGGATCAATTATAAAACTGCATTTGCTTTAAGATACCAGATTCAACATATATTCCCCAAAATCCATTTTGCACTGTTTTATTTCCTTCAAACAATCCATTTTTACCTTTATCATTGTTGCTTCAAAATGATATCATCCCTTCCTTGCAAGATGTGCTTTCCTAAAAAAAAATAAATTAATAATAATAATAATAATAATAATAATTTTCAATTTAGTGATATCTCCAGTCTTTTAGGGGGGAAAAAAATCTATGAGCTATTGTTTGTCAAGTGTCCATGGAAAGGCCTGTGAAGGATTAAGAGTTCTCTGCCAGTTTTTAAAAACAGCATATTTTGACTTTGCTGTTAGGATAATACATTTAGAAAACAACAAGGATATTTTGCTTTTGTGACTACAAGCTTCCACTCAGCTTTGATGCCTGCCTATGTGCCTGGTTTGATGACTGTGCTGCTAACACAGATCACTGACATTCTCGTCACTACCTAGTGAGAAGGAACTAGGATGGACTGAATACTTAGGTGATGAGACTACGGCACATGGAGACAAAGTGACATCATAAAAGTCTGTACAAAGGTTTCCTTCTATTTGAACTTTTCTTAAGGTGGTAAAAGTGAGTCATCGTATAAAACATTAACAGGCAGTCAGACTCCAATGACCCAAGGCTAGAAAAATGAGTTTTTATAAGTAGCAATTTCCTTTCAACCAAACCTCATCTATCACATTAAATTAATATCTCTAATTTATATTTTATTGGTTTTATGGTTTCCTCCACTTATTTTAATTTTATTGTCGTGTAAGAACTAAAGGCTCTGGGAATTTGACAAGTGTAATGTCTGTGAATATTTAAATAATATTTTAATAGAAAATTGTCAACATTGAGCAGTCTTCAGAAAGTGATGGAAATGCTGTTGTGAAGCCTCTAACCTCTGCAGCTACAGAGGTTTGCATCCGAATTTGGATGGAACTTTCACATTTAATTTGTGATGCCTTGTATTGAGTTAATTTTCACTGATTGACACTGAAAAAAGAAGTATCTATCAAATTTATTTTTCCTGTTGTTTATTGTATGTGAAGCACCATTCTAATTGACTTTTATTATTATATCATTTTCTCATTACAATGATCTTTTCAGATAAGTTATCCCCATCATTAGGTAAAGAAGCAGATACATAGAGCGATTGTAATTTTTCATTAGTACGTTTTTCAGGTTATGCAGTACCAAGCAAGCAACAGAAGAAGCATTCAACAGGAGATGTTTTGCCTTCTGGGCCCAATGTCTTGCTTCCGAATTATGTACCTCTGTAATTTACATACCGTGTAAGATCTATGCTCACCTGAACTTATTCAGATACTAAAAATAAGGTCATCAAAATTCTCATTAAGGGAAGGAAACACAGTTAATAGTTCCTTCAAAAAATTCATTCATCTTACTTTCCAGAAGCAAATTGTCTTCAACTTCCTAGCACTTCCAAAACTGCAAGTTAAATGCTGCTCATTTTTTGAAATGACTGCTTATTTGACTACTCCTTGTTTTAACAATGGTTTTCCACATTAACCTGGGATTGTGCCCAAACCACTCTGAGGATAAGGAAGTTTAAAGTTACGTGATTTTGGAGTCCATTTTATATAATTGTATTGAAGGAAGATATAGGGAAAGAGTACATACTAAATACATTAGACACCTGATTAGCTATGTGCTTTAATATGTCCCATGGATTTAGAGGTAGTTATAGTGATAAACAAATACAGTGGAAAATTGGAGGACTCTATAGTAAATGTGTCCAACATGGTTTTCAGGACTACAGTAGAAAATGCAAGCAACTCAATTTGGATAATCTGTAGAGAGTTTAATGGAAATACTTTCTTATACTTTCCAAAGTATAAGAGATCATAGGGTGATCTAGGGCCAGTTGTAAGAGGACTTTACACTCTTAGTCTTAAGACAGGAGAGTGTTACAGAGAGAGCTACCTGACTGAAATCATAAATTTTTGTGAAAGGAAAATTAGATTGGTGCCTAATGAACATGCACAACACACACACACACACACACACACACACACACACACTAACCTCTGTTCCTGCTCCTCAGTTCTTGCTGAGATTCCCATTGGCCAAACTGAACTAGTAGCCAAAGGACAAAAGAACTCAGGAATGACTCACAGTCACCAGAAAAGATGATGAATTGTAGTAGGGGATCTGGCCAGGCAAAGAGAACAATTCGATATCAAGATTGGTCAGTGTTATCATTTTCCCAAGCCATTTTACCACCAAATAGTTGTCCTCCAAAGGACTCCATACCTGGAAATGTTTCTTGATTTCATAAAACAGAGTTGTTTTTCATCAATACCTTCTTGATTTATTTTATTTATATGAGTACACTGTAGTTGTCCTCAGACACACCAGAAGAGGGCATTGAATTCCATTACAGATGGTTATGAGCCACCATGTGGTTGCTGGGATTTGAACTCACAACCTCTGGAAGAACAGTCAGTGCTCTTAACCGCTGAGCCATCTCTCCAGCCTCCTTCTTGATTTATTGATCTTCCAGTGAAAATTTCCCATTTTTCTATCTAAATTGCAAATCCCCAATACTTTTTTTCCTCTTCTGTTTTATTCAAGTATGTATTTTTAGTGCATAGGCTAGTCCTAGAGCACACAGACTTCCCAAACAGTTTGCTTGCTCTGTGGTTTTGTATAAGGTATTCAACCTTTTGGTACATCATTTTTTCACATCTTAAAACAGGATTTTTTTTTAGGTTGGTATTATAACATTTATTAAAATAATGCTATGGGTTAATAGAAACAGCAAAGAACCAAAGAACTAAAATGCAAGCTATGTAAAATCCCAACTAAAACCCAGAAGTGTCTAATGTATTCATTAATCAGCTAACTAAAAGCCCAAGAAAGACAAGACACCCAATATAATAAAGTACTGCAAAACAATGGGCAATTTTCAGTTATCAAAACTGTGGATTTTGTCTTTTGTATCCTTTTCTCAATCAAGAAAAAAAAATTCTTTTAAATGTTATATAACATACATATAAAACAAGATAGAAAAATACATTATAAACTTGTAACAATGGCTGTAAATACATTGTCTTACATGTTTCTCATAGGCAATAGGTTGGTTATGGTACATACACAGCATGATTATTTTTTAATGCCAGTGTGGAGCTGGATTGAGTCCTGAGACTCCAGGTCTAGTTGAGGCCCTCCTGGCAGTTAGTTAATGGCTGCTGAGTGGGGGAGAGGTATTTTCTGTAGGCACGTGATCACTGGTAGGTTCCTCGTTCCCCAGTGGATGACCCTTGTCCACAGGCAGCACTCTATGGACTCAGCGGATAAATAAATGAATAAATAAATCCATGAAGTTGAGGGGAGAGATGATGGAGTTCCTTGGGGAAATTGAGGTGAGAGTATGGGAAATGGGTATGATGAAGACCTACTGTATATATGTATGAAATTTTTCAAAAACTAAAAGAAAAAGGAAAAAGGAAAAGATAACAAATAACTACTCCATAAGTTCCCAATGCGTATCAACAGTTATATAGACAGTGCCTGACATATAATAACCGTATGAGTGTTAGCCACTGTGTTACTAAAAATACTAAATCATCTTTGTTGTTGCTATTGGTGTTGGAGTATATTTAAAACACTCCTGGTTAATTTATCTCAAAGAAAATAATAAAAAACTAAACTTTTATTCTAATATTTTTTCACTTTTTTCCCCTTTTATTGAAAATAGACTATTTTCTTATACCATATATCCTATTTCTAGTTTGCTCTCTCTCTCTCTCTCCCTCTCTCTCTCTCTCTCTCTCCCTCTCTCTCTCTCTCTCTCTCCCTCTCTCTCTCTCTCTCTCCCTCTCTCTCTCTCTCTCTCTCTCTCTCTTCTCCTCTCCTCTCCTCTCCTCTCCTCTCCTCTCCTCTCCTCTCCTCTCCTCTCCTCTTCCTCCTCCTCCTCCTCCTCCTCCTCCTCCTCCTCCTCCTCCCGGTTTCTCCCCCTCATTCCCTCACCTCTGGATACACTCCTTTTCTGTCTCTCATCAGCAAAGAAAAGGCTTCTAAGAGATAACAACCAAAAAAGACCAAATAAAATATAATAAGATGAAGCAAAAACCATCATATCACAGTTGGACATGGTAACCCAACAGGAGAAAAACAGTCCTAAAAATTGGCGAAAGAATCAGAGACCCACTAGTCCTCACAGGTATTATGTATATGCAGAGGACGTGGTGCAGCCCCATGTTGGTAGTGCTTGCTGCTTCTGTCTGTGTGAGCCCCATTAGAGCATTAAGACAACTGAAGAAGTGCCTTGCTTTGTAGATTCAGAAGGCCTTGTTTTCCTGATTTCCTCTATCACCTCTGACTGTTAAAATCTCCACAGGATTCCCTGAGCTCTTACAGGAGGGATTTGATGGAAACCCTTATTTCGACTCTCTCTGTCCACATAATGTCTGGCTGTGGGTCTCTGTATCTGTTCCCATGTCTTGCCAGAGGAAGCCTCTCTGGGTAACGCACCGATCTATGAGTAAAACAGAAAATCATCTTAGATATACAAATTTTTTTAACAATAGTATTTGGTTTTACCCTAGGACTATGGTTTATCTAGTCTTGACTTCTTGGTTATCCTAACAATGTCGGGTATAGGTTCCATCTTGTGGAGTGGGCCTTAGGTCAAATCAGATATTGGCTGGCTACTCCTACAAGTTCTAGGCCACCATATCCCTAGCATATCTTGTAGGCAAGATTAAAATAGATTGTAGGTCAAAGGGTTGGTGTCCACATTTCTCTTTTGGTAGGCTGCAGAGTTGCTTCCTTCATAAAAGAGATTAGAATGTAGAGGTCAGAATTCCATGCAGGTACCAGCTGAATTTCCCCATGTTCGATGAGTTGTGTAGGTATTGTTCTCATCAATGGGTCCCCATTGTCAGTTTGCAAAGAGATGCCCATTGTCATAGCAATAGCCTGGGATGTTTGGAGATTTCTATGGAACCCCCTTGGCCAATAACTCTAATGAATGCAACCCAGTTCAATCACTAAAGAAGCCTTGCCTGGCAACAAGAGATGGTCAGTTAAGACTCCATCTCCCCCATTACTAGTAGTTCTCATTGGGATTACCCTTGTAAATTCCAGGCAATTTCCACTTCACTAGATTTCTACCCTCTACCAAAATCCCACCAATTCCACCTGTCTCTCCCCACTACCTGATCCCACCCCCAGCTCCCATAGTTGTTCTGTTCAGAAAGTTGTTTCCTGAGTCAATTTGTTCAAGGCTATTCCCCAATTTCTCTTCTATCAGGTTCAGCATGTCTTGTTTTATGTTGACTTCTTACTCCACCTGAACTTGAGTTTCGTCCACAGTGATAGGTGTGAATATATTTGCATTCTCCCTCATGCAGGCATTCAGTTTGACCGGCACCATTTGTTGAACATGCAGTCTTTTAGATTTTCCAATCCAATGGAGTACAAGAGTCTTAGAGTTTCATTGCTGTAAAGAAACACCATGACCATGCCAATTCTTATAAAGGAAAATGTTTAATTGGGGGGGCTGACTTACGCTTTTAGAGGTTTGTAAATGTACTTTTATTTGCCTGATGGAATTGTCATCTCTGAGGCTTACTGCATCCGTGTGCTAACCTAGGCCTAGTCCTAGAAGCTTCTAACTTCCACACAATCTTATCTAGGCCTAGAATGTTTTTCACCTCTGAGACTTACTGCTGAATAAGCTCACCACTTTCTAGTTCTTTCTGATCTCTAGCTGAATGATTCAATTCAACTGTTTTGGCTCAAATTCCTATCCAAGATGACTGACTCAGACTGGCTTCCCTGGGCTTCTGCTGAATTCCTCTGCTTGATCTCAAGCTCTAGCCATCTGTTCTAGTCTTCTAGCTTCTTCTCATTGTCTGGCTGCTTCTGTCTCCATCTGTGTCTAGCCTGTTTTCTCTACAGCTTGTCTTTGTAAAACTCTCCCAGTAAAACGATCTCCTATCTCGCTCTTCCTCTCTCGCTCTCTGCTCTCTCCTAAATAGCTTCCCTTTCCTCTCTCTTCTGGGCATATCCTATCTGTCAAAACTTTCACTGATTCGTCAACTTCTCTGCCATTCACTTAGAAATCACTTTCAAACACGGTGCTTCCTTGTGCAAACTAAATGTACCTTCATTATTTGGATTGAAGGTGTGTACAAAAAGCCTGTCTGTATTCCAGTCAGAGGGATTAAAGGTGTGTGCTATGCACTGGTCCCTCTAAGGAGGGAATGAAGATAACATAAGGAAAGATGGAAAGAAGACTCAGAGACAAAAGTTAGAAATCGTGAAGGCTGTCCAGTGAATACTGTAGTACCCTCAAGTCTAGTTCTCATAGACTTTATATACTTTACAGTATCATAAGAAACAAAGTCACAAGTCAGCAGAGACAATAGCTGACCTACATTCGATATCCATTCCTATCTGGAGGCCTCTCTATTCCTTCCTCCAAGATTAACAGAATATTTAGCTCGCCCCCCCCCCCCTTGAACTTCAGATATATCCCCTCTTATCATTCCATGTGTCAGCAGGGCAGGAAATCTGCCTGCAGAACCCGGCCTGACTTGAATCTGCCTGACAGGCAGGCTTTCACAGAAGTAGGCAAAATGGCTCCCGACAGTGCCTGAGCTACACCACAACTAGAAAGAGTTTATTTCAGTAAATAACACAATCTCAAGGTTCGTAGTGGGCTCAAATATCCTGCAAGAGGGGTTCAGTCCATCATCCTCATGGCAGGAAACACTGGAGGGCAGGCAGACATGGTACTGGAGAAGGAACTGGGAGTTTTATATCTTGGTCCAGAGGCAGCAGAAGAAAACTGTGTGTCACAATGGGTGAAGCTTGAGTATAGAGGATCTCAAATACAATAGTGACACACTTCCTTAAACAAGGCCACATCTCCTAAAAGTGCCACTCCCTATGGGTCAAGCATTCGAATACATGAGTCTATGGAGACCATACCTATTCAAACAACCACAAAATGTTTTTAAAGTATGTCCTTATATGATTCCCTGGATTTCCTCAGTGTCTGTTTTTATGTCTTCCTTTTTGTTTATTTTGTTAATTTGGATATTCTTTTTCTGCCTTTTAGTTACTTTGGATAAGTGTTTTGATGTCTTGTTGATTTTCTCAAAGAATCAATTTTTTGTTTGATTCTTTGTATTTTTTTTATTTTATTGGTTTTATTTTATTGATTTTTTTGATGTGTTTTTATTTTATTTCTTGCCATCTATTCCTCTAATGTGACTACTTCTTTTTGTTCTAGGTCTCTCAGGTGTACTGGTAAGTCGATGGTATGAGATCTCTTCAATTTTTTACGTATTGCTATGGACTTTCCTCTTCACAACACTTTGATTGTGTACCAGAAGTTTGTATATGCTATGTATTCATTTTCATTGAACTCTAGAAAGTCTTTAATTTCTTCCTATATTTCTAACTTGGCCCATTTTTCATTCAGTAGGGAGTGTGTTCAGTTTCCATTAAATTATAAGCTGTTGTTTCTGTTTTTGTTAACATCTAACTTTAACCCATGGTGGTCTGATAGAATATAGGGAATTATTTCAATTTTTTCATATCTTCTAATCCTTGCCTTGTGTCTGAGTATAAGGTCAATTTGGGAGAAGGTTCCATGAAATGCTAAGAAAAAGGATATATTGTTTTGTGTTTGGGTAAGATGCTCTGTAAATATCTATTTGGTTCCTTTGGTTTATAAAGTCAGTTAGCTCCAGTACTTCTCTGTTTAGTTTTTATCTGGATGACCTGTTCATTGGTGAGAGTGGATATTGAAGTCTCCCACTATCAGTGTCTGCAGGTCAACACATGACTTAAGCTGTAATAGAGTTTCTTTTCAAAATTTGGGTGCCCTTGTATTTGGGGCATAGCTATTAAGAATTGAAATGTCAACTTGCTGGATTTCTCCTTTGATGAGTATGTAGTTTCCTTCCCAATCTCTTTTGATTGGTTTAGGTTTAAATTCTGTTTTGTTAGATATTAAAATGACTATACCAGCTTCTTTCTTAGATCCATTTACTTGGACTATCCTTTTTCAATATTTTACTCTAAAGTAATATCTATCTGTGATGTTGAGGTGTGTTTCTGGGATGCAATAGAAGCATGGATTCTGATATGGAATTCATTCTCTTAGTCTGTTTAGTTTTATTGGGAAATTGAGAACATTGATATTAAAAAATATCAATGACCAATGATTGTTAATTATGTCCATTTTGTTGTTGTTGTTGTTGCTGCTGCTGCTGCTGCTGTTGTTGTGATGGTGGTGACAGTGATGATGATAATATGATAATGAGTGTGAGTGTGTGTGTGTGTGTGTGTGTGTGTTTACATGTGCAGGTACACACGTACTTCCCTTCTTTAGATTTTGCTAGTCTGAGATTATTTATTCCCTGCACCTTATGGTTGTAGTTAACCTCTTTAAGTTGGAGTCTTCTTTTTATAACCTTCTGTAGGGCTAGACTTATATATTGTTTAAATTTGACTTTATCATGGACTATTTCATTTTCTTCATCTATGGTGAAGAATTAGTGTTAAACTCTATCTAAAATGAAGCTATACATTTTTAATGTAATTTAAAAATAAATAATTTTGCAAAAAATAATTGTGTGGCTTTCTCAAGAAAAATAATAGAGCACTATCTGGACATCTAAAGATACAAAGCTTGACCCATCCTAGGATGGCAGATAGACATTGCTTATTGTAATGCTGAACTCTGACCTTTTGGCCTTCTATAAGAACAATTTAAACATGATTATAATATGTGAGAAAAGAGACATAGATCATTTATCACTTTGTCAATCATCTGGCAATTACTTTTCTGCTAATTAAGCATATCTATTAAAACTGTGTTACTATCCTGAACCATTAAAGATAAAATATATTCTTTAATTAACTTAAAAGTTTTGTTATTATCCATCAAAGAATGAGTGCTATTAAATTGTTTTATGAAATATTATTCCTAGAAATATTTACAGATCTATGTACTCTATAATAGAATGGGTCCATTGATCTACATGTCTGTTACTGTACCAATACCATGCAGTTTTTAACACTATTGCTCTGTAGTACAGCTTGAGGTCCGGGATACTGATTCCCCCAGAGGTTCTTTTACTCTTGAGAATAGTTTTAGCTATTCTGGGTTTTCTGTTATTCCAGATGAATTTTTGAATTGCTCTTTCTAACTCTATGAAGAATTGAGTTGGGATTTTGATGGGGATTGCATTGAATCTGTGTATTACTTTTGGTAAGATGCTCATTTTTACTATATTAATCCTGCCAATCCATGAGCATGGCAGATTTTTCCATCTTCCGAGGTCTTCTTCAATTTCTTTCTTCAGAGACTTGAAGTTCTTGTCATACAGATCTTTCACTTGTTTGGTTAGCGTCACGCCAAGATACTTAATATGGTTTGTGGCTATCGTAAAGGGTATTATTTCTCTTACTTCTTTCTCAGCCTGCTTATCCTTTGAGTATAGGAAGGCTTCTGACTTGCTTGAGTTGATTTTATATCCGGCCACTTTGCTGAAGTCGTTTATCAGCTGTAGGAGTTCTCTGGTGGAGTTCTTTGGGTCGCTTATGTATACTATCATATCGTCTGCAAATAGTGATAGTTTGACTTCTTCCTTTCCAATTTGTATCCCTTTGACCTCTTTTTCTTGTCTAATTGCTCTAGCTAGAACTTCAAGTACTATATTGAAAAGATATGGAGAGAGAGGGCAGCCTTGTCTAGTCCCTGATTTTAGTGGGATTGCTTCAAGTTTCTCTCCGTTTAGATTGATGCTGGCTACTGGTTTGCTGTAAATTGCTTTTACTATGTTTAGATATGGGCCTTGAATTCCTGATCTTTCCAAGACCTTTAGCATGAAAGGATGCTGAATTTTGTCAAATGCTTTCTCAGCATCTAATGAGATGACCATGTGGTTTTTTTTCTTTGAGATTGTTTATGTAGTGGATTACATTGATGGATTTCCTTATATTGAACCATCCCTGCATCCCTGGGATGAAGCCTACTTGATCGTGGTGAATGATCGTTTTGATGTGTTCTTGGATTCGGTTGGCAAGAATTTTATTGAGTATTTTTGCATCGATATTCATAAGAGAGATTGGCCTGAGATTCTCTTTCTTTGGTCTTCTCATAAAGACAAATTAACAAAAAAATTAATTTAGCATTAATTCTGGTATTCATTCAAAAAAGAAATTTGGAGCAGGTCTAATAAAATTGAAATGATTTCATAAAATTTTAAACTATTGGATGACAATTACTTTTCAAAGCAAGAAAATCAGTGTGCTTCCTTTCTTTTATCCATGATAAATTTATAACTTCCTGACAACTTACTGTGTTTTTTTTTCCTTTTTTTCCTTCTTTCACTCCTTCCTTTTCTTTTTTTCTTGGTAGACACGTCCTAGGTAGTATTAACAATCAACTTGGCATACTCAGAAATTGAGTAATTTTCTTTATCAGGTTAGTCTATGGGCATGGCTGGGAAGGATTTTCTTCATTGGTAACACCCAGCCCACTGTAGGAAGAAGCACCTTTTCCTACCGTGATGTATATAGAAGCTAGCTAAATGTGAACTAATGATCAAGGAACCAAGCAACATTTATCCATGAAGGTTTCTGCCCTGAGTTCTTGCCCAGACTCCCCACAATGATGGACTGTGACCTGGAAGAGAAAGAAGAAATAAACTCCTTCCTGTTCTAATCTGCCTTTGGTCAGAGTGTATTATCACAATAACAGAAAACCAGACCACCATAGTTACTATTAATAAGAAAGTGATAAAAATCCTTACAATAAATGGAATTTTATTATTCCTTCTTTTATAGCCCTCTTTCACTCTATTCTATTACCTTTCCTCAACTGTACTATCACTACTGAAACCAGCTGTGAGGATCATTGCTTGCATAAGAATATTCAGGACATTCTTATAACAGCTTAGTTTTGGTCAACTGTGCCCAACTTATTACTGTCCGAAGATCAATTTTTAGACAGATGCTTATTTATTTATTTGCTCAATGGAAAGTGCTATTCCAGGCCACAGTAAATATAATAAACATCTTACCTCCCATAATCATTGTTGTACCTTCTATCTGCCTGTTCAGCCAGTGAAAATAATAGTCACCTTTAACTGAGTCCTTACAAGGTGGCATTTACTGTGTGTGCTTAACCAAAATATCCACTTGGTGATCACAATTTGACCTGACTAATGCAGTGTAGTGTGGTTCATTTCTTTCATTTAAATGTGTCTGTTTGTGGGTGTGTGCACAAGAGTGCCAATACCCCTTAGTGGCCAGAAGAGGTGTCAGATCCCTGGAGCTAGAGTTACAGGGTTGTAAGGTGCCTAACTTGGGTGCTGGGAATGAAATTTCAATCCTCTAAAAAAACAACAAGCATTATTAGGCAATGAACCCATATGCTTTATCTCTTTACTTCTCTCTCTCTCTCTCTCTCTCTCTCTCTCTCTCTCTCTCTCTCTCTCTCTCTCTGTGTGTGTGTGTGTGTGTGTGTGTGTGTGTGTGTGTGTGTGTGTGTGTGTTCTCTGGCTAAGTAATTTAACCACCATAGACATGAATTTCTTCATTGATAAACTAATATAATAATGATATATTTTCTTTACTGATAAATCAAATCATCTGATAGAATCTATAAAAGCTATTTGTGTAGCTATTTAAAATAGTACATACAAAGTGCTTAGAATGATGGCTTCAGTAAAACCTGAGCCATTATTACAGTTACAGCAAAGTCAATGAACAAATGAAAAAAAACCACACCAGTAAGCATAAGCAGTGGACTGTCTGCTAAAGCCAATGTATATATCATAAACCTGGAACCATGCTCTAGAATGAATGAATGGATGGATGGATGGATGGTAATCTTAAGGGACTATAACAGAGAAACTGAAGTACTAATTGAGGATCCCTAACCCACAAGATGACTCCAGAGAAGTTCAAGTGAGATTTTAAATGTACCAACTTCCAGCTTGCCACAGATCTTCCTCTCTCCTAAAATAAATAAATAAATAAATAAATAAATAAATAAATAAATAAATAAATAAATCTAATGACTAATGAATACAAAAAGCAGAAAATGTCCTCTGTAGAGAGGGAAAGAAGGTTTTCTGGGCACACTAGTGAATCTGAATAAAGAGTGGAGAAAGACATTAAGATTTTGAAATAACTTATGAAGAGGAAAATGACCAAGCATTTCAGGTTTATATCTGAAGGAACCAGTTTGGCATTAAGAAATCCCCCTTCTGCTGCTCTCTACACAGGCACCTCATGAAAGAAGAAGAGAGAACGTGAAAGGACTGAACATTAGACATAAGTTACTCAACCTCAGGTAAACAAGTTTGGGCAGCGCCCACCTCTCACTTTTCTCACCCATTATGGCTGCCTGGATCATGTATTTTAACATTGGAGTAAAATTATTGTCGCTTTTTGAATCAAGTCATAAACTTTCTTAACAGTGGATGGACATGTGGTATATGTAGTACACTTGTCCATTTGAGAAGTAAAGAAAAATAGTTCATTTCTACAAACGTATTTTTTCTATTTCTATACAAACATAATCCACAGGACTCTGGATGTCAGTCACCACTGTGCATCACGACATCAAAATCCTATTAAAGCATTTAAACCCAACAAAGGACTGCTGTTTTCTAAGGGACCTTGAAGTATGTATTTCCAGAGCATTCATATGCATCCTCTTTTATATTACATATATAAACACATTTTTAACATGGAGCTTCATGGAAGAATAAATTAAAGACAGCAGACAGCTTTGTTCTGTGCCTTTTGAACCACACTGTGGGTATAAGTGCCTGGGCAGTTGTGAGGCTCACTTGATAAACTGGGTAGAAGAGATGAGATGGCAAGGGCATATGACCCTGCAATCGTGAATTAAATGTAATCTGACCAAATACATAGGGGTATTATTTGGGTTTTTTGTTGTTGTTGTTTTTTGCTGGCACATGTACACATGACATTTCAGCTGGGTAATGCTAGGCTCTAACGTATGCATATCTGTGGGACAGAGGAATCTCTGGAAGAATGAAGGGAGACCTTATTCAAAAGTGTGCAGTGGAAAGTAGTCCTCACAATGGAGTTCCTTTACCGAGAACCACTGGGGCGGGGCGGGTGGGGGGGTCTGGAGATTGAGTCATCTGGTCCAAGCAGGATGAACAATAGGAGAACTGTGCTGTCGTATGTCATAGCTCTCATGGCAGCACTAGGGGAAGCAGGATCGCCCTACCCAGGAAAAAGTTTAAACAAAAATGAGGAGACCTTAGCTTTTCTTAGTGTAAGACCAATGTTTCCACCTGAGGTGGTTGGAGAGGGCAGGGGGAAGATGGGGAGAACCAGACACACATTGGAGAGTGGGGTTGGGGGAGATGGGGGAAGATGGGGGGGAACAGACACACATTTGACAACTACTAGCAGATATGCACCGGGCATTTGTATCAAAGGTGAAAAATAAAAGAATAAAGTACACTTAAAAAAAACCCATTGTACTCAGGCAGATTCTTTGAGAGTGAATGAAGGAGATTAAATATGTTAAGATAATGAAAAGATTAAGTTTAGAATGAAGAAACGTATCAAGTTTATAAACTAACGCTGGGGCTCAGTAGATAAGAAGCGCCTGTTGCTCTTGCAAAGGACATGGGTTTGGTTCCTAAATCCACGCCAAGTGGCTCATAACTGGCTATAACTCCAGTCCCAGGACTGTAATGCAATCCTTTCTTCTGGTTCCATGAATACCTGCATAACAAACACACATGAAGAAATCTTTTTTTAAAAAAAAAAATATGACTCAAGAATATATGAGGCTATGGTATGTGCATTTTGCCTGTGTGTATCTCTGTGCACTACAGGCATGCCTGGTGCACACAAGGCCAGAAGAGTATAGGATCCCCTGGAACTAGGGTTATAGATGGTTGCGAGCTACCACTTGGATGCTGGGAACCAAATCCAGGTTCCTGGAAAAAGGGAGTGCTTTTAATTCCTAAGCAGCCTCTCAGATCCAAACGTTTCTTCTTCTACTAGAAAACTGATGTCGTTAGAAAGATAATATCTGGTTTAGTCAGTTGTTATAAAAAAATGTTGTTGGGAAATCACTTAATAGTGTCTACTAAAACCAATCTAAGCACATTCATGACCCAAAAATTCTACTTCTGTGTATACAGCAAAAAGAAATGCATATGCTGTCCACTGAAAGGGGCATAGGAAAATATGCATAGGCACTATTTATAGTAGAAAGACATTAAAAAAAAAAACCTAAAAGTTCACTGGTGAATCAAATAGTGATTGTCCAGACAATGCATTGCTGGTGAAATACTAAAGTTTAACAATGCGTTTAAGGACAACACAGAGGTTAAATGCACACCATATGGCTCCATAATTCTATTTATCTGAGGCAGAAAATAGGCCAAGCTCACGGTCAATGTGAGAATTCTGGATGTCATTTACCTTTGTGGGATGCCGTGATAGAGATGGTCCAAAATGCTAGGAACATTGTCTTTTGCCTGTGTCCTTGTCCCTCAGATATATCTATTTGATCAAAGTGCATCCAGATCCCCGCTCCATATTGTCAAAGGTTCTGTTTGTACACTATACTTTCATCACTTAACTGATCATCATAAACTGGATTGTGAATCCAAGTCCTGATTCTGAGTCTTCCAACCTGCACAACCTTGAACAAACTCTGTCTCAGCCTCACCTCTTCTCTTCAAAAAACAAGGATTGTAGTTACCTCCAAGTTACTGTAACGGCATACACTGATAGGTTTGGCACTATATCAGTATCCAGGGAAGGAAATTGCTAATATTAGTTAGTCAGAGTCATGAGGCAGATTGAGTCCTCGGTGGGCAGCTATAAATGAAAACACCCTGAGAGCTAAAAAGAATTCGATGGAAGATAGGGCTCGCGGCAGGAAAGATAAGGAGGAAGACCGTTTCTCAGCAAGAGCCATCAACAGTGCCAAGTGCCACAGAGAGGTCATTGGAGATAAGGGGAGAAGAGACCTTGAGCATAGAAGTAAGGGCGAGCTTTGCCTGAGAGCAGACATCGTGCTATAATACGTTAGAACACCAAAGAGAAGTGAAGGAGGGGTGTGTGTGTGTGTGTGTGTGTGTGTGTGATGGCTCTTTCAAGAAGAGTGGCTATGCAGAAGAGAATGGGTGGAAAGTGAAAGCAGACTAAGGGAGAGGAAGATAAAGAAGGGAAGAAGAGGATATGGAGGGAGGAGGAAGGGAAGAGGAAGTGAGGAGCGTATCAAAAGCAGAAGAGGACACGAAATGAAAAATATTTTAACTGAATATTTTTACATACAAAACTCCAACAGAAACTGTAGCAAGGAGACAAAGTGAGGTTCACAAGGAGGTGAAGAAAGTGAAAAGCAATGTGTAGGGAGTAATCTTGAGTATAAGAACATCTCTTCTTGGGTATGGGAGGTAAAAGAAGGAAGGATGAGTGCAGATGTTCAGCAACTGGTGAGTAGAGAAGTCGACCAGATGGTTCCAATTTCCCGGTGAAGAACTCTCAGCCGCAGTTACCAGAATGATGCTAGAAATGATAGAATCCAAGGCACAATAATAGAATATTCCTTAAAAATCATTAGGTTGTGTGGGAGAGATACTGTCCACCCCCATCTTTATTTTAGCATGGTCCTCAGTGGCTAACATGTGGAAACCACCTAAATGTCCACAAATCGATGAATTATACGACGTAGTACATGAATACAATAAAATTGTATTCTGCTTTAAAAAAAAATCCTGTTCCTTGTGCCAGCGTGAATGAGTCTGGAAGACAATTTGCTAAGTGATCTGAGCACAGCAGGGGAGAAGTGTATCAGGGGAGACATGCAGCAGCATCTCACCTTCAGTGTAAGGATGTAAGGAAGTTGGGGCTGCCAGGCATGATGGCACATGCCTGTCATGCAAGCTTTTGTGTGGAGTGGAAGCAGGAAGATCAAGTTTGAGGCCAGCTTTTAACTTCCTAGCGAGTTCCAGGCTACATGAGACCCTGCATCTCAGAGAGAGAGAGAGAGAGAGAGAGAGAGAGCAGAAAAGAGAAGAGAGGAGAGGAAAGGAGAGGAGAGGAAAAGAGAAGAGAAGAGAAAAGAAAAGAAAAGAAAAGAAAAGAAAAGAAAAGAAAAGAAAAGAAAAGAAAAGAAAAGAAAAGAGGAACCAGTTCATATAAGCAGAATGGAATGATGGAAGCCAGGGTTAAAAGCAGGGATTGAGGGAGCAGCAGTGAGTTGGGGAAATATTGGTCAAAGGGCATAGGCTTTCAGTTGGATAGAAAGAATAGGTTAAAGAGATTCGTGGGACAACATAATGGTATGTTTACAGCTAATAGCAATGTACTATACTTCTTTATTAGCATATAGCTACTCGATAATGATGGGTTGCATTAAGACATTCTCATGTACAGGTATCATGTACTTTGTTCATATTTGCCTTCATTAGACTATCGCACTTTCCCCTCTTTCCAGGTTCCTGTCAGCTCTCACATACTTTACATTTTTAAAACCTTTTACTCTGTGCTTGAGAGGAAATATGTGATATGTATGTTTACTTTGAGTCTGGCTAATTTCACTAAACATGTTATCTCTGTTTTCATAAAATTTCCAACTCTCTCTCTCTCTCTCTCTCTCTCTCTCTCTCTCTCTCTCTCTCTCTCTCTCTCTCTCTCCCCTCTCCCTCTTTCTCTCTGTTTCTCTCTGTTTCTCTCTCTCCCCCTTCCCTCCTTCCCCTCCCTCCCCTCCCTCTCCTCTCTCTCTCCCTCCCTCCCTCCCCCTTCCTCCCTCTCCCTCTCCCTTTCTCTCTCTTTCTCTCTCTACCTCTCTCTCTCTGATATCTATGTGTGTCTGCCTGTCTGTATGTGTGTCTCTGTGTCTGTGTGCACCACATTTGTCTGTGAGTAGTCATCTAGGCTAATTCCATGATTGATTGTTAATACTGCCACAGGTAGCATGGTGGAGAGTGGGCCCCATACCTCCCCTGAGCAGCACAGTGGAGTTGGCCCTGGTGGCCCAGGTGCTGGAGAGCCAGCCCCAAGGGAAGGAAATGAGAAGAGTTGTCCCCGAGCATTGCCAGCTGCAGCTTTGGGTGAGCTACCTGGGGCAATCCTGGTGGGTGTGGGAGAGCTATCAATGCTGGCCAACTCAGCTACGACCTAGGCCCAGATTTAGGGCTTTCAGTTGGCCCATCCTAACATCTACATCATCTAAAAACTGCTAGAATGTGTGAAAGAGCAGGTCCTGAATATCCAAAGCTGCGGGATCTCCATGACAACAGGGCCACAACAGAATACAGGAGAGTAGTCCCAGTGAAGATCCAATATTGATAGTTGTGGTGTTTTTGAATAGGTAAGGCCCTCAGAGATTCATGTGTTTGAATGTTTGACCCATAGAGAGAGCTACTATTAGGGAGTGTGGCCTTGCATGGGGTGGTCTTTTGGAGGAAGCATGTCAAGGTAAGGATGACCTTTGAGGTCTCCTATGGTCAAGCTCTGCCCAATGCGGAATCCAGTCCCCTCCTGTAGCCTCCAGATCAAAATGTAAAACTCTCAGATCCTCCAGCACCAAGTCTGCCTGCACACCATCCTACTTCCCACCATGTTGATAATGGACCAAACCTTTGAAATTATAAGCCAGCCCCAATTAAAGGTTTTTCTTTATAAGAGTTGCCTTGCTCATGGGGTCTCTTCACAGAATTACAACCCAAACTAAGACAATGGTGTAGCAGATGCCAGAGGCCTCCAACCAGACCAATGACTCATTGTAATGAACATTTGCAAGTAACAATGTGTGGACAGAAGGGTGTATTGCAGGACACACTGTGGCACACTACTGTTTCCATGATGAGATGGCTTTCTATGTTTTGGGGGGTTCTTTTTCATTATTTTTATTTTCGTTTGCTTTGGGGGGGAGGTTTCAAGAGCAAGGGTGGATATAAAAGGATAAGGAAGTGAGTGGATTGGGGTGCACGATGTGAAACTCACAAAGAATCAATATCAATAAAAAGTTATTTTTAAAAAAACAAACAAACAAACCAATAAAGAATAGTTGTGTGATAGACAAGCATGCTCTAGGCTAAGCTGTCTTGGATTCCTTGGAGTATTTTCCTAAGAGGTGGTATGAGTGGAAAATACAGAAATTCCCATTTTTAGTTCATTTTTTTTTTAAATTTTATGTATATGGATATTTTGCCTGCATGTGTGTAAGTATATAATGCACATGCAGCGCCTCTGAAAACCAAAGGATACTCAGGAACTGGAGTTCCATATGATTGGGAGCTGCCACGCAGATACTGGGAACAGAGCCCGGGTCCTCTGCAAGAGCACCAAGTGCTGAGCCGTCTCTTTAGACTCCAGTTTTAGGTTTCTGAGACAGCTCCATGCTGATTTCCATGGTGAGTGCACATTAATTTACATTGCCATCAGCAGTTTGATGAAAATGATTCTCTTCTCATCACACCATCCCCTGCACACATTGCTGCCTACTTGTTACTTAGTCACTGTGATGGGACTAAGATGAAATCTAAGTTCACTCCCAGACATACTGATTGAATTACTAGCGGAATTTGGGTGTTTAATCTGTTAGTTAATTAATACGTCATTAATACATTCTTTGCGTATTTTAGCTATTAGCACCTTGTGAGGTGTACAGCAGGCTAAGATTTTCTCTACTTCCACTTCTGTTTCTTCACTTAGTTCTTGACAAGGACGAAGCTTTTAACATCATGAGTTAATTCTTGCTATTATTTCCTGTAACATTGATCCCTATTTATTTAGAATTTTTTTTAAACGATATATTTTGATTATATTCTTTCTGCTCCTCCAACTCTTCCAAGATCCTCCTTACCTACCCAACTTCATGTTCTCAACATCTGTCTTTAGAAAGAAAGAAAGAAAGAAAGAAAGAAAGAAAGAAAGAAAGAAAGAAAGAAAGAAAGAAAGATCAGAGCAAACAAACACATGAAACAGTAAGACAAAAAAATACCAATGCAAAATAAAATAATACATATATCCACGGCTCCAGGCACCTAGCCATTTTCCTAGTCATTTTCATCTCTGTTCCTTGACTCCTCTTTCTTTGGTGTCAACTAATTTTTCAGGAAGTTTCTTCCTTGGTGGCAAAGAAGCATAACTGAATCTTAATTACCTGTAACAAGGTCATCTTGCCACCATCCCCTAAGAGATACATAAATTATCCCCCCCCCAAAAAAAAGACTCCCATTGGACTCACTAGACTCTGAAACAATCATTGTAGTGCAAGAAATGAAGTACTCTGACCAGCTACTCCTGGAACTGGGAGGTATGATCAGTCCTTAGCAAAAACGGGGTCTAGCACGGGTTTTGGTTTTCTTTGTGCTATAGGATGGAGATATCCAGGACTGACAAAACAAAAGAAGGAGAAGGGGGAATTCAAGACCTAAAGGATTGTGTGTGTGTGTGTGTGTGTGTGTGTGTGTGTATATATATATATATATATATGTATATGTATATATATACATGATATCCAAACTTTACAACTTTGCATTATACTTTTCACTCTCTCCTCTACATATCCCATCCTTCTGTTCCTGGGAACATGCTTTTACTTATCTGTATTGAAATACCTCAAGTAGGAGATGGCTATCGGTGCTCCACATCTGTAGTCCTAGTACTGCGGTTATCAAAGTAGGATTGGGAGGATAAGGCCAGCCTGATCTAGAAGTAAGACTCTAGAGGTACCCAAGGCTGACCCTCAAATACAAGGATGTAAAATGAAGCAAGGTAACTTCGGAGTAAATTAATATAACTTGGACTCGGTTACCCTCTAGTGAGACCCCTTGACATTTTCTGTTGCTCTAAAAAGGGAAAACAAATCCATGAACATGTCGCTCACAGCATTTCTAACTGTTGCTGACCCAAGTCATGGCTAACCTCAGTGTGCTGCTGCTGCTGTAACCTCACTGGCTTTCCATCTGCTCTTCACCCAAAAGGGAGACCGCTCCCTCCACACACACCATAATATGAGCTCCTCTCTCCCTGCATGAGAGATGAAGTTTGCATCCTCTGCAAACTTCCATTTCCAAATGAGCCCTTCCTGACCGCTGTAGCCCTATCCGACCCATTCAGTTGATTTCCACTTTAATGCAACTGCTCTGGGTGCATCTCACTGACATGCCTTGCAACATGTATGGCTTTTCAGTTCTTTGTGCGTTTGCTCTACTCTGGTCATTGTATACCCGAAACCGAATATGTTACCACTACCCAACAAAGTGATTCCATATTGAAGGAATCAATCAATTTACATTTGAACTTTTCTTTGTTCTGCTTTTGATTTTAGAAACAGGCTGTCATATGGTCCAAGACAGCCTTGAACTTGTTAAGTAGCCAAGGTTGACCTTGAACTCCTGATCTTCTATCTCCACTTCCACTTCCCAAGTCCTGATAGTACAGGCCTATGCCACTAGGTCCAGCTATTTATTATTTCTTCAAATAAAATAATAATTTCTATTTCAGTTGCCTTTTTGGTTTGCCTGGGGAGGAGGAAGAATATGATATCAAGTAAAAGATTTCTCATCTGATTCAGGATTTCATTTAAGGATCAGAAACATCTTAGGTATACATTTATTAATATTTACTTCTTAAACATAAGCTATAGGTTTGACTTTTCATTTTTCAAAGCATTTGAGACAGTCTGCTGAGTGATGTGATTATCTGCTCTCATCTACTCTCATCAAGGTGTTATTCAAAATATAAAAATAAAAACTCATTCATAAGGAAAATTGACCTTGGCCAATGCTTTAACACTGTTTAATTATATGCAGCATAATTATCGGCTTGATAACAGATACTATATGTACCTCGGCATCAACATTGTTTGTTTATATATTAGTGATTCTCCATGAAAAATAGCTCCTCACTTTGTACCCTGAAGGACTCATTATCTCTCCAGAGGCAGATGGAGATTTATATGTAAAAATTGATAATATCCCTCTTTGCAAAATTAAAGATGTTGGCCAATTCCTTCTTTGGCAGCCGTCCCATTTGCATAATTGCATTTGGCTTTCTCAATTTCCCCTGAAGCTGCAGATGAATAAGGTACTTCTTTGCATTTGCATTTTGAAAGCTTTATTGTACTGCCTTAAACAGCTCTCCCCAGCTACAGCCCTAGACCTGGCTGGCTGGGGGATGGGTCTGTGTACAGGCAAAGCACACTGAGCACTGAGTGTCTTTCAGTCAAAGGAATCTATCAGTTGTCATAGGCTGATATGAGTAAAATGGTACAGTGTTTCTGCAGTCTTCAGCTACAGTGAGCATTCCTAAAGTAACTTCCCTCTGACTCTACTCAGTGGCCGTTGACAGTAGGTTAGGGTTTGCTTGCTAAAGAATTGTGCCTAGAAGGGCATTGTACCCAACCAGGGAAACAGAATATGAGTGGCTCTTATTCCTTATATATTCACCAGAGACTGATAGTGTCATTTAATCAACATGCATAACAGTCAAATGTCTAAAGCAGAGATGAGCCCTCATTCTTTTAAGACCCACTATGCCAACCTTCTGAGAAACAAATCACACCTACCTTCTAAACCAAGATTGACATGGGTTGAGCTTATTCAGATACACATCAATCTCTTTTGTTGATAGGCTGAACCAAGAGTCTATTAATTAGCCTAGGATAGTTTTGCACACTAAACTCCACATTAAATGGTGGATAACAAACCTATCAAGTGCTCTAGATTAGAGGTTCATTAATTTAATAAATATATATTGAGAGACATTCTGGGACAGTGTCAAACACTGAGAATGCTTTAAAAATGGAAGTGGTTTTCTGTACTCATGAGGGACACTTACATAAAGTCAAGCATTACTTAAATGTTTGTGGGTATGTATACGCTTGCATCCTAACATATGTGCTAGGAATGACTAAAGCAAAATGCTGTAAGAGTCAGGCTAAAATTGTTATCTGAAAAATGAGGCCTCAGGTAAGAAGCGGAGATGAAAAAGCTATCAAGCTGGAGAAGGGGAGGCCATTATTTCTAACAAAGGAAATGGTGTTGTGAGACCCTATGATAGATACCTTTAGAAAATTCTCCTTTCCCAGGGGTGGGGGGAGGGGCAGAGAACATTGTCGCTGGACTATAGGAATTGAGCAAAAGAGGAGTCAAAGGAGAATGGTCGAGGAACACAGACAGAAAATCCCTTCAAAGTTATGATAGTCTCTATCCCAAAACAATCATGGTAAGTCGCCGAAGGGATTTTAGGTGCAAAAGAAATCTGAGTACTCTAACTTGTACTTGAAAGCATTGCACTGGCCACAGGAGGATAAAGTGTAGGAAAGGGCAAGAGGGGACTTTGGAAAAACCAAATAGAATAACTGTGCAGGAGCCCAGGCTAGAGAGAGTAGTAATGCATGCTAGAATGGTGGCAATAGGAAAAGAGAAAGTAAACGACTTCACTGACATGTAGAGAGAAATCTGACAAGCTTTGTTGATTAATGTGGCTTAGACATGTGGATCCTGGGATCCTTTGAGATGTCCAGACAATGATTTCGAGTAGGCATTTGGGTATAAGAGTCAAGAACACAAAAGTCTGGGTGTAAGGTCAGGACTTATCAGACAACTGCTAAAAATTGAATCATAGATTCAATTTTTTTTAAAAAATTGAATCATAGATTTCAAATTTTTTTTAAAAAAAAAATTTATATAAAATAGAATATGTGTACTGCAGACAGATGTACCACACAGACCTCCCTCCAATAGAAGATTTGACACACAAATTGACAAGAATTAGGACAGTGGAGAGATCTCATCTCTGAGCTTTCTTACTGCCTGCTCTATCTAAGTCTCTTCACAAGAAATTCCGTTCCTGCACCCGACCTCTGGCAAACAACAAGGCAGCAATGTAAAAGGTAAAGATGCTTCAGTCTAATGAAGGATGAACAGGTGATTCACAATCATAACACCTGCTGGTTTGACCAAAGCTTTGCAGGAACTGTTTTTAAATGCAACTTCTTTCTCCTTTACTTGTCTTCTTTCTACAGACACTGCTTTTACTTTTTTTTTTTTAATACATGTGGTTTTATACACGTTCATGTGTGAGAATGGGTGCACGTTCACGTGAGAGTCGATGTATCTGTGGATGCAGAAGAACACACATGTACACGCATGTGTACATGGAGGCTGGACCACAGCTTCAGGGGTTAGCCTCAAGAATACCACCTACCTCTTTTGAAACACCATCTCTCAGCAGTACAAAGCTCAACCCTTACCTCAGACTCACTGGCTGTTGAACTCAAGGGATCCTAATGACTCCACATCCCTGGAAGAAGGATTACAAGGATCTACCATCACACGTGCTATTTTTAGGTGGGTTCTGGGAATCAAACATCTTGGTAAGGCAAGTGCGTTATGGACTGAGCCATTCTCTACCAGACCCTTGATTATAATAAATCTAACGGATTTGAAACTTAATCTCAATCACAACCTGTCTAGAGAAGTAAATTAATGAAGTACAGGATGGAAAGAGCAAAGTGCTTACTATCATGGTTAGAGAAAGGTAAAGAAGAAGGTAAAGGAGAAGAAATTGCTAGAAAGCAAGAAGGCAAGACTGGATGGCATGGTGTCTTAGATGCTAGAATGAACACAACACATATTTACACACACATACACACACACACACACAGAGAGAGAGAGAGAGAGAGAGAGAGAGAGAGAGAGAGAGAGAGAGAGAGAGAGAGGAGAGTGGGTAAGAATACTGGGAACCCAGAAAAGAAATGGAAAGTATCCATTGTATTTAAATCATGGGACTCACTGGTGACCTCAGCCATTGTTACCAACTAGGAGTAACAGCCAAGTTGGAAGAAGTTGAGAAATTAGATATGGGAAAAGAAATTCATGGCATAATGAGAATCCTTGGAAGAAAAACACAAAGGGGATTTTGAACGGAATGTGGTTTTCAAGAAAAAGGTTGTTTTTGAGATGGGAGAAGAGCAAATAGGCTTACGTGTAACTGGGAACAATCAAACCCCATGAAGATATCTGGTAAACAGCAGAGGAGAAGACCGCAGAGGGGGAGGAACTGAGTGAGAGCCTCTGATGAGGGGCTGGGATTCTAAGCACAGGTGATGAGATCAGCTGGTAACCATATGCTAAAACAGAGGAGGAAGAGAGCATGGGTACGGATGGAATATGGGCTTGGTAGCAAGAAGCCCGAGGGAGTTCCATCTGATGCCTTCTATTTTCTTCAGGAAGTAGGAGGAAAATTCATCTGTTTGAAATGAGGAGTTGGAAAAACATGATGTTTGAATAGAATGCAGAATTTTCACAAAACAGTTGCTGCAGAGAGGACAAGACTTGCCAGGGAAACAGAGACACTGAGATGAACACCTTGGCCCCTGTCTACTCCAGTGAGTGACAATTGTGACTGTTCCAGGCTGCTTCAGTTACAGGCTGAGAGAAGACACACTTGTACATCACCAGGAGTTGGAAGTATTGCTGAGAGTGTTACTCATCCAACTGACTATGGGGTCTTCACCAGAGGATGATAAGCACATGACAAGAAAAGATGGGGGCTCTTGGTTGGAAGGCTTGCATAGCATACAAGAGGTTCCAGGTTCCATTCCCAGAACCACATGGTATGTGCCTGTAATCCCAGCACCCATGAGACAGTGACAAGATGACCAGAAATCAAGATCATTCACTATAAAGTGAGTTCGATATCAGTCTTGGTGTATGAGACCCTGTCCCCAAAACGGAAGAAAAGAAGAAAGACAAGAAGAGAGCAGTGGGAAAGAGGTAGAGAAAGGGTAAAAGAGAAAATGAGAGATTGTGGCAGCATACTCAAGGATTGGGGTTTTTGATAATATAAAGAATATGATTTGAGTTGAGAGAGGAGCCTAAGAGTCTGCAAGTGTAACAAGTTCTTGAGAAATGCTGATAGTGCTAGCTGTACATAGGAGTAATAAATTAGAAGTTCAAATAAGATCAAACACAGTGCTGAATTTGAGGAGAGAAGAAGAGGGAGATGAGGTCTCTCTTGGGTTCCTAGAGCTGGAGTAGCTTAATTCTGAGCAGGACTAAGTGAATTCCACTAAGTACACAGTCCATCATATATCTGCCAATATCTCAAGCACATGAAATGACCTGAACAGGTCTGTCCTGGATACCTGAGAAAGTCTAACCAAACGATATGGCTTGCTTGGTCAACTAGACTCTAATTCAGTAATAACAGCATTAATCTACACTTAGAGTAAGAACACACAAAAAAAGTAGCTGGACTTTTTAAAAAATGACTATTGAAATTAGAATTTCATCATAAACTTCCAGTGCATCCTGAAAGCTCAGGAGAGCAAGCTAAACTGATCTGTAAAGGGATGGATGAGAAAACGCTATCAGAAGGCTAGGACTTTAAACACAACAATAGTAAGGCAAAGAAACGGACACTGTCAGAACTTCAGGGAAGATGGACGCTAAGTCCGGATGCAAGAGAAGCTCAAATCTACATGGCTCAAAAAAAACAGTCATTCGCCTCTGAATCAGGTGATATAGAAGGATCGAAAAGACTAAAGTGAGTTTTTTTTTCCTTTTACTTGTACTGAATGGACCCCCTGTAACTTGTAGTCAACAGAACAACAACAGCAACAACAACAACAATAATAATAATAATATTAAAAGCAATATTTATAATGCATAGCAAATTAAAAGTAGTATTTGGTGACAAGATTAGGAGAAATGCAAACTCCGGTTCAAAAGTCGTGTTATTAGAGATTTACGATATTTTATGGTTCAACTTTAACTCTGCTTGATATTCCATTTTCTAGAAATATCTCCCATTCAGTGGATGGGTCTCAAAAACAGCTAACTCTGGTGGTGTTTCCCTTTTGGAGAAAGCATTTTAAATTTTATACAGAGAAAACAGCCACGAATTAGAACAACAGGTACAACCACACCTTTAAACATATGGTTTCCATGTATAATGTATGCGGGAATGTACTTATACATAACTAACACAGCACCACTTATGATGACAATGAAGAATAAAATGAATGGCCTTATCTTACCCTGGTGCAGGTAAGTGTAAAAAGCTACCCAAGCAGAAAGTCATGGCAGAAGAAGGCTCCTGGTCAGGTACATATTCAGGACATGCTAAGCATCACTGTGTAAACTCCCCATGCAGGCCTGACATCTCTGTCCAGAGGACAAATACCACAAGCCTAAGAGCATGTCCTTGTTATTCAACAATCTCTTCCTAACATTACACAGTATAAATGAGGGACATGGTCACTTTTGCCATTGTGACATACCAGCAGGGTGAAAAACAGGGATATCCTGATGCTACACAAAACACACAAACTGACAGGTGTCTGCCTCTGGCAACTGACTATCCCATCTTTATCCCTACAAAAATGATATGTTATTGGACGGAAGTTACTATTTACCATGAAGCATTCATAGTCAATGTACAGAACGAGCTGTTTACATCTAGAGCCCTGAGTCTTAAAAACATTGGCTTGTCACAGTGCCCTCTAGGATGAGAAACTCATTAGCATCATCAAATGAGTCAGCTCTGTCTAGATGAGTTAGATTTACCTAGGAAAAAACACACACTGCCAACTCAGGGCCCAACTCCTCTCTGTGAGAACTCCTCACTCTATTCTGGGGTACCCTCGATATAAAGTTTCATATGATGTTTTTATGAGGGAGACATTCCTTAATGGCATATTCTCACCTAAAATGGGGAAAGTGCAGGTTTGGTAGGGTTTGAAGCTTTGTATCCATAAAGAGGAAAAAAATAATAGCATGATGATAAACAGAACTAAACAGAACATCATATTCTTTCTCTCTTTCTCCCTCACTCCCTCTCTCCTTCTCTCCTGCCCTCCCTCTGTCCTTTCCTCCCTCTCTCCCTCCCTCATTCTCTAATGTCTCTCTCCCTCTGCCCCTTTCTCTCACACACACTCACACATTGTCCTTTCTCGCTCATCATCTCCCTTCTTTCGTCCTTCCCTGTTTCTGTCCCCATCTCTCAATCCTCTCCTCCATCCCCCTCTCTTTCTGCCTTCTCTCATCCTTTCTTTCCCTGTCTCTCTCATACTAATTCTGTCTCTCATCTTCTCTCTCTCCCCGCTTCTTTCCTTCTCTCATTCTCTGTCTCTCTCCATCCCTCAACTCCTGTTCAAAGTAAGGACTAAGCTTTTTGTCTCATAAGTCTTATTTTTAACCTTTTAATAAATTGCCTGATGCTTTAGCTCATGATATACCCAAAATAGGGACCACAACTTAAAATACCTACAGGGGTCACACAGATAAAGCAGCGAAGTGACGTCATCCTGTCAGGTTCAGGAAAGTATGCAGTGTGAGAACTTGGCAAGTGATAGAGGACACGACCCACTGCCTCTCTCAGAAGTAACTCACCGCCAAGCAGATGTCACATACAGAAAGGCAGGCCTCCTTTGCCAGATGTTACTGATTTTCAAGATAAACTGTAAATCTGAAAATTTTATGCACTGTCTTCTGGGGTTTCAATATGGCAACCATTCAAACATTGCTTAGGAAATGTATGGTGACTTCTAACCAAAAGAGCTCAGTGAGTTCATAAATTGCCACACCCTCTCTGTTCCAAACACTCTGCCATGATTACAACTATGTAAAGAAGATAACAGTATTGTGACATTAGCGGGTACAAAATCAAGATAAATATCTCTATGAACCACAAACGGAACTCAGAGCCAAGGCAGTAAGAAGAGGCTAGTGGCCAGAACTCGCAGCCAGCCTGCAGTTGCAGCTAGATTGACACTTCTATAAACATAGAGGAAGCTTAAACTGCAATCCACTTGCTGCTAGGGATGTGGTTTATTAGGAAATGTTGGACCTGAGCAAGGAGGAGAAGAACAATACCACCATTAAGACCAGGAGCTAACCCAGGGACCCTAGAGCACCATTAATATACTGACTCTATATACAAATATGGAAAAGGCACTCCAAAGTCATGCTATAGGTTTAATAGCTATTGTTTACAAAACTTACATTGTTGTTTCTATTTTCCTTTCTGTTGTAGTGCTAAGTCACCGAAACCAACTTGGGAGAGGAAAAGGCTTATTTCAACTCATAAGTTATAGCCCATCATCAATGGAAGCCAGAGCAGGAGCTCAAGCAGGAGCCTAAAAGCAGAGACCGTGGAGGAAGGCTGATTACTGGCTTGCTTCCAGGCTTATATTCGACTACCTTACTTATGTAAGTCAGGCCTAGCTGCCTAGGAATGGGACCATTCACAGTGGGATGGGCCCCCTACATCTATTAGCAATTAAGAAAGTTCCTCCACCGAAATGTCCACAGGCCAGTCTGATGAGGCAATTCCTCAACTGAGGTTACCACTTATAAAGAGTATAAAGTTAACAATTGGAGCCAGTTTTGAAAATGATAATGCCTTAATGATACAATGATTATTATTTGTCTATTTATTCAACAACTGTATTTTGTATATCTCTTATAAGGCGGTTAGCATACAAGGTACTTGGGAGAAAACCAATTTGGGCAACCAAATTGTGTGTATCCTACTGAGGTTGTATTTAGTTGACTGGGAAAGGGTCAGCATGGGAACCAAGTCACAAGAGGAAAAATAAATGAACAATACGTCAGAAGATAAACATAGGGAACAAAAATAAACCAGTGTAAGGAGAAAATAAAGCAGAAATGTAAAGAAAGGCACTAACTTGAGTGATGAATGAGAAGACTCCGTGAGAATGTGGCATATAAGGAAGCCACTTAGACAGCAAATGACACAGCAAGTTCAAAGGTCCGAGAGTAGCAACATGTATGGTACGTTCAAAGAATAGCCAGAGATTCATGTGATGGAAGAGAAGTGAGTCAAAGGGAGGCCAGAGTGAAAACCAGAGCTCCACAGAAGGACCAACTTCACAAGCCGTTTATACACTCTTTATTGACAGATAACATTATTGGTCATACGCAGTATAATATTTGGGCTCATATATACATTATGGGGATGTCATATATAGCAAATTAGCAGACATTGTCTCCAACAGTTATCATCTTCTGTAAACAGACTTGATATGAGCTCTCCTGACATTTTAAAGAATACATTTTATTGTTAATTATAACCACTATGTTATACAAAAGGATTCTTTTATTCTAAAGATGTGTTTTTTAATTTCACGTGTATAAGTGGTTTTGCCTGCATCTATGTCTGGGCATCATGTTCATGGTAGGAATCATAAAAAGGCATCAGTTCTCCTGGAACTAGATCTATGGATGGTTGTAAGCTGCCATGTCGGTGTTAGGAACCAAACTTAGGTCTTCTGCAAGAACAGCCAATGCTCTTAAATAACCAGCTCCCTACAACATAATTTTACATTTATTTCTCCTATTTAACATTGTATTCGTGGGTCAACAACTCAACTGACCCACTCATTCCTCAGCTTCCCAGCCTTTGATAACTATCACTCTGCTTTCTACCTCTGTAGTCTCACCATCTTTGCTATCTTTGCCTTTTGCTCTCAGTGTGGTTAGAGGACACTAGGGGCAGCATTGAGGAGAAGAGGAATGTTATGAGACTTAGAGATTGAGATTATCCTGGCAAAAAGTCTGGTGGGGAGGGGGAAGGAAGGAAGAGAGGGAGAGGAGAAGGAGGAGAAGGAAAGGAGAAGGAGGAGGGGAAGGGGAAGAAGAAGAAGAGGAGGAGAAGGAGGAGGAGGGGAGGAGGAGGGGGGGAGGAGGAGGAGGAGAGAAGAGGAGAAGAAAAGAAGAGGAGGGGAGGGGAGAGGAGAGGAGAGGAGAGGAGGGGAGGGGAGAGGAGAGGAGGGGAGGGGAGAGGAGAGGAGGGGAGGGGAGGGGAGGGGTGAGGAGGGGAGAGGGGTGAGGAGGGGAGAGGAGAGGAGGGGAGGGGAGAGGAGAGGAGAGGAGAGGAGAGGAGAGGAGAGGAGTGGGGAGGGGAGGGGAGAGGAGAGGAGAGGAGAGGAGAGGAGAGGAGAGGAGGAGAAGTAGGAGGAGAAGGAGGAAGAGGAGAAGAAGAAGAAGAAGAAGAAGAAGAGGAGGAGGAGGAGGAGGAGGAGCAGGAGGAGGAGGAAGAGATCTCCACCTTCTCTCTGGAGGGGCATAGCTAGGTGCGCACAGGGCATACGCTCAGTGGAGCACCTGGGACAGGAGTCTTCCCTTCTGGCTGCCATATGCAGCAGGGAACCAGACAGCTCCACAGCCTTCTGTGCACAGACCCTGTCAGAAGAGAGTTGGTCTCCCAGGAGTACAGACACAGGTTTACAGGCCCATAGCAGATAGCGAAAGGCAAGCACAAGAACCCTACCAACAGAAACCAAGGCTACTTGGCAACATCAGAGCCCAGTTTTCCCACCACAGAAAATCCCATATACCCCAACACAGTGGAAAAACACAAGTTGGATTTAAAGTCTCTTCTCACGATGCTGTTAGAGGACATCAAGAAGGACATAAATAACTCCCTTAAAGAAATACAGGAGAACATGAGTCAAATGGTAAAGGCCCTTAAAGAGGAAACACAAAAATCCCTTAAAGAATTACAGGAGAACACAAACAAGTGAAGGAACTGAACAAAACCATCCAGGATCTAAAAATATAAGTAGAAGCAATAAAGAAATCACAAAGTGAGACATCTCTGGAGATAGAAAATCTTGGAAAGAATTCAGGAGTCATAGATGCAAGCGTCAACAACAGAATACAAGATATAGAAGAAAGAATCTCAGGGACGGAAGATACCATAGAAAACATTGACTCAACAGTTAAAGAAAATGCAAAATGCAAAAAGCCCCTGACAAAAAACATCCAGGAAATCCAGGACACAATGAAAAGACCAAACCTAAGGATTGTAGGTATAGAAGAGAGTGAAGATTTCCAACTTAAAGGGCCGGTAAATATCTTCAACAAAATTATAGATGAAAACTTCCCTAACCTAAAGAAAGAGATGTCCATGAACATACAAGAAGCTTATAGAACTCCAAACAGACTGAACCAGACCAGAAAGTCCTCCCGGCACATAATAATCAAAACACCAAATGCACTAAGCAAAGAAAGAACAAGAAAAGCAGTAAGAGAAAAAGGTCAAGTAACCTATAAAGGCAGGCCTATCAGAATTACATCAGACTTCTCACCTGAGATGATGAAAGCCAGAAGATCCTGGGCAGATCTCATACAGACCCTAAGAGAACACAAATGCCAGCCCAAACTACTATACCCAGCAAAACTCTCAATTACTTTAGATGGAGAAACCAAGACATTCCATGATAAAACCAAATTTACACAATGTCTTTCCACAAATCCAGCCCTACAAAGGATAATAGATGGAAAACGCCAACATGAGGCGTTTTTTGGGTCTACCATTTTGACTGTATTATTTTCCATGATAATCTTTAATTTTAACATTTTTTCTGTGTATTTCTTCGATTTTGTCAGAGGTGTTTTTCACGTAGATCTTCGGTTTCGTAGGGGGGGGCTGTTTGTAGTTCCACTTTCAATCGATTTAGGAATGTTTTTGTGCCTACCATTTTGTCGGTATAACTGTCCATGATATTCTTCAATTTTAACATTTTTCTGTATTTTTCTTCAATTTTGTCAGAAGTATTTTCCATGTGGATCTTCAGTTTTATCAGACAATGTCTATAATTTTACTTTCAATCAACATAGGAACATTTTTATACCTTCCATTTTATCTGTAAAATTTTCCATGTAATAGTCCGTTTTAACATGTTTTTCTATATATTTCTTGATTTTTTTCAGGAATATTTTCCTTGTAAATCTTTAATTTTATCAGAAAGTGTTTATAATTCCATTTTCAAAAAACTTAGGAATATTTTTGTGCCTACCATTTTATCTGTATAATTTTTCCATGAAATATTCAATCTTAATGCATTTTTTATATATTTCTTCAATTTTATCAGAGATATTTAACATGTAAATCTTCAATTTTATCAGAAAATGTTTTCACTTCTACTTTCAATCAATTTAGGAATATTTTTATGCCTACTATCTTATCTGTATAATTTTTCATGAAATAGTCAGTTTTAACATTTTCTATATATTTCTTGAGATTTATCAGAAATATTTTCCTTGTAGATTTTCAATTTTATCAGAAAATGTTTATAATTCCACTTTCAATCAACTTAGGAATATTTTTATGCCTACCATTTTATCTGTATAATTTTTCCATGAAATAGTCAATCTTAACGTGTTTTTCTAGATATTTCTTCAATTTTATCAGAGATATTTTCCATGTCTATTTACACAATGGAATACTACTCAGCAATTAAAAACAATGAATTCATGACAATCTTAGGTAAATGGGGAACAGGGGGAGGGAAGAGGGCTTATGGGACTTTTGGGGAGGGGGGGACCGGAAAAGGGGAAATTATTTGGAATGTAAATAAAGAATATAGAAAATAAAAAAAAGAAAGAAAGTTTTCTAGTAACACCAGAAATATATGAGAAAGAAGAAGAAGAAGGAGGAGGAGGAGGAAGAGGAGAAGGAGGAGAAGGAGAAGGAGAAGAAAGAAGATAAATTAAAAGCCTTCTGGAGAGATTAAATGACTCAGAACAAAGGCGGTAAAGGATAGGGTAAGGAAGAAACAGTGTACAGGAGGAAAAGTGACCACAGCCTGATCATGAAGTTAAGATAACAAGATTGTTGTTGGATCTGACAGTGTGAGAAGAAGATGGCAGCCAAGAATGACTCCAGCTGGCCTTCCTAGCTGCCAGAATGACACTGATACTTAAGAGAGACTAGAATGCATATGGACAGATTAGTTTTGGAAGGTGTCTTAGTCAGGGTTTCTATTCCTACACAAAACATCATTACCAAGAAGCAAGTTGGGGAGAAAAGGGTTTATTCAGCTTACACTTCCACACTGCTGTTCTTCACCAAAGGAAGTCAGGACAAGAACTCACACAGGACAGGAACTTGGAGGCAGGAGCTGGTGTAGAGACCATGGAGGAATGCTGCTTACTGGCTTACTTCTCCTGGCTTATTCAGCCTGCTTTCTTGTAGAACCCAGGACTACCAGCTCAGGGATGGCACCAGCCACAATGGACTCTCCCCTCTTGATCACTAATTGAGAAAATGCCTTACAGCTGGATCTCATGGAGGCCTTTCCTCAAGGGAGGCTTCTTTCTCTGTGATAACTCCAGCTTGTGTCAAGTTGACACACAAAACCAGGCAGTATAGAAGGTAAGTGAGAATTTGAGTTGAAGTTTTGAGACTTATTAAATATGAAGTATATAGACAATAACCCAGTAGAAACTTCTAGTAGGAATTCAAGGAGAGGGACAAGGGTGTGGAGGAAAAGGTAAGATGGTAGAACAATGCAGTTTAAATGCACCAGGCTAGATGATGTCAGAAAAGGGAGAGGATACAGACTCATGAGTCAGTTAAGTAGCTGCTCCAGGCATGTGATTTGAGAATGTATAAAGTGCCTATTTAAAGAGTGTGGCAAAATTTAGAGCGATAATTAAATAAAATTAAATAAAGCACTGCCACCAAAGTGGGCAGTTCAAAGGGTTCAGGGGAAGAAGGAGTTGCTGACAACAGAGAGAAGATCACTAATTGCGATTCTGCTTATTTGAGGCTACAGCTCTTAGTCATTGGAGGCAGCCCATTGGCCAGGAGGCCAGAGTAATAAATACCCCAGCCTAAACTTTTCCAACCTCCAGCAAGAATCCAGGGACAAAGGAACCTGTTGTTCTCAAATCCTGTTAATGCAAAAATAAAGAAGAGATGAAGTACGAGAAAAGATAGGCTAATGGGATATATCCAATACAGTAGGCAAAGAAGAAAAAGCTCAAGAATAGAGTCCTAGAATTCAGGGATTAAAAACCAAGAACACTAGGAGTATGGTGGGCAGAAGTATAAATGGATTCTGAGTTTTACTCTTCATAGTCTGTAAAAACCCTACCCCTTGAATGTGGGCAGGACTTGTCACTTACCTCTTACTCAATAGACCGTGTAATTATCTTGGTATGTGATTTAAATCTTGGTTGAGGTTTAAATATATTTATTCACTGTTGTAAGTCAAAAGGAATACATTCTGGCAAAGACTCCTAAAAAAGCCTGGGGAGAAGTGAGACCACTAGCATTTCTTTAAATTAGAGGTTTTCCTCATGGTCTTGATGTAATAGGCAATCATATTTGAAGTCTTCATGGCAAGGAAGTGGACCCAACACTTAATTAAAACAAGATTCGTAGTCACACACCCACAAGAGCTTGGAAGTGGAATCATCTCCATCTGAGCCTCTAGATGAGAGAGCATCCCAACCCATTCTTCGTTTACATCCACATATGACCTCAAGTCAGAAGCCCACTAAATCCATATCCAGACTATACGTGCACAGAGATAGTGAGATCATATATGTGAGCTGTACTAAGTTGATAAATATGTAGCAGTATCTTAACACCATAATAGAAAATTAATACAGTGGAAAATGGGGTTGAAAGGGGAGTGTAGCCATGATCCAGTAAGGAAGAAAAGTCAGGGCAATGGAGTCCTATGGAAAGGGAACTGAAGCAAGTATTTCAAGAAAAGGATTGTCAGCTGAGCCCAGTGCTTCTCATAGTTCGAATCAGTTGATCACAGAGAACTGTTCATTAGAACCTAATCGCATATAGGTTAACTGGTGGCATTAACAAGCCAATAAGGAAAAGCCTTAATTAAAGTGTAGCCAAAGGAGGGTAGAAGGAAGACAGGGAGCCACTGGTCATTAGATTTTGTGCAGTGAGTTTTGCTATTGAGAAGCAAAGAAATGTAGCAATAGCTGAAGAATGGTGAGAGGTTACAGGAGGGACCTTCGTCAAAAAAGATACTGTACCATGTTTGAACATTCTGTTAATAAACAGAAGGATATCATAAAGAGGGAGAATTTTCTGCAGTTGTATCCTTAAGCGAAGGGGGGAAATAGGGATTCAGGCAAAAGTAGAATTGGAACAAACAAGTTCTTTTAATGTTTTAAGTTCTACATAATAATGAAAGCCAGACTAGTTATTGGCATTGTACATTCTAAAGGCATACACAGTGCAAGGTACGCACGGCGTGTGTCCAGAACCAAGGCTGCAATGGAGTCACACAAAGCAACATGGTTTCTGCTGCCATACATACCTCAGATCTATTATGACTTTGATTTTGCAATTTTTTTGAGGGGGGGGGGACTCTTTAGTGTTGATGAATTTTCCACACCCTCTACTCTCTTCAAGTATTCCCAACAATGTGTTTTGATGTCTTCTTCCCCAACCCTTCTCAGATCTACTTGTCTTAGAGAAACACTTCACTTCATGTCCTTAAACAAAAACAAACAAACAAAAAAAAACCCTCAAGACCGATTTGTGCTGCCTAAATATTCTTGGAGATGTGGTCTTCCATTGGAGCACAGTCATCTTATCAGGGCACACACTCTTAGAGAACATTGTTGCTCCCATTTCCCAACAGCTAACAATTGTCCATAACTCCACAGTTAAGAATGAGATTGTGTGTCCATTTTCCCTGTGCATGCTGAGGTTTGATCCAGCTTGGACTTACACAGGCCTTGTATACACAGCCTCAATCACTAGAAGTTCATTCATGCAGCTGCCCTGCTGTGTGCAGAAGATACTGTCTCTTTGGAGTCATCTTCTATCACTTGCTCTTACACTCTTTCCACCTCTTCTTCCAAAATGATTCCTGAGTCTTAGAGGGATGGTGCAGAAAACATTCTCTCTTTAGGACTGAGCATTTTCCAGTCTCCTATTCTCTATACCTTAGACAGTTATGAGTCTCTGTGTTAATCACCATCTATTGCAAATAGAAACTTTTCAGATGATGGTTAGAGGATGCATTGCTCTATGGGTTTAACAATAAATCATTAGAAGCCAGTTTAATACTGTGTTCATTTAGCAGCATAATAATAGGTTATCACCTAGCACCTATGACCTGTCTAGCTAGAGGTTCTTAGCCCTGTAATGGTGCCAAGTATAGGTTTCACCATGTGAAGTGGGACTTGAGTTCAATCTGAAAGTGCTTAGATGTCCCTATGATGTTCATGCCACTATTGTGCCAGTGGGCACGGTGTACCCGGCCAGTCATTATTGGAGCTCACAGCAGTCACTCGTATAATTGACAGTTACTCTTCTTCTCCAGTAGGTTATCCAGCACCTTTTAATGCTTTCAAAGCTCGCCAAGTGCATCCCGGTGTGACTTCATCATGTTCTGTGGCTAAGATATATGGGGTGTTTCATCTAACATCTTAGATTCAAGACAAGAGATGATGAATTCTGATGCTTTTACTGAATATACAGTATCATCTATTTTATAGAAATGTAATCGTATAATTAGAAACATGATGGTATAACTAAGAAAAAAGACTAAATATTTTCCTACCCTCACTCTTCCTTAAGCATCAAATTAGTGTCTCTTATTATATTATATTAAAATGTTTGATATTTTTTAAATGTTCTTTGAGTTTCTGACTTGAGTTTCATTAAAAAAGTAATAAAAATAATGTTGACTTAAGTTTAAGACAGAATTTCCAACAATTTATCAAATGGCCCTCAATGTATTTCTGCCATCTTATATCATGAATTTATGTGAAATGTGCTCTTTTGCCATGATGATTATAAAATCAGATATCAATCTTGAAAAAACATGATTCTCTATGTTCTAGCATCAAATATGGGACCAATATTTAATGCTTTATGGCAAAATCCATCTCATTAGCATGTAAATTTCCCTTCAGATTATATAAACGGCAAAATCGTATGCATACCATCAAAGTTTCTCAACATACATATACTTTCAAAGAAAGCCAGATTATCTGTGCTTTGGAACAAAACTAAAAACAGCATGAGATTAGAGAAGGAAAGATCGGCTAGGCATAAATGTGCAAACATGGGAGAAAAGGCAACAAAGTGAAATTCATCAATGATCTTTTATATCATTTTAAGGGAAATGCTACTCAGATACCACAAAATTCGTCATTTTGGAATGTAAGGCGGTATTTTTAACAGATTTGCAAGCTGTTCAATTCACACAACCTAGAAAGCACTTTCATCAGCTCAATCACATACCCCTTACTTACCGGCTAGATACCCAAGCTTTCAAAATCCCTAATCTACCTGCTGCCTAATTGACTTTGCCCCATCCTGAAAATTTAATATAAATGTAATCGTGAAATGTGTTTTACTTTACTATTTTAATGTACTGTAAATTGAGTTATTTTCTAACTTCCCTTTGATTATTTAATGTTGGTGTGTAGGAACACAATTGATTTCGTATATTGATTCCTGAAGTCTTCAACATCACAGAATTTGCTGTTGACTTACTAACCCTCCAAGGTTGTGTGTGTGTGTGTGTGTGTGTGTGTGTGTGAATTCCTTATCATCTCTATGTAATATCGTTACCTTGTATATAATGGCACCTCTTCCTTGCCAGTTTGTAGTCCTTTCATTTACTCTTCTTGCTTGGTTGTCTTAGAACCTCCATACAATACTGAATAGAAATTAACTCATAATCATACATGACTTACTTCAAGAATTTAAAGGCTCAGATGTGGGGGGCAACAGGAAGGAGAAAGGGTTGGGAGAGAGGATAGAAATCAATGGGGGTCATCTCTGCGATGAGCCTGAGACCTGGGATATGGAGACTGAAGTGTCCACCTCTTGTAACCAGGCAGGACTTCCACTAGAGGAAGGGAAACATCTACCCACCCACAAAATCTTAGACCCAAAATGTTTAGGGATAAAGCTAGAGCAGAGATTGAGGGAATGGCCAGCCAATGACTGGTTTAACTTGAGACCCATCCCATGGGAGCGAGCCAACTCATGGCACACTTAACGACACTCTGTTATGCTTGCAGACAGGAACCAACCATAACTGTCTTCTGATAGGCTTCATCCAGTAGGTGATGAAAATAGATCCAGAGACCCACACTCAAACATTAGGCGGAGTCTTAGAGAGTCTTAGGGAGAGTGGGAGGAAGAATTAAGGGAGCAGGAGGGTCAAGGACACCACAAGTAGACTGACAGAGTCAACTAACCTGGGTCCATGGGAGCTCACAGGGACTGAACCACCAACCAAAGAGCATGCACGGGCTGGAACTAGGCCCCTACACATAATAGCAGATGTGTAGCTTGATCTTCATGTGGGTCCCCTAACAATTGCAGCTGAGACTGACTCTAACTTTGTTGCCTGCCTTTAGATCCCCTTTCCCTACCTGGGCTGCCTTGTCTGGCTGGCATCAATGGGAGAGAATGTGCCTAGTCCTTTTGTGACTTGATGTGCCAGGGAGAGTTGGTACCCATGGGGGCCTCCCCTTCTCTGAGGAGGGGAGGGTGTTCAAGGTGGGACTGGGAGGAGAAGAGGGAGGGAGACTGGGATCAGGATTGCAAAATGAGTAAGTAAATTAACTCATAAAAAAGAATGTAAAGGCTGTAATGTAATTATGTTTATAAATATAACATAATATCGCATTATCAATTAAATGATATATTTCAGAAGAAAATTAACATATATATATATATATATATATATATATATATATATATATCAGTTTTTTTTACATAAAAGAACACATACCATGCCTGTAGCATACCTATTTGGTTGGTTGGTTGATTGATTGGTTGGTTGATTGGTCAGTTGGTTGGTTTTTTGGTTTTTTTAGCATTTTACATGTATTGACTCAATATTTCTACCAAAAGCCCATTATGTAAGTGCTGTCATCTCTTATTATAAATGAGGAAACTGAGGCAGAGAATATTTGACTGGAGTAACACAGTGTGAACGACAGAGCTAGGGTTGAAAACAAGCCAGACTGACCCATTCCTAGGCCTTAACCCTTCAGAATGCTGACTCACAGGAATACACAGCTTAGTCCTGATGCTTGGGAGACTGAAGGGGCCCTCTGGAACCAATCGATCTGAGGCCTTGCCTGATCCACAGCTGCAGAGTCTCCATATAGCAATGTCCTATATGGATAAAGTTGTCGCTAAGTGGCTTGGTGGTGAATTTGAAAAATCATTCCTTTAACTGACAACCAGAAAGACAAGGATGGATGCCAGCAACTGCTTCCTGTTAGAATTTTCAGTGTAACATGAATGA
This sequence comes from Tokudaia tokunoshimensis, assembly GCA_036184795.1. Taxonomy (NCBI): domain Eukaryota; kingdom Metazoa; phylum Chordata; class Mammalia; order Rodentia; family Muridae; genus Tokudaia; species Tokudaia tokunoshimensis. The sequence continues at coordinate 30,631,130 of BTHU01000007.1, forward strand.
ATTCAAGCCAATAATTGTGGCAATAAATATTAGAAACACTGACATCTGACTACCTTTGGTAGAAGTTAAAGTTGTCCGTTCAGAAAACTCCAGAATCGCTGCATTCATCTATTAGAATTTTAAGAATCCAAAGATTTATGGATTAAAAATGGTATATAAAAAGTGATATCATATTGTTAAGCCTCAATAATAATCCACTGGAAAATATAACATAAAAAATATTCCTGGTATACTTAATTTCATACAATGCTTTAAAAGACACGATATCACACGAAGTGACAGAAAAGCCATAGGCTATGACTTGTGAGGAAAATAGAGAAGATGGAATGTGGTCAAATTAAAGATTGCTCAGTATGCTCTCCTTAGTAGAAAGTTCACGAGCATGAACTTACTAAAAATACTGTAATTAAATACGCTGGTTCTGAGATCAATTTAATGAAGTCCACTTAGTCTAAAGCACTCTGAAAATGGGGTGCAAAGACATGCCTGAGGCCTCGCTCATTAAAGTTCTGACGTCATCCACAAGTGACCAAGTTTTCATTGGTTCCTACTGTACTTCTGACAGTTTCTTTCCTTATTCTTTTAATTTTTTAAGGTTATAATTACATCATTTCCCCCTTCCTCCCTCCAACACCTTCCATTTACTTATTCCATTTATTCCTCCTTGCTCTTTTTAAAATTCATGGTGTGCTTATTTGCCAACGGCTGTTATATATACACATCCCAGAGGCCTCATCGCTAGTCCACTGACATTGGGGTGAGGAATCCAATGCAAGAATGTGGGTGGGAACAAACCACAGCAGGCAACAGAATTCTGTGCTGTCTTTGAGATTTTCAGCTACATATGTCTGTTGTATGGAGAGAGTCTGAATATAGAAAATGACAGTTTAATGATCTACCCCATAGAGACACCCCTCCACTGACAGGATGAAGGCATCGTAATGTGCCTGACAAGGTTGTTAAGATCATGGTTTTCATTGGTTCCTACTCTAGTTCTGACAGTTTCTTTCTTTATTCTTTTAATTTTTTAAGGTTATAATTACATCATTTCCCCCTTCCTCCCTCCAACACCTTCCATTTATTCTCCTTGCTCTTTTTAAAATTCATGGTGTGCTTATTTGCCAAGAGCTGTTATATACATGCATGTGTGTTCCTAAATACATAAATACAATCTGTTCAGTCCATAAAATGTTGTTTGTATGTATATGTTTTAGGGTGCCTCTAAACTAGTTTGTGGCTTGTCATGCATATCTAGCAAACTAGAAAATAAATACCATCTGTCTTAAATGGTTTTTATGATAATTATATACTATAATGTTTGTAAGGACTTTATAGAACCACAGAGGAACTTGTACATCCATGTTTATTGCCTCTGTCTTCACAATAGCAAGAAAATGAAATATATAATGAAAATTAAGTATATATATATTATATATAATATATATAAAGTATACATAAGTATATACTTAATATATATATTATATATAAAAGAATGAATATATATTATATATATTCAGTGTGAAAATTAAGTATATATACTTAATTTTATGTATAAAATTATATATAAATTTATATATAAAAAGCATATATATATACTGCTATATAAAAGTATATATATCCATATATATGTGGATTATTCATCTGCAAAGAAAAATTAAAATATTAAATTTGCAAGAAACCATTAGATTGAAAAATATTATATTAATTATGTAACCCAAGATAAAAAAGACATATACATTCGAAGGTGTGGATCCCACCTTCTAACTTTTCTATATGTGCATCTGTGCTAGAATTAGCAAGTGAAGCCTAGAGAAGTAAGTAGAGATCTGTAGGTGAAGGGGGATTCTTTAAAGCAGGATGTTATACTAGCGTACATGTGCTATGAAACTGGCAAGACTAGACGGGGTAGGAAGGCTTACGCAAAGAGGGAAGCAGAGAGATGAAGAAGAGGGGGAATGAGAGGTGGGTCAGCTAAGACTAATGAGGAAGAGCCATACAGCATTCTGATGCGTGGGAATCTAATCAACAAAATTAACAGAAAGACTAAATTGATATTCCCTTCTGGGTGAATAAAACTCCTCCCAGAAGCCACGGTTCACTGAGTGAAAACCTCAGGGCTAAGACCGGGTTACCCTCCTACAAGCTGTTGGTGGGGGAGACATCTGAACCCCCCCCCAAAGTGATACAGTCACATCGCTCCTGCTATTGGTGGCTTTCCAGGACAGTTGGTCAGACCTTATTCCCGAGCATTCCTCATGCTCTGATTGTAAGACACAGAGAAACCGAGCTGGGACAGGGCTGGAGACTTAATCCATGCTGGCTAGCTCTCACAGTGCTGGGCAGCGCGGTGCAAGGCTGCTGGGGGCGCGGGGCGGGGCACTGCTGTTCATCCCTGTGTCCAATCACCCAGGAGAGATGAGTCCCCTGCTGAAACAGTGCCGAGTCTGTTACAGGGGTCACCAGCCACTTTCCAATGGCATTTGGTGCCCACCCCACAGGAGGACATTCACATTTGCTGCTACCTAGGCCCTGAGTGACAGAGCTCCTGCTGTCGTATTGCTAAATAGGCACGCTGTATCTGTCAAATGGCTTTCTAAATTATTATGTTTATGCTCCTAAATTAGCATTGCTGTCAGCTTTGATCAGAGAAGCTTAAATGATGATCAGCGATGATTGTAGAGACTCATAATTGGTCTAAGCATGGAGAATAAACGACTGCTGAATGCCCAGACATAAACAACACGTCTACGAAACCCCATCTAAGGCTCTGGAAACATCGCAGAGGAAGGGGCAGAGATGCTTCAAGAGCCGGAGGAAGGTGGTCGCCGTCATACAGGACAGTGACTTGCAGGCACAGCATGGCTGCTGCCCTCTTGAACTCCCAGCCTCTGTAATTACCTGCATGAGATCTCCGTAAGATTGTGTCCATCACAGAGGACAACAATAAAAGACTGTGAAGCGTTCAGCCCTGATGGACCGACCGTTCCTATCACGGCCCTTCCCTCAAGGCTTGGAGGTCTGAACGGAAGAGAGGGTGGGAAGATTGTGAGAGCCGGAGGTGCCTGATAGCATCAAGGAAACCGTGTTTTCCAGACAGAACAAGCCAATGACACATGAGCTTGAAGTTACTGAGACAGCATGCACAAGACCCGAACAAACTCCAGCCAGACCAAAAAAAAAAAAATCCCAATGTAGAGGTGGAGAGATGGCAACAAAATCCTACCACTAACTGAAGAGCCATTGGCTGTTGTATGCTGATGTGTGCCCTGATGAGTTGGACACATCACAATGCAGATACTGTTCCCAGGAATATCTAAGCAGTACAAACTGAACTCTGGGGCAGGGGAGAAAAAAGAAATCTCAAAGTTGGGTGCAAAGTGATAGAAGGTTAGAGAGTAGTAACAGGAGGAGTTGGGGAGATGGGGTGAATATGTAAAAATAGATAAGTAAAAATGTTGGGCCCATCAAAACTCTGTTATGGAAGGGGAGGAGCTAATGGGACCTCAACTCTCCCTGAGGGTTTATAAAAAATTTATGACTAGTGGGGGAAGGGGAGACATTTTCTTCAGTGAAGTACTTCTTGCTATGGTACTTATGCTCCTATAAACAAATTTCTACTCATGTTCCTGTGAGGCTAGAGAGATGGCTCAGTGATTCAAAGGACTGGCTCGTCTAGAGGACTGAGGTTCAAGTCCCTGTACCCCCTAGAGCAGCTCGCAGCCATCTGTACCTTCAGTCTCAGGTGAGCTGACACCTTCTTCTAGACTCCTCAACACATGGCATGTGCACAGTTCACAAAATTAAAAATAAAATGATCATCTTTAAAAAATGCCTGCTCTGTGAGAGACCTTATTAATGAAAGTCATTGGCTCACCAAAAAAAAAAAAAAAAAACCAAAAACAAAAAAAAACAAAAACAAAACCAATAAAAAGACTTTGTTGTGAAAAGGAAGGGGATTTGTGGGAATGAAAGCAACAAGGAAGTAGGTAACACATGGGTGAACATGACTAAAATACATTACTGTAAGGAAGTCCATTGCTGAGCATAATTATCATATGCTAATTTAAAACATTAAAAAAAATTAAATAAGGCCTCAGATGTCTAGTCCTCTCTGTCATACAGCAAGAAGGCAATCAGGAAATGGATTCTTACCAGATACCGAGTCTAGTCATAACCTTGATCTTGGACTTCCCAGACTCCAAACTGTGAAAAACAAACTTTTATAATTGATAAAAAATACCTAGTTTGTTTGGCCATTCCCTCAGTCTCTGTTCCTTCTTTGTCCCTGCAATTCTTGTAAGCACTATACATTGTGGGTTGAAGGTCTAAGGTTTTGTGGGTGAATTGGTGTCCTTGTCCCTACACTAGAAGTCCTACCTGGCATCAGGAGGTGGCCACTTCAGGCTCCATATCCCTTACTGCTGGGAGTTTCAACTAGAGTCACCCTCATAGCATCCCAGGAGCCTCCCCCATCCCAGGTCTCTGGCACACTCTAGAGATGTGCCCTCCCACCTCCCAGTTCACTCCACACCGCTACAGTGGGGGCTGTCTCTGAACCTGTTCCCTGCCTACGGATCCCAATATGAAGCTTTCTTATCTGGCCTCAGTGCAATGACTTGATGTCCCAGGGTGGGTTGGTACAGGGGCGGGGGGGGGTTGGGTGCGGGGAGGGACCCCTTTCTTGGAGGAGGAGAATGGGGACTGGGAGGAGAGGGGCAGGTTCCACCAGCATGCAGAGTGAACAAATAATTAATTAATGGAGAAAATACCTAGTTTGTGGTGTTTTGATACAGTACGATGAACCGACTAAGGTAGCACTCTGATTCTCAAGTTCCTATCTTTCCTGCTTCATAATATGTGTTTCCATTGTCTTCATTTTCACCTGATAGCCTCTGTACAATCTAATCTTCTCCAAGCTTGGACTTGAGGGCTTCAGCTTCCAGCCTCTATCTACTAACATAGATCAAGAATGTTTCAGCCTCCAAGACTGACTGCTGAATACGCTCACTCTTTCTAGCTCTTTCTGAACT